>VZRV01003331.1:180793-575174 GCA_013398115.1 Falcunculus frontatus
GATATATAAAGAGGAAGGATCCAAAGACAGGATTGTTTTGGAAATCAGGAAAGGGAAATAGAAAAGTGAAGGTGGAAAAAATAGCTTGGAAAAAAATGAGGAGATTCCATATTGGAAAGTGATTTTTTAAACACAGTTTTTCAAGCTGTGCTTAGAAGCTGTCCAAGATACAGCCTGGAATATATCTGTTGTGCTAATGTTTCCTTGTCATACTTGGTTCATATCCTGCGTGCGATACTCCAAGTGCAGTTACTGCTGTTTGTTTTTCAACAGCTCTATGAACCATATTTTTGGCAGAAATTGTTCATAATTTTTTGTTCCTCTCATTACTGTATTTTCATGGAAATTTCAAAGTGAAAATTATTGCCGTAAAACATGGTTCCTTTTTTTTTTTAGCCTGACAGATGCATCTGTTTGAGCAAGAACAAAACTCAACTCTATTAAACCAGTAATCCTTCCATATGACATTGTCACACAGCACAGATGTCCTTTCATAGGATTTCTGTCAAGGGGACAGCTTGCCATTCCACACTGACAGGTAGGGCTGGGGATGATCAGCAAAGAGATCAGAGATTACTTAAAATGCCTTTCATCAAATTTGAAGCAACCTTTATGCAATTCACTGTGGAGCAAAATTAATTATTGTCCTACAAGAATTGCTTCCATTTATACACACCTAAATGCTACCGAATTTTGGGAATGTGAGAGCTTCCTAACCAAACACGGAGCACCTGCCATTAACTCTTCAATGTCTCCAGACTGAGGACATCCAAGTGGGGATTTTGTGTCTTGTTGGAGCCAGAGCATCTAGGAGATCTTACATAAGATGGAAAGATATGAGAAATAGTCACAAATATTTTACTTTTCAGAAGTCAGTCAATATAGTTTGCCTATGCTGAATATATAAAATACATGGTGTTGTGATTTAAGGCAATGGTTTTACTGGCTTGCACATGCCTTGAGTAATTCACCTGCAGCTTCACCACCCACAAGTATTATGCTGACATCAAAAATCCATACACAATAGAGCATGAATTACGGTTTCCCTATGAAAAATGCAATTTTTAATTATAACCTAGAAGCCACAGTAATGCATGCACTGGATAAGGAGGCAAACAACACCCAGGACAATGAAATTACTCATTTTGGGATGTTTCCTTTGTGCACTTGAACCAAAACTGGCCACAGCAATGTAGAAGTATGGGGTTTTTTGACAGTCCAAAATGTGTGCTTTTTCAAAGCATGAGGTCCCTTGGAAAATTTTTTTCTTCTTTTGAAGAAGCTTCTTTATTTAAGGACAGCACATTTCCTTATTCTAAACAAAATAATCTCCAGGCTAATCGAGAAACAATCAGACTTTTACTTCTTTGTCCTTTGGTATAAGAGGAGAAAGCTTTCAAAAAGACATATTCATTCTGTTTGCCAGAAACTGAATCCAGATTTAAAGCTTTTCTCCAGCCCACTACTGTTTTGTTGCTTTGGAGGGAAGTTACAGCAGTGCCAGGCCCTGGGAAGAGCTTCAACATGTGTTGGCAATCTTGCAAACTGAATTTAGAGTCCCTCAGATTCAATACTGGTATATTTATTAAGAGCAAGTTTTGCCTGAAGCTCTTTATGGGAGTTTATACTAAGTTACTGGCACTCTTTTCTAGAGTGAGTTTCCTGCTTTTTTATCCCTGATGATGTTTAGAGCAATGCTAATCCACTTCCCAGGACATCCCACTGAGATACAAGTCACATTATTAGCAGCTAGTAGTTTTGACCATGATTTCCAACAGGGCCGTGTGAATTGGTTCCTGGAATCTCCTGCATAGCCTTTCATTTAGACATATTGCTGCTGGTTGGAGAGAAGAAGTAAAACCAAAATGAGAGAAAAAGAAGATTTCCTATAGATGGCATTTTTCTACATGACCTGTATTCCCCCAGATTTCATCAGGACAGTGCAAAGTGTAAGCTAGAATAGACTTCTTCCCTTTTTATACTCTATAAACAAGGTATATTGTACAGGTAATCTATTACACATCTTAAAATACAGAAATGACCATGTCAGGATTCTGTAACAGTGATTTCTGATCAAATTCCCAGGTAGTATGAATTTATCTCCATTGAGATAAATATTCGAATAAAAATATCAGTATAGTTACACCCATTTCTACAATCTGGATATCTGTGGTCTTCACTACTAGCTTTACAGTTTCTATGGCAATTCAAGCCCTGCATGTGCATGTATATGTATATAAAGGCTTTTATGAAGAGGAAGCAGCATGCCGCAGCATTCTTTCACTCAGGCTTTCAGTTTTAATCACCACCTCTTTCTACACTGGGGGATACTGAAGCTTTCTGGGCACACCAGAAGTCTGGGCACAAGATACCAGTTCTGCATTTGCAGCTGACCGACTTCGTGTTATTGAACAAGACTCCAAAGATACTTGTCTGCTTCAGGGATCTGAAACAACACAGAAAGCACTGGCTCTCCCAGTTTTCAAAGTAGGTAGGCAGCAAAAGCATCAGTCAAGTTCACAGCTTTCCTTCCTCTGTTCTCTCTTTGCTTTGGAAAGAAAAAACTGCAGCCTTTGTTATGAACCTTATATTTTCCCTCTTTTGCCACACCAGTTAGACTAGGGATGAATTGTAATACTGCCATGGTGCCATTTCCTCACTGAAGAATAACCAATCAGAATGAAGGAGGGGAAAAAAAGAATTTTTAGGTAATACCACTGAAAAACCAGCCTCAGCCTCCTTTACTCAGTGTCTCTTCATTTAAACACTGATTGTCACTTCAGTGATCAAGGCAGCTGACCAGTAGGGCCAGTTGTATCAGATACAAAATCAGGATGGAAAGGTGACTGCAATTTGGAAAAGCTTCCTATTGGCCTTGGGTGCATTTCAGTTTAGGCCTCAGGTGTAGTAGCTTCTAGTTTGTCCAGTACTAAGCTTCATAAACATTTTAGTATTAAGGTTCATAGCCATTTTTAACCATTCTGCAACACCTTAATTTTTTACAGGTTGCTATGGGGTTGATGAAAGAAAAGTTTTAAAGAACTAAACCAAAAGCCAACAAAAACCACTCAACACATTCCTGCTGGGCTCAAACAGTGAATGCACTCTCAGATGACCCCTTGACATTTTCCAGTCATTGCAGAAAGGGCTGTCCTCTCTCTGGAAGTAATCTAAACACTGATCCTCCTAACTGTCAGAAAAGAACCAGAGATTAGAAAAGTCTTTTTCTGATCAACAACCATCTCTTTAAAAGGCCAATATATAGCTGAACAAAGGTTTGTTTTACATGGTAACAAAAAATACTTGTGCAAAGTTACACCCACAAAAGCAGAAACAGACTGGCTATGATACAGGTACAGGAAAGAGTCTACAGAAGCGATAGGATTGTGAAAACCAGATTGCCTTGCTAGGTGTTTCCTTTACCAAAGTGACAGTGAAAACCTGAGATCAACATTTATCCTCCACATGGGCTTGGAAAAGCTTATCACCTTTACATCAGTTTAGCATAAATATACTGCAGCATAGGATTTAAAGGCAACAGAAGTACAAGTATAGCATTAAGTACAGGCAGAGATAAGTAAACAGCTCTGGTGTTAAAGACAGTAATCACAGAAAGGCACTGGTACACAGGGAAGACTGAATTCAGAAAACAGTTGACCTAGAAAATCACAACATAATCTAAAACTTTGAGACAGAAAAGCCCATAAACTACAGGAAGGATTGAAGTGGGATAAGCTTTATGGTAATAATTATATTGGTATCTAGGCCCTTAACAGAGAATGACACTGGGTTTACAAAAGTGAGAAAGCTAAGTAATGAACTGGGAATACTCCTACTCTGGTTTTGTTGCTCCCTCCCCCCTACACACCCAGGAGAAGTCATTGTTGAGCAGGACTAATGCTCATGCTTGACATCAACTTCATTATTCAATCGCCCGTTCAAGAGCAGCATGGGTTCAATCTCAAATGGATCTAAAAAAGAGAAAATCTTAAAAATATGTTCATTCAATAATTTCTACAGCTTTCCGTAACTCAGCAATATTTGTAGAAACCTCTGCCAAAAGTTTTTAAGAGTAGAACACACATCTGTCAAATCTAGGTCAAGCTTCTATATATGAAACTCCAGGTAAAACTAAAAAATATCAGGGATAGTTGTGTGGAACTTTTAGTACAACTGTGGGGGTAAGATTTTGAAAAAAGAGAATTTACATTATGACTACGTATTCTGTTCTATTTTAAATAGGATGTTGTATACAGATGGAAGACACTCCACTTGCAGTTTATCAAAGACAGGAGGAGGCAATTATGTAGTACAACAGAGAATCAGGGCTAGCCATGTACTGCTAGCCTTTTCTAGGTTAATGCAATGTTATTAAGTAGTGAATGTTTTTCAGTTTAACGAGAACAGTGGAACTTCTGAGCCACTGCCCCAATAGACAAAGCTTTAATTTTTAATGAAAAGAGATTCACCCCATTGAACATTCATCCTTGGTCCTCACAGTTATCAATAATTCCATCACTGAGCTCAGAGAAAAAAAAACAACTTGAGGGTCAAAAAGAGTTTGCATTATAGGTGAGGAGAAATGAACAATGCAATAGAGTACAAAAAAGTACAAGAATTTACTGCAGATTTCTTTAGAATGAAATGAAATGAGAATGGGAAATAAACATCAAATTAGCTTCTACCACTAACAGGATATTTGTTGCACACAGCAACAAAATATTTGATAGATAGGTAGGATCAGAGTTCCTTGTTCTGAGAAATCCATAAGTGGTTTAAAGTTTTGCTTTTCCACTTTAGCTTTTTACACTTTTTTTTTTAAACTGTGAAATATCAGGAGGCTGAAGTGCCCTACACTGCTCTCACCCTACAACTATTTTGCGTTTTTCAAAAAAAAATCTTAAAAATAAAAAAAAGACTTAATCATAATTAATGGTGTCCTAGCCCAAAAAGATAGGGTATATTTACTTCTAAAGAAAGCAGAAAATAGTAAGATGTCAAAAGATGTTAGGAAGGAAAATCCAAAGTAGCGAGCAAATGGTTTGTTTAGTAAACAAAAACAGCAAAGACATATGAGACATCCACACCTTTTGTCAAAACAGAGGGGTTGGAAAAATTACTATTTGTTTAAACACAGGCTGTAAATGATAAATAATCAAATACTAAAGATGAATCGAGTTTTACTTTGCACCTGACACTGTATGACATTGCATCCTTTTTTCTTGTAATTAGAGAGATTTTAAGAAGAGGTGTCACTTGAAAGTTGAAGTGTTATGAGTTGGTCTGGGAAACATCTGTTTGAAGGAATTGCTCTGCCTCTAAATTTTTTGTCTGTTGCTGTCATCAGTTGAAGTCTCATATCTCATCTGCAAGAATTACAAGCCAGAATTATTGAAGCTAGCATGAAAGGAAGATGGGAAAATGTCCACTGTGTAAGTCATCATTTGCTTTTTTTAGGTACATTTAGATGTGAAAACTAACTATCTTGTACAGAGAAGTACTGCTGAAAATATCAACTTATATTCTAAATTTTGGAAAAGGTAAAAGTGTGGAGGATGAAATGTTTCCAAGAGAGAGAGTTGGGCACAACGACCTTCCACCTTGAAACAGCAGTGCAAGTCTAGTTCACTTAAAGTACTAGAGATGATGCTTTGAAGACTTTTCTATAGCTCCCTTGGATACCAATTCTGACACCCACCCCTATCTTACCAGCACCTCAGCTGGTTATAGCTCACAACAAGCCTCGTATGGAGGAAGGCACAGCGGGAAGCCTCCTCTTCAGGGAAGATGCAACATTTGCAAGTCAGTGTGAGAAAACTCATAAATTGCATAATATCTGCTTCATAAATAATCTGATACTTCTGAAGACCTGTATGTCCTCTGACAAATGCCCAACTCCCTGTTATAAATACATCCAGTGGATTCACAGATCTTTATTTCAGGACTCCTTACCATATTTCCACTGGCTGTTTGAGCCCTTTTATGAATTTCACATGTGTAGCTTGCTGTAAACCAACTACTTATCTGAATATTTTTGGAGGCCGCTTAAAAATAGCCTCAGAAGAGTTATGAATCGCTGATTAAAAGCATAAACACTTAACTTTAAAACTCAGAATTTACTTATGGTAAGACCCATGAAAAGCCTATGCTTTTTAAGCCTGAGAATAGCATTCTGCAGGCACCACCTATTCATAGACCAGAGAAAAGAAGACATTCATTTATGCCCCTATAGCACTTTATATTTTCAAAGTCTTCTGCAAACATTACTAATTAATCCTCATCTACTCTTGCCAAATAGGCAATTGTATTAAGAATTGACCTAACATAACCTTAAATGTTAAACAAAGCAACAGTCTACAGAAATGACAAAGAAAAACTATTTGAGCAAGGAGCTGGGAAGCATTCAACTCACTGTTTCTTTTCACTGTTTCATGAGCATTTATTAATTTTCAAGATATTATCTAAATTGATGACTGATTGGAGTGCTAGGGGATTGCAGCAATAACAGAGGTAAGGCTGGTTCACTAAATAGCATTTCTTATCCGTGAGGAACTCTGCATCATGCTGTTTCCACAAAGATGAATTTGATTTAGTGACAATGGTCTCTTTGTTAGTGTTTACAGGTTTAAAGGATTACTGAGCCCTCCAGATTTCAAAACAATTGAAGATCCTAGAGGGTTTTATTTTAAACTCCTGTTTATTTGCTAAAACATGAGTTAATGCAATTTTTGGATATGAGTACACAGTGCTGAGTACTCTATTGCTAAAGTAGCATAACCTGAAAAGTGAGGTTTAACAATGGAAACACTAGGATTAATCTTTGTCTCTCGTTCAACTTGTCTTTGAGAAGCAGAACATGAATCACCTCTGATCTTTAAAAGACAGACATTCTCTTGTACTCTGCAGCGTACTAATTGTATGAATACTATATTTTACTGAATTCTGATGAAGAAAATGGTATAGGCACAACTCAAAATTATTAAGTACAAACCTCAGTTTAAGCAAATGAATTCTGTAATTTTCATCTTGTTGAAAACCACATATAAAATATACCTAAGAGATACAGACAATAGCTAAAATACAGCTACATAGCTACAAATTCAATACACATAGTAATTTAGAATTGCCATCTTTATTTTCTTTCACACAGAATTTTCCCATGTTTTGAATTTAATGGTGCAAACAGAAATTAAGCTATAATATCCTGTCAATATTTCAAAGTTCTGCATCCATATATCATCAAATTCATGAGGTGGCCTGATAATTAGCAATACTTGTTTACTTTCCAGAGAGATTACTTTGAAAGTTTCTCTATAACATGTGTTCAGGGGAAAAAAATTCTGAACATATTGGGAACATTTATAGTTTTCTGGAAATTTAAACACTACATATTATAACTAAATTCACTGCTTTAGCAACTTTTCAAAGCTAGACTTACTTATTTGATGTGTAGTTGTGTTGTTTTGTTTTGTTTTAATATTACAGCATAGCCAAGGAGGATAACAATCAACTCCTCTACACCTCTTATGTGTGCACCATTGTATCAACATGACTCATACAGAAGCTCCTCCTGAGTAGCAATATGCCTCTGTTTTCCAGTGTAACAGATAAAGGAGGAATAAAAATTAAAATAACAGCTACAGCAAATAGTGCAACTGTCACTGTTAAGAGAAGGGTATGCTCTGATAACAGAATTGTTGATATGAGGGCAAGGCTTTATGACAGTGTAGGAGTAGAACATGAACGAGCCATCTGAACTTTACACAAGCCGATGCCATTAATAAAAATCATTCAGTGATTTTTGCAGCAATAGTGCAATGGGATCAATGGTTTCCAGATACATAACTTCAGAAAATTATTATTGATCTTGGTTATCAACTTCCAGCCAGTTTGTTTAATGCTACCGCTTTTAAATAATAACTTTGTCTATAGAGATAGTAAGGTTGAATTTCTGACAGACAGAATTTCCCTTTTATTCCATGACATTTTTCAAAAGGTGTCTTTAGGCTCAAGTTCAACACAGACTAGGACTGACACAGCATGTGAGACACTCTTCTCAAAAAGAAGCTCCAGCTCTAAGTCATGCTGGCTTTTACTGGTTCAGCGATGGAAAGACCTCCCTCACTTGCACAAATTTCTCCATGTATTTTGTTTTCTCTGGATGCTTTCCCCTCTATATAAAAACTCTTTGAAGAGGCTTGCTGCCTGCAAAATCTATAGAAGGAGAACTAATAAAACATAAGTCATAGGCAGAAACCTTGAGTGGTCAACTGCCCTCAAATAAGGGCATGCATGTTATGCATACTTGAAACAGATGTTCTGTTTGTGCACATCTGGATTTGTGATGAGAGTGTCTTCTTCTGCCTGCTTCCAACTGTGGACAAGAGCCAGGCTAAAAACCAAGAGAAATTCATAAACTCTGCGTTCCTGATCCATCTGCATGTAGTCGTGACACCATTACTATGCTCAATTAGCATTAGCTATGAGTCACTAATGTTATTTATTAATTACTATTAAATGCATGAGGAGCCAAAACCTGGAACAAATATAGAGGGCTAATCTCAATTAAAGATAACAGAATGGTGTAGATTAAGGAGGCAGGGAAACAAAGTCCAAGGTGTCAATAATCTATTAGCTAGTTTATAATGTTATATAACAAGAATTGTTATAAGATATTCAAGTTCCCAGTATTAGAATAATAGAATCATAGAATATCCTGAGTTGGAAGAGACCTACAAGGATCATCAAAGTTCGGTTTCTGGCCTGACACAGAACAAACCCAAGAATCACCACGTGCCTGAAAGCATTGTCCAAATGTTTCTTGAGCTCTGACAGGCTGGTACTGCAATTGTCTCAGCTCCCCTCCTCCCCACTCCTTATTTACCTGTCCCTCAAATGTAAAATTTTTAAATATGCCGAAGGGTCACTGACATCCTAGAATAACTGGGATCACGAAAGAAAGCAGTGAGATAGCTGTAAAAGGGTGTAGTACACTGAAGCTAGTGGAGATGAAATAAAGCTAAGCAAGAAAGAAGATAAGGTTAGAGAAATAGATAGTATATACTGCAATAAAATCAATAAGAAGAGAGTGCTAGGATTTAGAGGAAGTGAGGGAGTATAATCGGCAGACAGGAAAGATGTCTGGAATTTTTCTTTTGCATTATTATTTTAAATATCAATCTAAAAGGATATTGTGCAGCGGCTCATGTGTTTGTAATTCATTGTCTGCTACCTGTGTTTTAACATGAGGGGTCAGGAATCAGTCTCCTGCACTTCCTTCATGACCCTGTCTGCATCCTTGGGCACACCACTTTACATGCCTTCATTTCCTTATGAAAGATACATTACAAGAGCAGTATGCAGCATTTGGATTTAGGACTAATGATTCAGATTTCAGAACCAATAAGTACTGAACATGCAACCAGAATGTTCAAGGTTTCTTCAAAGCACCCACTTAATATCTGTGCTGAACTCCATCAAGAAACAGGGGGGAAAAGACCCTGGACAAACCAGGAAGCTGCTGACAGCTCTGTTTGTGCAGGGGTGTCTCTGTTATTTTCCAATTCATGAGAGTGTGTCGCTACTTTTTCACTAGGCCATCCTCAGGAAAAAAAATTGTGCTCCATATGTAGTTAAGAAGACAGTATTCTAAAATTTCTCTAACTCTCCTTGATTATTCCAGTGTGCACGGACCCATGATAAGCACTGGACATGCAGATGCATTTCTAATAGGTAATTATCCCCTAAAAAGATGGAAATTCAGGGGTTTCAGAACAAATCACATAACTGCCACCACAGAGTCTCTCTTCATGTACCACTAAAGTATTAAGATCATCCAGCTATATAATCAATAATCTTAGTGTGAACTGTATTGTCCAATATGCATTTCATAAATCACTACTGATACTTACATCAACACTCACACCGTGCATGATCCCCTGCCTCCCAAAATTTTAAACATTAAAAAGGACATGAAATTTAGAACATAATTCTAGGTTTCTTAACACAAGAGCCTGTAGCTCATAATGACCCAGGAAAGGACTAGCTGATGCAAATCAGCATCAGGGAAATGCAGTTTTGATGATAAATATAGCAGATGATCACCCATGACCAAGAGATGTTGCTCTATAAATCCATATGGGTGGCAGTGGGTGAAAATCAATAGCTGAATCTTTATTGGCACTGCAGCAGAACTAGCTGGATTTATGGCTCAGTAGAGATGGGTGCAGAAGCACCTCTAAGGCTCAGATGCTGCTGGGTAACTCCCCTAGTGAAAAATCCCATATCAGGAAGCTTCACCTGTTCCAGGATTCCTACTGCCTTGTGTGGTGAGGGCTTAGACACTAGAGGCACCATTCACACATCCTCTGTCACCTGAGTTGTATACCATGTTGGACAAAACAGGTTTTAAAACCTTTGGTCAGCCTGCTGCATAATGTCAGATGTGCTCTGAAGGGAACAGAAAAAAATCTAGGCATGGCAAATCAAAGAGAAACTATCTAAATTTTGGGAGGAGTGGAAGAAAGGTATAGCATGCCCCAGCTTTTTTAAAGGTGATCAAATTTCATTGCGCAGGTAGTGTACAGGAAAAGAAACCTGCTGATACTAAAAGACTGAGCTGGAACCTGGCACAGGACAGGAAAGGACATATCTGTGCTTCAGGACTGGATTAATTTGACAGTTACATTTAAATGTGTGTAAAGCATTTGAGACCTGTTTATAGGAAGGAAAGGTGGAAGGATCACGAAGGAAAGGTGGCTGTGGAAATGAAGACTTACAAGTCCATCCATTGCAAGTCTTGAGTCATTATCTAAAATAAAAAATGGCTAGCTGACAGCTAGCTATGAAGCCTTGTAGAGGTGCTTCTTTCCTGAAATGGAATGACTTGTATCATTTCAATGCAGTATTTTTCCCCAACCACTTTGGGCTTACCACATTCTTTGTAGTTTGAAAAATTTTGAAAAACATATTTTGGACTACTTAAAAAAATTAAAACTCTCCAACCCTGAAATTAAATCTTCGAACCCTTAAATTTAAACTCCATATGTGCCTAGTTTCTGTTTCCATACTCTCTTAACAGATCATTTTAAATCTGAAGCAATTACACTGCATCCCTTTGGTGATGTTCTCTAAAGGAATGTTCTTTTCCTGTCCTCTCCACCAAGCCTCAAAAAAGAGGGAATTATATATGTACCCACACATACGTATATAAACATATATCTCAATAAGCATTTATAGCTGTGACAAATTTATTCTTACTGTCAATTTAATACATCTGTTTTCCATTTGAATTTGATATAGAGCCTGGTGCTTTCTATTAGATCATATAAACAAGTGTTTGATTTAAAACAGGATTATTTTTCTTCACAGAGATTGAGGGCAGCAACAACCATCACTCTTTCTGGGAATACAAATGAGGTGGTAATTTCATTAAATATAATCATTTAAATAAGAAAAAAAAATTAAACAATTAAAAAGCTTGTCTACAGGTCTGTTCTGTCTACTGATCTGGACAGAAATTGTTCTTGCATGACTGACTTTTCTAGTGGATTAAACCAAAATGAGACATATTTCATTTTTCCAAGTGTGCATGCTTGGAAAGATCCATCAGTTTGCTGTCATTAGCAGTACTGATCTGAAGTCCAAAGCAAGGTAGGCACATCTCTCTATTGGATGAAGTTCACTTTTTGTTCTAGACTTTTTAATTGCTTCTTGGAAAGACAAAAAAAAGGGCACTTTCCTTTTCTCTAAACTCTTATTTTTACTTTTGTAAAGAGGACAACTGCAAGTCTGCAGATGTAGTTTGTAAAATAAAACCTTAAAGAATTTGAGTGAGAGCATGTCATCTGACAGTGAGGGATTAGGGCCATAATCAAATTTTAATGGGAACAAACCCATCCTCAAAGGAGTAGCACATTCCTAAAACAGAATAAGCTCATCTCAGAGAGGGGTACTTAATTTGTAAAGCATACCTTCACAGAAAGGCAAAGCATTGTAGATTCTGACTGACAGACACCTTGCTATTCTGTCCAAAAAGCTGGCCCGTGCGGGAGGACTGGGCTGTTACTGAGTACTGCCACAGCAGCCAGAACTCCAAAAGCACCTAAGCAAACCTAAGGCACCTCGTCTTATTGAACCTCATACAACTGGCCATGGCCCGTGGATCCAGCCTGTCCAGATCCCTCTGCTGACCCTTCCTACCCTCCAGCAGATCAACACTCCCAACCAACTTAGTGCCATCTGTGACCTCAGTAAGGGTGCACTTGGTCCCCTCATCCAGAGGTTCAGTAAAGATATTAAACTGGACCCAACACCGAGCCCTGGGGAAGCCCACTAGTGACTGGCCACCAGCTGGGTATAACTCCATTCAACACTCTCTGGGCCTGCCCATCCAGCCAGTTTTTTACCCAGTGAAAAATGCAGGCATCCAAGCCTTGAGCAGGCAGTTTCTTCAGGAAAATGATGTGGGACACTGTCAAAGGCTTTACTACAGTCTAGGTGGACACATCCGCAGTCTTTCCCTCGTCCACCAACTAACAGCTTGCCACAGAAGCAGATCAGGTTGGTCAAGCAGGAACTTTTATGAACCCACGCTGCCTGGGCCTGATCCCCTGGTGGTCCTGCACGTGCCATATGATGGCACTCAAGATGATCTGTTCCTTCCCCAGAACCAAGAGACAAACTGACAGACCTGTAGTTTCCCAGACTGTCCATCCAGCCCTTCTTATAGATCAGTATCACATTTACTAACATCCCTTGCTAATCAAGCTCTACACAATTAAACTGAGCTTCATGTACATTCAACCCAGACAGTAAATAATTTGGAAATATATGATAATGGAATTAAATTAAAATTCAGCCTATTAGGAAGAATGCTTTGACACCATCTGTGCCAGGAATAGATCTGCTGAGCTGCAGTGATTTACTGAAGCACTACTGTTGATGGCAGACCATCTGTGATTCAGAGAGGAAAAGGGAAATATGGAATAAAAATATAGAGACAAACTGTGGATAAGCTAGAACAATAGTGAAATTCAAAAGGAGAAAATATTATCTATTTGGTTTTCAGTACATCCCAGTCTAATATCAGTATCTGAGGAAATGTGGCTTCCTTTAGAGTATCTGGTAAGAAAGAAAGGCACAGACGAGATTTACAACCTGGTGTTTTTGGTTTTTTCCCCACTAATATTCAAGAGATTGTGCAGGGAAATAAAAATAACATTTGAATCTAAGCAATTTATAGCAACTTGCAAAGTCACCTAGATGACCTTGTCCTAGAAAATGACAATGAGTCAAATTGTAAATGAGTTAGAATAAGAGTTGAAAGATCTTGAAATTTGGAATAAACCAGGAATTTTGCTCCTCTGTCTAGATACAGAACACTGAGGTTTACATGACTCTACAAAGCATCTTTGAATGGACTAAGTAGTTTATGTTTACACAAAAAATGGTGAGAAACAAGATGTACGCTGATTGCACTGCAGCAGGTGTGAGGACAGATCTTTTGCAATCAAAACGGAACAGAGGGGCTCTGAGAATTTCACAGCTTACTGGCCTCAGCTCCCTGGCTGTCAATCTACTCCATGACACTGGGGCCCAAGTAACCATTTGCCAAGAAAGCCTGGGAAAAGTTCTCATCGGTTCTTAGATCCAGGAGGAAAAATGTAAGCACTTCCAAACCATGGTACGTATTTTACAGTGGTTACAAAGTGTATATGAATAGCATTTTCTTCTAGTGAAAAACTCAAACAAATAGAAATTGCTATAATGCTAAATAGACACCTAACCCTCCCTCTAATGTTCTGTGGGGGTTTTTTTCCGTTTTTTCTGAGGCTTCATATTGTCACACCTAAGATTCAAATCATTATGCTTCCTGATGTAGCAGATAAGATGTAGAAATCCAAACTTTCACTCAGTACATCACACTGGACTTTCAGTCACAAGTGTAGTAATGCAAAAGCTTCAGCTTAAATGATTAAGTACTATTTCTTATTTTTTTAGCCATAGTTTAGCTTGATAAAACTTAATCTCAGTCAGCTCAATAAATTATAATCAGTGTTTTTATTAAATGGAATGTTTTCCATAGTAAAGCTAAACTAGTGGGAAAAAAAAATTAAATGGGATTTTTGTTTGTGAGAAAAGGTAGTATAGCATATGAAATGTACCCAAACCAAACGGCAGCACTTTGGAACTTTTATTTGGGAGTACCAAAATATTTTTACACACTCAGCTAGAACAAAAACATCTTTTCAGAATTGTGCTGGTTTTAAATCTCATGAAAGCAGCTCGTGTGGCTACATTTTGCATTGCCTTCCAAGGGTGTGTTCGGTACAGAATCACAGAATACACTAAGCTGTAAGGGACCCACAAGGATCATTGAGTCCAACTCCTGGCCCTGCACGGGATACTCCAAGGGTCACACCAGGTGCCTGAGAGCATTGCCCGAATGCTTCTTGAACTCTGTCAGGCTGGTGCTGTGACCACTTCCCTGGGGAGCCTGTTCCTGTGCCCAACCACCCTCTGGGTGAAGAACCTTTTCCTGATATCCAGCCTTAACCTCCCCTGACACAACTTCAGGCCATTCCCTCGGGTCCTGTCACTGCTCACCACAGAGAAGAGATCAGTGCCTGCCCTTCCTCTTCCCCTCATGAGGGAGGTTGTAGACTTCAATGAGGTCTCCCCTCAGTCCCCTCTAGGCTGAACAGACCAAGCGACCTCAACCACTCCTCATAAGGCTTCCCCTCAAGGACCTTCACCACCCTCACTGCCCTCCTCTGGATGCTCTCTGATAGTTTAATATCTTTCTTATATTGTGGTGACCAAAACTGCACACAAAAAAAATAGGCTTGGGTTGGTTGCAATTTTGTGATTCTGGAATTGGGACAGAGATGGAGGAAAGATGAGTAAATATGAGTTAGAACAACCTTATATGTACTTCTTGCGTCACGCTATGATCAGGACTCTTGCTCCAGGGGTTCTTCTGATGTATCACTTAATATTTCCTGAAAACTATAGAGCTGGTGCGTATTAAGCCAATCACGCCTCTATTTCTAATATTTTATATCTCATCTGTGTGGCAGAGAAATGTACTCTTATAGGGTGGATGCAGAATAAAATCAAGTTGCATGAATTCAAGAAAAGACAGTCTGCCTTCGTGAATCGTTGCTATTAGTGATATTACAGGACAGAAGAGTGACTGAACCCTTAAGACTAACAGTTAGAAAAATAAAATTCTGTTTTACTTATGAACTTGTTATTTTGACTGTGGAATCTGCTTTGAGAGAAACATGGATCTCCACATATTCATTCTTCATAGAGGAAAACACATCAAGTCGCATTTTTGCTGGCTACAATGTTTGAAAAAACTTCCAATGTAGCAGCATGAAACAGAACTTTCCACATTCCCAGTGCATATACATCAGAAATATCAATAAAAGTAATTGTTTTGTTATCCTCAAGGGATAACTATGAATACATTTACATTATACATAATTTATAGACACATTAATACAAAGCTAGCAAGGCAAGACATGAAATGAGACACATACACCCAACGGGTCAGTAGCTGGAACAACTCATTTCCATTACCCTTGAGCTAGGACACTGGCATTTTATACACTTGTTCAGATGAGACTGATGTGCAAATTGTAAAGCTTACAGGTAAGGAAATGAAGGTTATATAACATGATGAGGTGTATTTATCAAGTCATCATAAATGCATTCTCTGTATGGCAGGCGATTGGAAAAATGTTAATTTTAACATTGGAGATGTTATATGGTACATTGTGCATTGAGTTGCACCAATCTATCATTCAAATAGCAGAGGAATGTTAGCACCAAAACACTGTGGCTCACACGCACTTCGACTTTTTAGGAAACCTAAAAAGGAAAAAATCTCACTCATTGGGATGACATATCAAGTTCATATACCTCCAGTGTGAATTTGCATAATTTCTGTTTTGAAGTGTGTGCCTTAAGAAAAGCTATGCCACTGTTGTTGAAATAGACAAGTTTTATAAATAACCTTCCATAGAATCATAGATCTTTAAGATTGGAAAAGACCTCTAAGATCAGCAACTTCAATAATTAACCCAGAACTGCCAAGTCCACCACTAAGCCATGTTTCCGAGCACCACATCTACGCATCTTTTGAAAATTTTCAAAAAAAAAAAAGGGCCATGCCACCACTTCTCTGGGCAACCTGCTCCAATGCTTGACAACCTTTTCTATGAAGAAATTTTGCCTACTATCCAATCTAAACGTCCACAACTAATGTCACAACTTGAGGCCATTTCCTGTTGTCCTACTGCTTTTTATTTGGTAGAAGAGATGACTCCCACCTCACTACAGTGTTCGTTCAGGTTCTTTTGAATGGATGCATTTATTTGCAGATCTTCATATCCACAATTTGTGATAAACCAGAAGCATTTTACCAGAAAGTTCATAGAATGAATGAATTACTGACAGCTGCCACATTCACACAGAAAGTGAAGTGGCTATTACAAAAAAAATGACGTCAGGAAATGAAGAGCATTCAGCACTATAAAGTGCATACATCTAAAGCATAGTAGAAATTTACCAAACAAAAAGGAATTAACTGTAAGGAGATACATACCTGGAAACCAATTTGGTTAACTTCTCTCTTATGAGATATGAAAATGCATTATATTAATTCACAGGACTTTTTTTTTGTCTCCTCAATGCTTCCAAAGACAAAAGTGAATTGATTGACAAAGCTTCAGAAATTAAATCAGATAGCTGAGAACTTTCAAGACTTGTAGCTTTATTAAATGTTTCCACCAATAAGTCTGCAATGGTTGTGTAAATTAACTTAATATTTAAGCCTACTCATAAATCTAATCTGCATAAAAGGTACTTCTAAAATCACTCCAAGCTATAAAGCCTACCAACTTTAGTGAAAACAATACGCATTTAACTAGTCCTGCAGCTCTGACATGAGGGCTGTATTTTGTTTCTGCTTGTTCATCAGGAACAGAATTGGCCCCCTGGGATCTGATCTTTCAAACTTGCTTAAAGTCAAACACATGAAGAGTTCCACTGGCTTCAGTGGAACTACTCATATCACAAAAGCTAAGCACATGCACAAATCCCTATCATCTTACAAATGTGCAAAACCAACACAAGATCTTTGTGTGGGTTTGCTCCCAGCTGATGATGCTTTCAATCAAGGAGAAAAGTGTGGTACATTAGATTTGTGTAGCATGGCTGTAGCACATTTGAGGGCTGAGCCAGATTTGGATCAGATACTATTATACAAAATACAGAAACCTATTTCTTTAGCTCTCTATAGGACACATGACTGTGTGGTATAGGGAGAGACAGAGACTGACTGCTTCATTACAGCATAGAGTTGAGAGTGATGGTATTTTGACCTGCTGGGTGCTGATATAGCACAGCAATGAGTTCAGACAGGTTTAATTCCCAGACCTGCTGAAGGAGCAGGTCCTTGCATTAAATAAGACTCAAGAATGGACCATCGGCTCAGTTTGGGAAACAGCATTCCTTAGACAATTTGTATCACTCAATGAAAAGCACAAATTATGACACACGAAGATTAATGAAATGAGATGCTTTAAATCAATCAACAGTCAGGCAAATTTCGAAGCAAAACCAGACAAATGACTAATGGAAAAGTATAGATGAGCAGACAATTTTGGACTCATACAATAAATTTCTACAACCAAATCCATCAGAGGGAAAAGAGGTAGAAGGGATTAGAACAGCACCAAATTAAGCCAGTAAAGTTAAAACAAAAATAAGGACATTGAACAGATCTGTCTCCAACTGATGCCAGTTACATTATTACACAATTTGTCTGATGTAATTACAGTTTTAGGACAGACGTAGAGGTGAAAACTCTTACATTTGAAGCAAGAAGGATTTAGAGTCACAGGACTTAAATTGACCTGAGGCTGAAAGTGAAAAACGCAAAAGACTAACAAGAGCCTATATAAAACAATGACGGCAGGAATGGGATAGAAATAAATCTCCCACCAACAATAACACAAAAGAGAAATAAAAGACAGATTTCAAGACTGGCTACAGTGAAATAGCAGTAAAGGCAGTGTGCTAGTAACCTCTGATCCTGGAAAATCCCGTGCTCACACAGCAATGAAAATTGTTAAATGGAAAGATGTAGTAAGACTTGTGGAGCTTGGTGGAGGAATGCACCTGCTTGCAGGGAACAACGTGGAGGTTGATCTGCACAGGCGTAGTCCTCTGCATAAGTAACAAGCTCAGCTGTACACACAAAAATGTTCTCCTATGTTTCTGTCCAAACAGGTACTAAATGCAGGTGCAAGCGTAGGAATCTCATCAACTCTGGATCCTAACTCTTTTATGGCCTTTGAGACACCCACATTTTTCACTCTGATTAAGAGAGAGGCAATAATGGTGGCTGGTTGCATGCGTAGTGATGATGAAAGATCATATTAATGGGAGAAGCAGTAGTTTTCCCATCTTAGAAAATTTTTCACACTTTAACAATTTCTCCTACAGCAAGATTAAGTCAAGTCCTTTCAAAAATTTTGGGAGGGCGAAAGGTAAAGACCAAATAGCCCAGTGTTATTTGTTGGCACATTTGGATTTTGTTTCTGTTATAAACATATGGGACCCTCTCTAAGAAACTTGCTGTTTTGAGGTGTCTAACTCTATACAGAACACCTATCATGAACCATCTCAAAATAAATACATTCAGATGAGTATACAGACTGATGAGTCATTCTGCAATAGAAAAGCTTTGTCAACAAATAACTGACCAGCTACAACTTAGGCGCATCATAGTCTCTCTCTAGTTTTACGAACTAGAATTAAAAAATTAAGGCTGTTACAGCACATCTTTAAAGACTGACACTCTGGGACATTTTCATGCCAGATCTGCCTCTCAGTTTTGCACTAGCACAGTCTGTCACATTCAGTCAGATGCTTACAAAAATCATCCAAAGGTGAGCATACAGTGCAATATAACACTGATGGAAGATGTTCAATAACTCTGCAAATGATGCTGACAGAAGACAGATATCTAAATGACAGGATTCGATGTATTGATATACATAGGGTAATATTATCTTAGCACATTACCTATAAAAATATATAATGTGTCCCTGATAAGTGCTTACTTAGTATATGACACATTCAAATCACAGAATCATAGAATCGATTAGGTTGGAAAAAACCACTGAGACCATCGAGTCCAACTTATGACTGAACACCACCTTGTAAACCAGACCACGGCACTAAGTGCCACATCCAGTCTTTCCTTAAACACCTCCAGGGACGGTGACTCCGCCACCTCCCTGGGCAGCCCGTTCCAAATTCCAAATCTATTTCGAAGGCTAATGAAACAACTGGCCTAGTGATCCGCAAGAGCCCCGAGCCGCGGTGATGCTGGCGGGTGTCCGGCACAGCAGCACCGCCCGGCGCCCGGAGGGAGGCTCCGGCCGGGGCGGCAAAGGTGCGTCACCCTCTGCCAGCGCCGCGCCACGCTCCTCCAGCCCTGCGAGTTACGCCATGCAGGGGCGACCTCTGCTGTTCCTTTTGTTTTCAGAACCACAAAAAGCGGAAAAAACCCCCAGCAAGCCAAACCAAATCAAACCACCGCTTTCCTTTTGCGGAGGAGGAAAGAGTCTTTCGACATTCCTCCAGTGCATCTCAAATTATCCTCCCCTATCCACTGTGCCAGCTCAGTCTGTTGGCCTCAATATTAGACATCTGAATACGAGATCATTATTTGAGACAAATATATGGTATTTATATACAAGTATTTACACAGCAGATGTCTTATTTGGACTGTGAAAACAAAAGAAATAAAATAACTTGTCTATATTGAAGGCAGGTAAAGAATTTGAGCAAAAAAGACAGTTCGCTAATATTCTACGTGAGCTGGTGATTTCAAATCATGTCTTGTTTTTAGAGGATTTACTAGGAATGACATTTGGGCACCTTGATGCAGGAAACAAGGTTTTTACAATCAGTGCTAATTGTGAAACCTCTCTGGATGTTCCCTTCATACCTCCACAACTTGCAGAGTACAAAGAAGCCACATCTCACACTGAAAGAATGTTAAAAAATTCTGCTCTATTTTTTTAGTAATGGAAATACAACAGCAGCAGAGCAGTAGCGCTCCCCACCTCCCAAAAGAGCCAAAGCTTTCTCCTTGTTTCTGTTTAAAGGCGTTTTGTTGGCCATCTATAGCAGCCTTCTAAAAATTTTTGTCTTTTTTTGATATTTTATTAAAATTCTAGATAAACTGGGTAGGAAACATTTGCCTGCAAGAACATAAACCTAGAATCTTTTTAATTCTTTAGTGCATATAGAAAATTATCTAAAGGTAACTCCAAGGATTTCTCTACATTCATTTTAAGGAGGTACAAAACAATAAAAAAAACGGTGTTAATGTAAAGAGAGGATCAGGACATCCTTTTTCACTTAAGTAGCTAGGCACAAAAGTTTAAGGTCTTTTTACTTTCAACAAATTTATTTCACTGGCCACCAAGGAAAATGAAACAAAAGAAAAAGAAAAAAAGGAGACATATGTTCTATCCATTTTCAACATATCTTCAATTCTGTGAAAACTTACCTTTGAACTTCTACCTTAAGCAAAAAGTATTAATTTCCCCTTTAAGCATAAAGCATTTTCAAAAGCCAGAGTAGAAAAGCATAATTGCTGTGCCGTCATTGGAAACCATGGTTAAATAGAAACTTGACTTTGTTTCACAAAAATCACCTGGTTTTTAAAGCCCGAAAGAAAAGGACACCACCATCAGCATTTATATTGACAAGAATGCTCCTAAATGCCTTATCAGGGTGATTTGATTTTCCATCTGTCTGCTGGATTTGCTTTGCATGAAGATCTGGACACACACAAGAATGTGTGTGTTTTCTTTTTCTGCCATACTACTAAGAAAGTAACTCAGGATCACAGAGCAGCCTTTTGCTGCAACTAATCCCTCCGGATCTGGCCGAGCCTTTCAGGCTGCGCTTCCTGTCTCAACCCGCCTATGCGTTCTGAAAGCAGAATGAAAAAAACCCAAAAATTTGGCATACAGCCATTTTAAAAAAAAATCAAAACATTTTCTATGCGGGAACTTCAAAGAATGTTTAAACCCTCCCCCCCAAAAATGAACAGTGCAGAATCCTAGTCATTCCTTGGCTTCATCACATGGTGTCAGGGTCTTTTCTAGGGTCAGATTTGAGCCCTCAATAGTAGGAAACCCCCATCTCTGTACAGCATTGGGAAGAAACAGCGGGGTTTACGTCATCAGAGTTCAAACAACTTCATTGAGGCAAGGCTAAGGCCCTGATTGTTTTTCCATATGAGCAAGAGTTGATTTAGAAATCCACAAAATAAGCCAAAAAGCTATTTTTTATCCCTTAGTTAAAATTATCATTAAGTTATTTAAAAAATATGATTCTTCTCAATATTTAAACACAGTAGTAGTGACTAATAGTTGTGAGAACCACATTTACTAAGAACATAATAACAGATCAAAATCTAGGACCAGACTGACCACCTCTTACACTCAGTGGAGACCTTCCTGCTTGCAAATTTCAGCTGATTGAGATCATCTGTACATATGGGCAGCAGAGTAAGGAAGGATGCATGAACCTACACCTCTATCTTGTCCTCTATTTTAACTTCAGACTGCTATATGCAAATATAAATGACAAATGCAAAGTCTTCAGAGCATTCAGCAGACCTGTATAGGTCACGTGCTGTGTTTAGGTAAGCCTTACGCAGAAGGGATCCAATGACTGTCACTGTGTGAGGACTCCTGGGAAGCGCCCTCTTATGATGGAGAGCCCAGAAGATCTCTCTCTCTCTCCCTCTGAATTTATGATCTACCCATGCACACTGATCAGGCCAGCCTTGTCACAGCATGAATAAATTACCACCTCTGGTAAAAGCAATAAAGAAATCTCCACAACGCCTCGGAAGTCCCTACTATCTATGGGATGTCAGTGTTAGCTTTTCCAGCAGAACCCCTGCTATTAGCCTGCTCCTTTCTCCCACTACAAAAAGAGAACACGACAGTAGGGAATTGACCAGACCTTACATTTCCACATGCAATAAGTTGTATGTGCTCCCTTTATATCAATATATGGTGTGTCGACAATAAAGGAGTTTTGGTTTTTTGTTTATTTGGGGGTTTTATTGTTGTTGATGATGGGTTTTTTTGTTAGTTTGTTTGGGGTATTTTTTCATTCAGTTGTGTTTGCATTTGTTCTGGACTGTGTTTAATAGTGCCAAGACACACTTCTGCTTCCTAAACAGGGCAGAACATCCTATTTAGCTCCCACAGCAGCATAGCTCTTTCTTCATTACTCTTTGGGAAAAAAGCAGACATACATTTTCCTGACCTTTTCTGTTTTTCATGATAGGGAGGAAAAACAATTATTCTTGCAATGTTCTGAAGTTTTTTAAACTTACGGAAGTGTTTATAGATAGAATGGCTTTTATTTTGATTACGTATTCTTAATTACAAAGAACAAGCAATAGCACTGCAGTTAATGCAAGAAGGCAGAAGAAAAAAAACAAGCTTGTGAATGTGAGAAAATCATATCAGTATTCCTTCTTCCCAACACAGGAGACACCTATTGTCCATACCACTTTTCATCGTGGGCACTGAAGCACAACTAGAAGAGTGCTTAACCAGACTATTTAACCTTCACTGAAAGAGATAGAGTAACCCAGAAAGTTCCCACTCTGTCACTGCCTATGCCCTCCAAACCATCTCCCTCCCGTGGTATGAAATATAACTAGACATTTCTTTCCTTCCCAGTGATTTACTGCTCTGTAGATAAATTTAATCCTCCCAAATGTCTCCCACATAGTTTTTTTGCAAAAACTTGGACCCAGGAAAGAGCCTCTTAGAAGGAATATAAATTTTCTATTATAAAGGAAGGTAACAGCCCTGCCGCCCCTTAGGTTGTCTTCAGAGGGGTAGAAGTTCACTACACATTGCACCAGCATGTATTGCTCTGTATGTCTCTTGGAGGCTTAAGATTAAAGTACTCTGTGGCAAAACAGCTAATAATAGTGGCACAGAATTGTGATACATACATATTCTGCCATTTTACATAATACTCATAAACATGTGTTTTATGCCAGAATCTCTGGTATAAACGGTATAAAGAGTGAAACAGTGCCATTTTTTGCTTTACCTTTAAAGATAATGAGACTTCTCAATGCTGCAGAAGTTTTTCTCTCTGATGAAAAAGGAATGGGCTGTTTTCCACTGTTGCCAAAGGACTGAGGTCTGCCAAGGAGGCTCATTTTGCCTGCATCATCTTAAAGGAATGATCCACCAAGGTATATACTGGCCAGCACAGCATCTGGAAACTTTGCAGCTGAAATTGAATGCCAGAGCTCACTGTGACAAAATATAAGAAAGCTATTTACAGTGACACATATGACAATAAAGATCAGAGCATAGTTTTGGCACAGAAGAAAATTCAACCCTCAACTTTCTTTATGTTTGCCAATATCTGGTTTAGTACAATTATTCACTTAACAAGGCTTTTATTTATTCATTCCAAGAGAGAAGATAATGGCCTCAAGTATTTAATTACTAAGGCAGACTAAAGGGGAAGAAAAAACTCCTTAAACCACATCTTAAAAAAAAAAAAAAAAAAAAAAAGAAGCCAACCCACAAAACCTTTTCAAATATGCTCTTAAACTGTCCTAGAAATTTTTAACTGATGTTTTATCCTTTCTCTGGAAATTCTCCTTCTGTTTCTCCAGAATATGTACAATACAAATTCTAGACAGAAACCTAATAAGCAAGTAATACACACCTACACAAATGTATACACAAGTTCATTACTAAATGCTTTAATACTTACAGATTCTGTGCCATGGGAAGCACACATTCCATGTACTTATATAGATGGATAGATAAGCCACTAGTTGAGTGGAGTGTACCAAAGAGGAAAATTATGTATTGAAATATGACTGGGTGATTAGATTTAGACTCTGAAAGATCCACTGAAGGGGGAATCATATGCTTTACTAAATAAACTCCTGGAATAAACACTGGATATGCAGTATTCGTCTGCAACCGAGCAAATCATTGCAATGTAGAACATTGTGTGGATTATGAATGTGCATTAAATTAAATATTGCTACAGAGTTTTCCTCCTGCCTTAGGATGCACTCAACACTTTCCTCCTTCCTTGTCTGACAATATGTTGCCATGCTATAAAAGCCCTAATGCCCATTTCAACGATTAGCTGTACATCAGCATTACTACTTCAAATCCACAAGTTTCACATCAAGCATTAAATGGGATGAATATTGATCTGCTAAAGAGGATTTATTTATTTCTAGCTCTATCCAAAGATCAACTACTAGCAGCTTTTGGTGGATCTGTTGAGCTCTCACAGCACAAAGCTACTGCATACATGACACCGGACTTGACATTTCAGCTCTGGAAGAAAACCAAACAGTAAATTCACTGCAATAATCCTAGATAAATGAGATGATCACTGGAAAAGCTGAGATAGTTAAGTGGTCTATCAGAAAAGTCCAAAGGATGATATTGAATTGTTGCTACATAGTAACCTCTCTCATGACAACGTGGCACAAGATCACCATATCAGATGCCAATATCTTTGCCTTAAAAAAGCACCATGTCTTCAGATTATCTTGGAACACTTCACAATTATGTTCTGAGCTGAAAATTTTATACTCAGTATGAGTACAATCAGATACATATCAATATCACAATGTTTACCCACTCATTCCTTTTTTGTCCTGTCAATAACACACTAATAACTGTATAATGCATTCAAGATACACAGATATCTATTTCAACCCTCCCAGCACAGGTAGGAGGTTTCTTGTGATGTTAGAGCTGTCCTCAAAATGTTCTTCTCACTGTATTTCAGTAAGGATCATCTTTTATTTGTTGGCACTGATAAAGCGGGAAAACATACAAATGAGTGGATGAGGACTGCAAGCAGATTAGAGATGAACTGGTGAGTTGCCTTGCCTTTTATACTCAGATGGCAAGGGCATAAGAGAATGCTATGTTTCCACTAACTTTGACAAGGAGTGTTTGAAATGCCAGTGTAAGAATTCATGCAATTTTTGCTCTGTCACTCATATGGGAAGCTGAAAAAGTCAGTCAAAACATTGCCTCAGTGCTATGATTTCATCAAGACATATCGTTTCAGTAGCTAATAACATTGTTCTAGTCATCTGTTAAATGTTTCACTTTTAATTATCTGATTTCTCTGCACCGACTTTCCCATATGAGAGTATTACTTTAAAGAACACCTGGAAAAGAAACAGAAACAATGACATATGATGAGAATATTTGCTGCTACTAAAGATTGCCTCATTTATGCCTTCTTATGAGACCACAGCTCTCAAAAAAATCCTTCCCAAAAAACATCAGGAAAAAACCTGTGCAGCATGTTATCGAGACCAGATCTGAAATCTGAAAACCAATGCTTTGCTTTGTTCTCTTGAACTCCGTGAGTTCCTAAATGTCCTTGCCACAGGTAGCACTCAGTTTAATTAGGTTTTTGCCTGTAGAACAGTGTCTGCTTCACCAAGGCTAGAGGACTTTGGGCCAGTTCCAAGTGTCAGTGAAAGTGGAACAAAATGTATTTCAACATTAGCCCTGCATTCAGACAAACTCAATCTGTTTTGTTGTTTTTTTCTTTTAAAATATATCTTTCATTTCATCTGTATATAAAAAATAAGACAGGCTTCTGAAGACAGCATTTATATGTTCAAATATACTTCAAATGCAGAAGCTTGTATTATTTATAAAATCCCTTAAATGAAACAACTCAAAAGGAGTCTAAAAAGGTAATCTGAAATCTTTCCTGGGTAATCTCTGCTTGGTTAAATATCTTTAATTGGATATCATTATTGCAGACCCCGCACAAAGTTTTCTCTTCCAACAGCCTGTTTCCTTCTTTTGGAACAACAAAACAAAACAAAACAAAATAGTATAACTAAGTAAATAGTGTTAGGAGAGTCAGTTATATGTTGCCTGAAGCTTTCAGGCTATTTGTATCTGGAACACATGAAACAACACCAGATTCATATCCCGAGAAGTAAGAATCTTTTTCCTGTCTTTCATATTCTCATAACATGGCTCTCTATAAACTACCTTCTAGGAACAGTGTCAACATTTGCAACATAATTTGGTAAAAAATTAATTTAAGTCACTAATTTCTTCAATTTTTTCCACTACTAAATAAATTTAAAATAAGAGTGCAATATAAGGAAAACTTACATAAAAAGATTATATCTATAAATATTTCTGTACTTTGTTGTGAGTATCTGTCAGCAGGAAATAATATCAGAAATATTTGCTTAACTCTGGTGTACTACATAATGCTTTTACCTAATAATAATTCCTTTCTTCACTAACACTCCATAACACTTACCAGTCTGAAAAAGATTGCAACGCTTATGGTTTGAATATAACAGCAAAATTTCAGGCATGATGAAACTCTGTATTCTATCTTTTATCCTGACAGCGTCCTTTTGACATCCCTATGGTAATTTCTGCCTCTGCAACTTGCTGTACTATTTAATTAAAAAAGGCATAAGCTCTTTCTTCTTCCTGCCCTTCCCCCAACCCTTTGGACTAAATTCCCAAACTGCTGAAAAATGCTCATATTTTTAAATTATTTTATGGTGAGTTTAAAATCAACCTTTTCATTCTTTTTTTTTTCTTTTATCCCCCCTTTCTAGATTTAGTTACTCATCCTTAGATCACATCTAATCTGCACACAGAAAATGAAAAAACAAAGATGCCATAAAGCAATACTTGGTGTTGAAACAGAGACACTGGTCATCCTTGGAATAATCACCAACAAGGGTATGACCAAAGGCCAAACTCTTCTGCAGCTTCCACCAAGTCATGTGAGAAAGAACCACTGTGAACAATTCATAACAGTGCAACTTCTCCAAGCAGCAGCATCTCCCAAAGGTGCCATATTAACATGTAAATCACAGACACTTCTCCAAAATATATTTCCACACAATAGAACATTTTCTCTTTTGCTACAAAACATCAATTTATGTAACTTTATGTGCTAATTAGGAATTTTGTGAAATGTCAGTCTGTCCCATCCCATTTTCCCCACACCCAAGTACTCAGGTTTTAAAGAATGATCATGATCCAAACAGCACTACATGATGAACTCTGTACACAGTACATACACCACGTGAAATACAGACGAGGATTTTTTTAATGTATTGTTCTACAAATCACAAATTCTAACACTGCCTAACAAAACCCCTAGCTGCATAAAAAGATGCAATAAACCTCTCTAACAGTAGCTGATTTGTATGCAACATTGACCATAAGGGTAACTCTTCAGTAAACCTGAATCTCATATATAATGCATAGCAGTTAATAAATCATAGTAAAATCAGGTGGCTTAAAGCCAACAATACCCAACTAGTAATGGAAAGGAGGGAAAGATTTATAGAGAAACAGACTCTGTCTGGATTTTGCTTTAAAGAGGCTCACACAGAGCAGTGGGAAGATTTTGCTGTGGTTTCCAAGTGGACACATGTGTGTCATGCTGACTCACTTCATCCTTCCCCCAACATTGCTCCTCACTTACCGCAGGTGATACCTCTTCTCCAAAACCATCTTCTTTGACCTTCCACTGGATTTTTTTCCTTATCAGCTCCCCAGCATCTGAGCTGAAAAGGAGAGAGCAGAGATCAAAATAAGATCAGAGGACTGTTCCTGAAATTTCACAAAAACATCCCACACTCGCTTTCAAACTTAAAGAAGAATACCTAAAAAGAGCCTCTTAAAACTGGCTTCTCAACTCTCAAAAAGCCACTCTACGAATTTTTCTAAGTGTCACACATTTCCCAGACTCAAAATCCAACTGTCTAGAAGGGAGAAAACGTACTTCAGCGTTTATGATGGGAAGAATGTTTTTTTGCTTTAAATATCAAGTGTAAAACTGTTCCCTCTCTTTTCATTGGAGATCCAGGAGAGCAGGATATTAGAGACGATTGCTACTGCATAGATCAGAGAAAAATCTTTTCTTGTTGGTTTAGAACTTGTCCATGGCAACCAGAGGCACTTAGCCAGGCAAAAGTGTTAGTGCAAAGTTAAGATGCAGCATTTTCATGTTAAGCACGCTGGCAGCTTCATCAACATACAGTGTGATGTCAACTACATACATATAAAAACTGGCAAGATACACTTATTTCTTAGGAATCACATTCTGAAGGTGTATATATATATATAACTAATGTTGAAGTTCTTCAGTTCTATTACCTTTGTGTATGTCATTCACTCTGACTATGGGGAAAACATTGATCTTTTTTGTTTGGTTCTACTAAGTTTATGGTTGTCATTGCTGGGACCGTCCTAATTCAGGATTTAGCTCGGGAAAACTGCAGCAAAATTTCCAAATCGAATTAAAACCAAACCCCCACTACTCCACACTAAAAAGCAAATTACAAGACGTCTACTTATGCCACGCTTTTAAAGCCAATTTTGTTATTAAAAATACCCCAGTGTCAGACTAGTACCACACGACAAAAAGCTTTTTAAAATTAAAAGCATCTTACAACACGACGATCCAACGCACAAATAAACCAAGCCCACGCTACCAAAACAAAACCGGGTTAGCAGAGCCCCGCACGGAGGGAGAGCCTTTGCCCTTTGCCGGGTGCGCTCCCGCAGCCCCGTGAGGGGGGAGCGAGCTCTCCCCGTCCGCACCGCGCCGTGCGTGAGGGACCCCGGGCGCGGCGCCGCTTTCCCGGCCGCGAGTCCCTCAGGAGAGGCGGCCCCGCTGCCGGAGGGGCCCGGGCGGCTGCGGGACGGACGCGGGGGGTGCCGGCGAGCCCCGGCCGCTTCCCAGACGCCGCGCTCGGCCGGGGGTCGGAGACGATTCGGCGCCGCCGGCCCGGCGCATTCCCGGCCCGGGCACGAGATGGCAGCACCCGCTTGAGGAATGCCGAGCAGCGGGCACCGGGAGCGGGCACAGCCCTGAGCTCAGAGCCCGGCTGGGGACATCAGCGCCGGCCTGCGCGGCTGCCGCAACCACCCACAGCTCCGCTGCACCGGGACACGCAGGGAAATAACAGGATTCATATGAAAAATTACACCCCCCCAACCGCAGTGAGATGTAGACTGGAGACAAAATCTCCACCGCAAAACTGACAGAAATAACGTGAAATCTACCATTTCAGACGGAGATAAATATTTTAAGTATCGCCTACTGCCAGGGAAGAGGATGGGATTTTCTCCACCGACCTCAGGAGCTGGAGGGTTGAGTGCAAAGGAGTGGGGCAATACGTTTTTCAACGACATCTTGTTTTCTACAAAACAATCATTTTTTTCTTTACATGAGAAATTATTTTCTTGCAACTTATTTGCAGTATCAAACAGCAGCAATGAAGTCCTTCAAAATGATGGCTAAAAGCCACTCTCAATAGTATTTATTTAGGGATGATCATGATGATAATAGGGAGAGCGTTCTTACCAAGTAATTCATGTTTGTTCACAGTTTGTGTATAGTTTGGTCTAATTAATTTTGCAGATTTTTTGACATAAAACAACACGACTAGCACAAGTAGTTACCAGTCCGCAGTTTTCCATCTCTGCTATGCTTTAAGAAGGTAGGAAGATAATCCATGTGAAATAACCCTTATATAAAACTGTCTTGCAAACAAACAGGCAAGCCCTACAACTCTCAGCTGCTGCCACCCTGTCCTTCCAGAGGCACAGCAGGGGCCTGGCCCGAGCACTAATCAAGCCCATTTCCCTGCTGCAGCTCTCCCAACACACCACCCCCTGCAAAAACAGCTGCAGGCAGAACCCACTAATTTTTATGCCTTTGCTTCAGAGTATTGCCCATCCAGGGGACAGCCACTGGAATCCTATCTTGTGCAGGTACAACTCATGCAGATGCTGTTAGAAGGAAGCACAAGCAAGAAGGATTCCACCTAGAAAGCAGCACCCACTCACTGCCACAGTGAGGAATGCACTGCTGGAAGGTGCTGTGATTTCCCTGCTTCATCAAACTGGGAACAACGAGGCCCAGAGGATGTAGAAGCACAGAGTATGCTGATGAATGAAAGCACACAGTTCTTACGTGCACAACAACTGATGACAAATAATCACAGCGAAGGTTTTTCATTTATCAACGCAAGCACTGAATTATACTTTCCTGGCAAGAAATGTAAACTTACTAACTATACTCCACATTGTCTTTACAAATAGCCAAGAAAGTGTTATTCCAGAATTCATAGTTAGACTTGGTAATATTTTGCAAGGAACGGTCTGCTGGCAGACTCCGAGGATGTACAGTCTGTACAGTGTCTCGGTCTGTGGTTTGACTAGCTCTTAGCCAGAATATTCCACTGTCAATCAATCCTAATCAGAAAAAGACACTGCTCTGGCTATTAAATAGAAACAAGAACATGTTTCAATTAAGAAGTTCAGATGAAACAAAGAGCAAAAATGTATAAAACCCCCAAGTTAATCAAGAAATAAATTATTGGAGAAAAAGTGTAAATAATAAACATCTTTTTTCCCAACACAATCCCTAAAAGTAGAATAGAAAAGAGCAAAAATCCAAAATATCTTGTCACCAAAATTCCAGTAAAAATATTATTTTTTGGGTGGGTGGGGACATGGGGGCAAAAATTAAAATTAACTAACCCTCTTTTTGCCCTGCTCCCTCAGCTTCTTTTGCAAGAGAGTTACATGCTCCATTTCAGGAAGAGTCCTAATGACTCTACACAGGTTCAGCCTGTCTGCAGTGCATTTAACTGCTGTTTTAATCCCCATTTATCACTAATGGATGAGACTCCCTGAGCAGGTGGAGGCCCCCAAAATCTGTATTTGCTTGTAATGTTTTTTTTTAAGTCCTTAATAGACCGTGCACAGAGTGCCAAGCAGATCTAAAAGATGCAACTGGAAAATAGTACATTAAGCTTTTGTATTGACCCCCATTTGGTAATGGTTTGTAATATGTGCTGTTTGAAATACTACTAGCAAAAGATGATGTAAGATTAAATAAAGAGGGTCAGAAGTTTGGGGAGAAGCACTGAACAGTAGCAGAGGAGCACAGCAGCTGTTACACAGCACACAGCAACACCACAGAATAGTTTATGACAGGAAGTGAAGAAAATTCCACAATCCACCTGAAGCTACAGTGGGAATTATGTAGGCAAAATATAGTTATTAAAATTGGAATGCAACCAAGACTTCAGGGGCTAATAATGCTTTTCTTGCAAGAGATAGCAAAAAAATCCCCAAGCATCTTCATTGACCACAAACTGCAAGACCACAGCTTTACATCTCAATTGAAAGACATGGCTTTTTCCATGATAAATTGTCACAAGAACGTGATTTTTCTGGGATGTGATTTCCTGGCCAGCAGTCTCCATTTCCTTCCAAAAACTGCAAAAAGAGTTAGTGATTTTCAGATTTAAAAAAAAAAAAAAAGTAATCTCTCTAATATATCTCTCTCCCTGTGTATATATATATATATATATATACACACATACCTTTAGATATGTATACACACCAAAATATATATAGATAATGTGTATAAAAGAATCCTCTCTAAAGCTATTGCCGGTGTTTAAAAAATGATTGGCCGGTCTCAGTGAAATGCAATTTGGCAGTCACAATGTGATTATATTTGCTATATATTGTGTTCATTAAATTTCTTTATGCTAAAATTTTATTATGTCTTGCCTAGAAATTGACTTAATTTTACAGTCCAAATATTCACTTCAACAAGGAATTAAAACACCTGGCAGAAAAATTAAACTACTCAGAGCGTGTAGTGTGTTTTATGTCTGCATCTGTAAAACACATACATGTCATGCACAAATATTTAGGTATATAAATGTGCAGATTCTGAAAGTACATATGCATTAGGACCATAAATACTCCCAGAAGTGGAACACACACATTTATGCAGTGTGTATTTGTTTATACAAGTATGACTAGAGTACATAAATGTAGATAAGCCTCGTGTATTATACATTGAAGGTGCTTTACTGTGATATAAAAGATTCTTTTATGATGAAATCTGAGATGCACATGTTTCAAGGAAAACTACGTGGAAAATAGCTGTCTAGCTCATCTCAGGATGGAGCACATAATGGGTGCTATTCCAGTTTGTCAAATCCCTTTTACAGCCACTGTATATACTAGAGGAAAATAATTTTTTGCAGATGTTTATTTAAAAACAAGCTTGTTCTTGTATTTTGCTGCTTTCAAAGATACCAATCTCTTGCGGAGACATAAAGCAGCTGTAAAGCAGCATTGATTGCCATAACATCTTACCACATAAATAAGAAACATGCAATGGTAGGCACACAGTCGTCTTTAAAAATGGCAATTCTTCTGAATGCATTCTGGTATCAATAACACTGGGTGGCTTAGAAACTTCAATAAAATTGTACCCATAGTAAGATATACCTGCTAAAGCAGGAGGAAGAATTTATTTTTCTTTTCTTTAAATGTAGCATAATAAATGCTGAATATGTTGGAAAATAATTTTATATATATATATACAAAAAATATATATATAAACCCCCAACTACTATATAGTCTTTCATTACTTGAGAATATTAATTTTCCTTGCTTTATTCAGTGCTTTGAGTGAGTTCCACTCCTAATACAATTAATGCTGGACAAACAGATGCAACATTTAAGACTTTAACTTTGCAACGTTTATGGCTTTCTTTAATTGTCAAGGGGAATTTTTGAGATATACACTGAGTAAATACATAGATAGTGGGACTTCTTCACTGTATCCTCCCTCCTCATGAGTTTTTTGCCTTAAATTGCTCTTCTGGATATCACACTATGTCCACGGTCCGGGGCATAATTCAGAAGAACACACAAATGGAGTTACTGCAGTCTCTCTCAAATTCTCTGGTTCCCGGCTGTGTCAGATCTGCCAGGTACACACCAGTGAACACTTGCTGTGCCTCCCCACTGCAGGCTGGCCAGGCAAGAGCCAGATTCTGCCTGGGAGTTACGTGAGCACAGTAGCTTGTTACAACTTAGGCTAGGGGAGCTCACGGTTACACCATCCACAGCGCCCATCTCATAGTGAGAACTGCTGCCAGAAGGCGCAATTACAGCTCGTCTACAGGCACACAAGAGAGTTTTAGCTCCACGGAGTATCTGTGGGACTCAGCCCACTAGGTACAATTACTGAATTTACCTCCCAAACTCACTATTAGGTGCACACTTGAAATCTGGGCTTTTTGAGCGTGGGTATATGCTCAGAGTTTTGAAAGTGTGCTCATCATGCTGACTGCTCAGGGCAGCATCACACACTGTCCTTATGCCCAAACTGTGGTAATGCTTTTTGTTGTCCTTTTAAAGATAGTAATTCTTTTGATGCCTGCAGAAAAAAGGCATAAATAGCTAGGGTTCACTTTCATTCCCTAAATTATTTGCACTCACAGTCTGTTGGAAATTTAGCAGGCATTATTTGTAACTATGAATCGGGAACATAAACATTTACATGACCTTGGCATTCACACCACAATTATCTATAAATTCTGACTCAACTCATGATTATTTATCATCTTTCTGAAGTGTAAGCATATAGAGGCTTTCACAAGGCTAACCAGAAAACCATCCACAACTTAAAATTGCCTTAAGCAATATTTGCAACATAGAAGATCTGATCCTCTGATCCTAATGACAGCTATTCCCAAAATAATCGGTTGAAAATACATAGGAGAGCAGACTCAAATGAAGATTATTCACACAAGGACGCATTTTGAGATTGGGTCCTAGTTTGTAATTTATTATTCCGAACTGCAAAGCACAGAATACTTGATTTCTTTGTTATTATTGAGTTTCATAGCTTTTAAAGTCCTCAGCTGTCCTATTTTGTATTTAATTTTTAATTCTTTGCTTCTGCTGTTTCGCCCTTCCCATACCAGTCATTCCTGTTTTCCTTACCTACACATTTTTGTATAGCTCAAGCGGAGTTGGGATGTTTACAGATGGCAGGTACAGCGGTGGGGGGGAAGAGCCCACACAAGAAGCAACTCGTTGGTTCGAACAGCAAGCGAGCAAACAGCAGATTTGGACTGCTCATCACAGAGCAGGGGCCTGGACAAGATGACAGCAACAGTCTGCTTGAAAGCAGGTTGGGACCATTACTGGTAATTATAGTTAATCAGCAACAATTGTCTTGACCAAGATACAGATCAACATTGAGCACTAACCTAACAGGACCTAATGAGTGTAATGGAGGATGAAGAAAGCCTGATTAAACTTGCAAGGCACTGAATGACCTGAGCAGATGAGGCATTATAATTCCCACACCCTCTCTCTCTCTCTCTCCCCTTCTGCCTCCAGTCCCCAGTGCCGATGAAAACGAGTCCTGCAGCTACGTGGCGATACAGACTCTGTCACAATACGCTCTCAGTTGTGGCTAATGGAATTAAACCTTGCACTCCGGTGTGACTGGATATATTTCTACCCTTTTTTTTTTTTTTTAAAGTAACTGTCAACTGGTATCATACAGTGATTTCTTAAAACTAATCAATAATGTTGTTCAGCAGTCTATGGTTACTGCAATACCCAGAGCATTTTTAAGGCATTTTGGAGAGGTAAGGAATATCTAAGCATTTAAACAGAATTGAAAGATGTGCATGCTTTTCTACATCCTTGTTGGTAGTGCTCTTTCCACCGATCAGAAGTTCTCTTTCCTCATGAAACTTCTGTGTGGGAACAAACAATTTTAATCCTTAAGATCCTTGTTAAGTATATAGTATTCTCATAAAATATCAGTTACAAGGTATGTGTCATTTTTGCAGCTAACTAATTCTATGTAAATTTTGATCTGAAAAGTTTCTGATTAAAAAAAAAATCTGAGAAAAACAAATTTAAGAAACATATATTTTGGCATTTATATAAAAAATATTGCTGCAATAACTGCACATTTTACACATTTTACATTCAAAAAGGTATTGCTTCTCACAGTATATGCTATAACACAAGTAGTAGCAGTAGTCTTTCAGGAAAAACATGCTACAAAATTATTTTATCTATTGACTCTTCAGGGTTAAGAAAGTGAATGTGCAAAGGAATTAATTACTCTTCTCTAGACTTCTCCAAAATCTAAGTACAGGCGTATAGACTATTTACTGAAACACAGCCCTGTCAATACCCCTTCTACTTCAAAGGAAGAGCAATTTGGCCAAAAGTAGAAGAAAACCCGGGCTTCTGGTGTGACACAAGCCATCAAAACATCTAAAAGCCAGCCAGCATTTGGTACACCTGTGTTTTGTCAGGCCATGATGACATGTTTCTCAGCCTAGCCCTTTTTTCACATGTGCTTCACACTGCACCTATAGATCCTTTACAGGAATTGCATAGCCAGTTTTAGCAGAAGTGAATAGCTGGAAGCAAATCCGTATTTAGCAGAGCATCTCTGCCGAGTCTCATTTTGTTGTCTGTTTTGGGGGTTTTTTTTGTGTCTGATCTAGATATAATTTTTATTGAGCTAAAAAGACATAAATATTAATGACATAAATACTACTACCAGTTCTGCACTAAATGCATAGCCAGATGCAGCCCAGTCTTTCCCTGCTCTGCCTCTTTTTCAGTCATTAACCTCCCATTTTCCTGTTTAAACCCTGCCCAGACTCCTAGCCTGCTCTCAAGCTCTGCTTGGCCATTTGCTCTAGCAAGACATGCAAGAAAGTTACAGAGTGAGGACATGCTACAACTTTCCTGCCCTATGCCCCAGCAAAATGCCCAACAAAGGGGTGTGCTCACACTGGCCATTTTGTTCAGAGTGGGGACTGTACTATGGGAGTAGATCTCAAAGTGCCAGGGTAAAAGGAGGATTAAAAAAAAAAAAAAAGAAAGAGATGGAGAACTCCTTAGATCCTAAATCCCATCCTGCAGTTCCTGTTTTGTTGCGTTAGTCCTATTGAACGACCTACAAACTCCTCAAGACCAGGAAATTGTGCTAAATCTTATTTTCCGAATAAAATAAGCTGGGTTCATTCTTGCAACATTGCATTGCATTGAAGCTTCAGCTACAAAATGAGTCTGCCAGAGAAATTCTTCCCATCAAAAGGGGAGAACTGATTATGGAGAAACACACTCCACAAGCCTACAACCACTCTCCTCTGCATAATACAGTCAAGGCCAACTCTCCTGTTATTCAAACAGTTCAGCAGCATCAGGGTCATAGCTCTGGTACCAGTGTACTGGCTTGTGTCCTTGTGCATGAGGATAGGGCTTCTCACAACCATTGTTAGGAGTCACTGTGGTGCTTTGGGCACTCTTGCTAGGAACGGCTCTGCAAAGAACCACAGATACACTCAGATTTCTCTGTTCATATACCATGCTGAATGAGCGAAGGGTAAGAAAAAGCTCCAGGGAGGAATGGCGTTTTCCATGAAGCAGCCAAAAAGCTCAATTTGAGCACCAGTTCAGGCCAGCTGTGCACTTAATCTACATTTGCATTGTTCTTTCCACTGCACTGGAGGAACAGTGTTAGGGACTGGGCAATCTTTAGGCACATTTCAGGACCAGAAAAAGAAATCTATTAAGGCCTGGGGTAAAAGACAAACAACAAGCTGAGGTTTAGTTTTTCACCTAAACACCTCTTCCTGTAAGAAATATGGGACAGAAAAAGATAATGCCTTGTGTTAACTCTAAAAAATAGGACCTGTGACTGACATAGACAAAACTGATTATTTAAGCAGCTTGGAGAACCACAAAGATTATGTAAGATTATTGTTAAGCAGTCCAAGATATTAATGAAGTCTACTAGAGGTACCTAAAAACCCAGTATGCATACAAGGCATGCCATGGTTTTAGCTTTATTTTATGAATAATAAAAAAAAAACCAAAACCAAACCAAAATGAAAACAACAAAACCCCCAAATTAACAAAAACTGTCGTAAGCCCACAGAATTTTAATGATCTAGAAAATATCAGTCTTTTACACTTTCCTAGAAAAGCAATAAAAACAACTGAAGTGTGCCTACATTCAATCCAGAAGTTAATTTTTGAGTACAGGATTCGTTCTGGAAATGTATTTCTTCTTAAATATAAAGTAACAGATAGAAGAGTGACTCCTTTGCTGCTGCCAAAGTTTCCCCTCCTACTTGGTCATTCTCTCTCAAACCTTTTTAGTTCATTTTTAACTAGGACATAATTTCATGCTTCTCTACTAGACTGAAAAACCCTTTTACTTTCCAACCCTCTTGTCCACATAAAGACATTTAACATTGTAATTAAATGATATGCGTATTTCTTTCTATAAATTAGAGTTCCTTATTTCCCTCACCTCAGCACATTCTCTCCCTTTGCCCCTAATTATTTTTTGTCATTTTTGCTGTCTCTAGTTTTTCAACACCATTTTGAATGTGCTGACACCAAAACAGACCAAAATTTATCAGTATCACTTAGTTTTTAGAGACTGCTAAATTCTTAACTACAAATAGAGATGACCTAGCCTTGGCTCAGAATTTTTCATGAAAAATTTAAATATTGTAAGAGTGTGATCTAGAGACACGAAGATTTTGCACTAGAAATTACAATGAAGAGAGGATACACTGCCAATAAATCTTTGTGAATTGAGCTAATTTTAGGTATGAAAAACATGGGGTTTAAGAAACAAGAAAATTTACTCAAGATGTATCTCATAAGGCAAACATTTTTAAGGATTTAAAGAAGCCCATTTACTCTTGTCAACCTACTATTGCAAAATCTTGCACACAACTGAGATTCCTATCTCTGTGCAGAACATGAAGGAGAGTAGGTTTAGATTAGATATTAGCAAAAATTTCTCAACTGTGCAGGTAGTGAGGCACTGAACAGGTTGCCCAGAGATGTTGTGGATGCCTCATGCCCTGCAAATGTTCAAGGTCAGTTTGGATGGAGCTCTAACCAGTCTGGTCTAGGGTCCCTGTCTATGTCAGGGGGGTTGGAGCTAGATCATTAAGGTCCTTTCCAACCCCAGCCATTCTATGACATCCACAGGAGTGAAGAGCTCTCCCTGACCTTGTGGGTTCTGTGCATCTCACTGGTTTGGGCAGCATTCTTTCGTGTGCTTAGATCAGAGGTTGGTCTCAAGCAACTACAAAAGTTTTGGGTAACCAGTAAACAACTCTAAAGAAAACCTTAAGCCCTTACAAGGACTACTATAAGGCCTTATTCCCAAGCACTGACAGGATGGGAGAAGTATCAGTCACGTTCGCTATTAAATGTTCCAATGGTTTTCACATCTTTTTCATCCTGGAATTAATTATTCTCAATGCCTCCTTGATTGAAATTGTACCAGCACAAGATTATTTCAGTACAATTATCCCTGACTCACATCATGTGAAAGAATATAAATGTTCACAGGACTGAATTAGTTTACCTACACCAGTTTTACATGACATGCTTGGGGGGATTGCTTGAAAGAGTGGAGCTCCTCCTTGATATATAGAGATGCATTGTTTGAACTTTCTTCCAGAGCACCTAGTATAGGCTAACATTAAAGTAAGACAAATTTAGTAGATCTTATTTCAGTTGCTAAGCAAATTAATTCATGAATCTTGCTATTTACTTATGTGCAGTTTATTCCCAGTCTAGGTTTCCAGTTTGTGCTCTTCTGTTTGTGCAGGGAAAAAAAAAAAGGAGTTGTATCTCTTTACAGTTTATCAAATATGCCTGTCTTGCACTTCAGTGCTTCTTTTTATCCAATTCTTACTAGAATTATACCTTTTCTGAATGATGAAGAGGTTCTCGCTATTACATAAGGGAAGTGTGGTTAAATGAACTGAAAACCGTATCTGAACATATCCAAACACATTCCACTCTTTTTAAGGTAACAGCAGTTGTTAGATGTTATTTTAATAATACATAATTTTTAATGAACAAGACCCTTGCAGTTTTACTAAAACCTACAAAAACTAAACTGAAACCAAGCAAGCACAAAACCAGGGGCCCAGACATGTGAAGATTGAATGTAACAGGAAAAAAAGGAAAATCTAAAAATGCAACCACAGAAACATCCCTGACCTCAAGTTCCAAGAGAAATGGGATGAAAATATGAGTACTAATGGACTGCTGAGTTAGAAGGGCACCTGCTTTATTCAAATTTCTTGGCTTGCCATGTACAGGACCAAAAGAATGCATATACCAACTGAATGTTTCTTTTTTCAGATTTCTCTTTTAAATGTGATATCTCAGAATCTGCTTTTAAAAAGTAATTGACAATCAAAGTCTGTAGGCTCTGCTTACATAAATATTGATGTAATAGTCCTTGATTCACTGCATCTGGAAATGATGAAATCGGTTGGCTTTTAACCTTGATAGCAAATCATGATGATATATTTGCATGAATATATACAAAATTCATTTCTGTTTTGTCCTTCCATGATGAATGTTTCACTGCACAGAAGGAATAACTGAAAATGCTGCATATTTGGCCTAGCCTAGATGCTCAAGGTGAACTACAACAGTTTCCAAGAGACAGTGCAGGATAAACTATGCTTAATTTTGGCTGCAAGTGAGCCTGAAACATGAACTTCCAAAAATAGATTTTTTTTCAGATTGGATAAGAACTCAAATCTTGGTCAAACCTCTTCTAACCTGAATACTTAGGTAGAAGTCATGATTCAGACAGCCTCCTGTAGGATCCTAGTTATGCTGTGCTTCAGAGAAGGATCAAAACCACTGAGCCAGTTGCCTTCCCCCCTAAAAAAGTATATAAGTCAGAGATTAAGACCATAATTTGATATGAGAAATCGTAGAATCATTTAGGTTGGAAGAGACCTCAAAGAAAAGGCTTCCTCTGAGCTTCCTTTTCTTCAGGGTGTACAAGCCCAGCTCCCTAGCCACTCCTAAACTTTTTGCCCTAAACTTCAGTAGCCACGATTCATCTTAAACAAGGTAAATATAATCTACTTCATAGAAACAGTCATCTTATTCAGTGCACAAGTCTTACAGTGATTGTAAATTCCAGTTTAGACTGGGAAAAAACCCCTATTTAATCAAGTAATTTGCTCCACTATTATAAAAAACCTTTTCTTATTCCAAGGCTGAAGAATTACTATATATAGATATAGATTAAGTAGGCTATATTAATTTCAGTTTTAAGCAAACACATTTTTGGTCACTACTTTTCTTTAGCAAATCGAAACCATCTGTCATATTTTTCTTTTTCAGATGCTAGAAAAAAGTCTCTTAGTGGTTGCTTTTCCCTACACTTGAGTTAAAAAATAGCCGATGAATTTTTTTTGTGGTTAAACAATATCAGTGTTTCCTGAAGGTAATTTTATGGGTATACTTTTGTTTTAGAAGTTCCTGACAAAGAGTCAAATGGAAGCAACAGAATAAATTACAGTGTGTTCATACTTGTCTAATGCGCCATTAGTTCAGAAATAACTAGCTCTAATTCCCAAAAAAGGGAGAGTGCTGAATTTTCTTTGTTTTACTTGAACTCTCCTCACAATTACAAAGGCAAGCCCATTGGCTCAGAGATTTGTGTTCCCATGTGCCAGTACTGAGATGCCTGGTAGTCAACTTACTGTCTGCCACAGCCAGCCTCTGATTCTTCCAGGAAACATTAAATATTTTTGTGAGGTTGCATCCCCCTGTCCCCTCTTACCATTTAAATCACCCTACATTCTCTCTAAACTGCTCTGGGATGCTGTGCAGTACACTAAATGTCTGATTTTAGCTTAGTACGAAGGCTGCATGTATATAATTTTTCAGCTGCTTCAGTTGGTTCATGTAGAGGTAGACTGGGTGCAGTTGCCAACACTCACATCTGAAATGAGGAATATTCTTGATCTCATTCTACTTGTTTGTTCTGTCTGGTACGTTCTGCCTGTGAGCTCTGTTACAACTACATTTTACAGGGTCCTCTCCTAGCAAAGTTTCTGTTGATATATTATTATTACATGGCCATTTATATAGACCCAACTGTGTTATTTCCATTTTACTGCAAGGACATAAAAGCTGGAAATTTACCAAAAGTACAGAAAGGAGACTAAGAGCCTTTGAAAGAAAATGCCTTGGGGAAATACTGGGTATTAAATGAAGTTGATTTATAGCTGTTGCCAGAATTTGTCAAAGCTTGAGGACTCCTAAAGTACAAAGTTATCCAGAAGAAAAGATAGAAATACTTATGTTAGCAATATCAGCGACATCATTGTTAGATATACTGTTTAGTCATTGCCAGCATACATGCTGGCATGATCAGTGCGATGGTCCCAGCCAGAATGCCCCCTCCACCCCAGTCCCACACAGTTCTTACAGAGGAAGAACTAACTAAAAGTAGGAACCTGGTTGCACAAATGAAAAAGCCCTTGTAGTACGACACAGAATAATATCTGTTTGCCTAGGAAGGGTTCAGATTTGTAATATCAGCACCACCAGCAGTATTAGACATGTAGGAAGATGAGAACATGCAAAACTAGTATTCCTTCCCTGAAAACTCTCTCTCATCCACATCAATGAGTTCTGTCTCTATTTGCCCCCTAGGGCTTGGTTTCTCTAGGTTACAGTGATGAAACAGGTACAGCAGCTGACCTGTAATAACAAGTCACTTCTAAACTCTTCGTCCACATCAATACTGCCCATCTCTGCAAGTGTTCAAAGCCAGGTTGGATGCAACTTTCAACAACCTGGTCTAATGGAGGATGTCCCTGTCCATGGCAGCAGGGTTTGAACTGGTTGGTCTTTAAGATCCCTTCCAACCCACACCATTCTATGCTTCTATGACTGCAAGATAACATGGCTTAGCTTTTAGTAATTCATATGATCTTGATCTCACTGCAGGGTTAGAGCAACTGCATGGAGAGTTGCTCACAGTAGAGTAGTGAAATCTTTATAACTGAATTGAGCCTCAGATCCTCGATCGGCACATCCATCATTTAGGAGAAAAAAAATATAAAAAAACCATATCTTTTGATAACCACTAAGTAATGTCTCCCCACATTTTCACATTTCTTTCTCAGCTATTTCTCTCATTCTTACTTCTCACAGGCATTATTACCTTCCTTTCTCCTTAGCCAGCTCCCCTTTCATTTATGCTGTTTGGAAACTGGTTTTCATAGATATAGCCTTTGAAGACTTCAGTTGCCCATTTAAGGCAAGGAATGAACTCTTGCTCCTATTAAGTATTTCGTTCACTGATAGGCATTGATGTTCCGTCCTTTGAAAGCACCCTCTACATGTCTCAAGCCTCTGGGCAATGCTTTAATGCACATAAATTAAGAAAAACAAATGGTAGAGATCAGCATCACAGAGGCCGAATTAATAAAATAGAGCCTAATGACTTCAAGTTGGACACAATCTCAACACTTAAGTTCTCAGAATAAGAATTTTCTCACAGATTAGAAGACTAATAGTGCTTGGGAAATTGTCTTTTCAGAGAGCTTGGTTTACCTTCTATTGTGTGTTATGCAATGCTCCAGATCATGCTAAACACTGTATGTCTGGGACAGAGTCAGCAGCACTTAGGACTTGCTGGTAATTGAAAACAGGTTCTGAAGCAATGATTATCAAACAGTAAAACTACAGTACTCCCCATGCTGCACAGAGCCAGCCAGTAACCCTAGCCATTTTCTTTTCATCTGAGAGAATAGAACCATGCACTTGATTTTTTTTTTTTTGGCAATTGAGCAGTAAATGCACTGTGAACTTCATTTTCAAACTGTGTTGGTATCTCCTGGATTTACTAATCATCAAATATCAACTCTGCACTAAAACAAGACACATCGTTACAAGTTCCAAGACAGTAAGTCAAAAGACTATTACTCATTATGCAACTACAAGCTTCCTAAAAAAGCTTCCATCTACTTTAGCCTAGTGTCAGGTTTTCAGAGGTGTGATTCACTGATTCTGAGTAAGAGGTTTCAGTCTGAATTATATACCTGGATTTCAGAAAGCATTGCATCAGGTTTCTCAAAACAGTTCAAATTCCTATCCAAATTCACTTACGGACATTTTCACTTAAACAGTTCTGAGGATCTCCTTTCAACATAATTCGTATCTTGAGATTACAGCAAGAGAAACAACCGACTACAACTCCTTTCCCGGATTTGGAAGGAAGCTGGAGCTGAAAGTATTTGGTAAGACACCTAGGAATTTGCACAGCCCTTACCAAGAGAGCCAAGCTAAGGCACCCTTTAAAGATCGAGTTTCCCTTTCCAGCAGAGAAGTACAATTCAGGGAAGATAACCAAAAAGTTACCTCAATGGATGCCTGGGTATTGGGCTCCCAGATATTTCCTCTCTCACCTTAAGCACCTTGCAAAACAGAGCTCTGTAAAAACAGGGTTGCAGGATCCAAGCGCACTGTCTTTGTAAATTTCCAGGTTTAAGTCATTGCCTATTCAGTAGAAAATGTCCTTTCCCCTCTCAGCTCTGCAGATTTCCCTGAATGTTTGTCGTTCCTTTTTATTGCTGCTACTAGTTGGTATTTCAAAGGCCAAGCAAGGCCATAGTTAACCCCTTTATAATGTTATTGCCACCCGTGGCTGGCATGGACAGACAGAAATAAGAAAACTGCATGGATGATACAGAAAGTCTGAACTATCTTTCAAATCGCTGCTGTGGCTTTGCAGAGTGAGCAGGATTAAAGGGTAGTAAGAATTGATTTTCTCACAGGAGTCAGGTATAGCTATCTACAGAGCAATCAGGCTTCTGGAGCAAGAGAACATAATTTGTAGAATGACTTGATTTTTCAGGCCAGGACTGCACTTGATATATGTCTGTGCCTTTTTTGTCATTGTCTAGTGAACAAAGAAGGTGGCAGCTGAAAGTTGGAAGCTTGGTGTGTGAGACACTTTCACAGACAACAATTGAAGTGATCTTTTGTATTTGAATTGAATTTTACATGAATAATTTCCATATGTGTGCGTGTACTTGCACTTGTAATCCTAAAATTCTGACAGTGTGAATGTAAATTCTGTATTAATGCCATTTATAAAACAGCATAAACTTGATAGCCAAATTTCTTCCTTAAATATTAGCATCACACAAACAGCCGCATTGATGATGTCTTAAATACAGCTTTTTACATCTCTCAGTAGTTTTGTGAAGGTGTAGTTAATTTTATTACTAAAGTTTGAACTTAAAACACTTCAAAGTTTCTATTCTGAATTTCAACTGTCTCTAAAGACCGTTTCTGGTGGTGTTCTACTATTGATGAAAAACAAATTGTTTTCTTGAGGGTTTCCATTATTCTACAGCTTTCTCTGCTTGTAAGTAATTAGTTTTGTTGGAGTGATTTTAAAGGTAAATACTAAAGTTTGCAAAACTGGATCCTCTTGTAAACTTGTTTTTGCCAGCTGTTTTGAATTTCATGATGTTAGAGCTGAGACAATGTTCAGCCTCTCAGCTCTCAATGATTAGTTATTTTTCTAGCTGCAAAGCCAAACAATTGTCAATGACTTCTGTTGCAAAAAAACTTGTTAACCTGAGATCTAGAGAGTTTAATGGAACATAGAAAAAAGTAGTTTCAGACTTTTAAAATGTCCCAAGTGCTTTTCACGATTTTATAGTCAACTTTTTCCTACTTGAAAAAGTCTTCCAATTTTTTCCTTTGCATGGTCTTTTTCACAGAAAAAAAAAATAGAAGGAAACTTGGAACTGAAATTATTTGGGGAAAGAAAAAGGTTTAAATAAGCAAAGTCAATGATCTAAAAAATAGACCCACATTCTCTTGGCTGCAAAAGCTTCTTGAAAAACCTCTGATGTTATTGAAATATTAATGGATAAAAAATTTCACTGGAAAGTATAGTTTTTTCATCTTGACAGTAGCTATTCAAGTTTAGTATGTCTGGACCTGTTTCCACAATTTACATTGACAGAAGGCAGAGCAAGAGTTAATAATGTTTTCTTTTTTCTTCACCTTGGAAAATAAGGAAACAACAGGACACTGGAGAGATGAGAAACTAGATCCCAGGATTTAAAAATCTTAAAAAGAAAAGTTCCATCCCTGAAGCACTGCAGCTTCCCAAGCTCTGAAAAAGAGCTACTTATGATGAGCAAAGAAGGTGCAATTTACCATATGAAATACACACACACTCTAGTGAAAATAGTTCACTGAACAGGTGAGCCCAAGCTGAAGCCTCATTTTTTCTGGCTTAGATGTGCATCACTTGAATGCACACAAGATTGTACACATTCCTGCTGCATTAGCATAGTACTGTGTGCGTAGTTCAGCATTTGTGGGATAACCAATCAATGAAATAGAGAGTATTATAACTTCTGTTCAGTTTAATGGGAAAAACATCTTTTTTTTTCTGACAGAAACTGAAATTATAAAAGCAGGCGTAAGAGCACATGGATCACTTCGTATATCTTCACATGCAGATATATTAATATTTTCAAGAGAATCACAATGCCGTTGGAAGAACTCTCAGGTTCATTTTCCTTCTGCTGTCAGCATAGGTTTTCAAATAAGGATAGTTTTGATAATGCTTTATTAAGCAGTTATTTCATTAAGAAATTGGTCAAGGAAGTTGCTAATCTGGATTCAAACCATAGCTCTATCACAGAAATCCTCTGAGCTCCTGGGCAAAACATTAAACCTTTCTAGGCTTTGGTTCCAAGTTTGTAAAATAAGAATAACAAGACTTCATTATCCAATATTTTACAAATCTTATGTGCCTACATTGCAAGTTCTGTGGAGAAAGACTGTATCTGTATAGTGCCTGGCACCATGGGGTCTGGATAATCTATGTTTATGCATATGGAAATTCTTAAAGGCTCGGTCAACTTACAATTCCTAGAGTACTGCCTCCAACACAAGCTCTGGGTAAGTCATATCTCCCTCCTGACAGTCTCACAAATCCTTGTGATATACATAATTCACACTAGCACCATTTCTGATGTACACAGTTCTCTTGGGAGCTACCTCTGAATGTCATATTTACAGACTTGCACTAAAGTATATTGAAATAGGTATCAAGCCCAGGGAGCTAAATGCTGCAGTGGGTTAATGCATTAACCTTTCACATCCAGAGACCTGAGGTGAAACCCTGGTTCTGTTGAAGTCCACAGCAAAGTCTCACTGATGTCAGCAGAGCCAGAAACTGACTGTAGAGTTTCAAGCAGTGCTCCAGAACAAAATAATTCTTTAGCATCAGCCAAGTGTCCAGTGAGCACCCACCCACTTTGCACTGAGCTACCAAAGAGCCTGATGCATCACAGTGATTTGGCATGGCAACACCTTCCCAAGAGCTGGAATAGCAGAGAGGATTCGCCGTTGTGACATGAGATGCTGCAGAAGTTCTTTGAGAAGCCTTTTACTTGTCCCTTACCAATACTTTCAGGCTTTATGCTTCTGCCTTTGCACAGACAACACACACACATATATTCCATAACCTTTCCAGCACACCCAAATCTAAATATGATGACTGCCTGAATTAGAAAAGAATTTTCTCTGGAGAGCAGGAGACAAATTTCTTACTGTGATTTCCTTTGAGTTGTTTGATCGAGAATTTAAAAACAAATTTAACATGAACTGAAGAATTTAAAACTGCCATACATTTAGCGTAGAAAACTGTGCATCACATGTCTACCTCTAAAGCTTGAAGTAACCTCTAGGGAACAGCCGAAGAAATACTCAAGACTTTTTGTATTTAAAAGTAAGTCATGACATGATTCTGTCCAAGATTGAGAACCTGCATCAATAATAATGTACTGTCCCTCTGTGATCACTCAGTATGATTTCCATACCAATTTCTGAGTCAGACCCATTTTAAGAAAATATACCCTAAGAAACATAAAACTCAGGACATCACTTTTAGAAGAAAGTAATCTCTCCAATAACTTCCTGACACTGCAGATATTCATGGACCCAGACAACGTATTTCTTCCTTGTACCTGGTTAAGTCCAGCATGGTGTGAAAAAATCTCTCTGCTCTTTATAAAATTTAGAAGAAAACTTACCTAGATTTGAGATATTTCTCTGGGAATCATAAGGGTCAAAAGAATTATTGCAAATATAAAGTTAAAAATGTAGTATGTTTATTCATATTTAAGCAGAAATATAAAGCTGTTTGGTAAGGTGTTTTGCAGAATACTGTTTTCAACAGTCATTTTTTTAGTTACTTGAACAATAACTTATTGAAAATCACTTTCTCTCCCACACTCAATTTAATATTAAATTTCTGTCATTTCAATCTGGCGGCAAACTGTCATATCACTGGGACATTCCTCGCTAACTCTGTTAGTTCGTGTTTTCCAGCCTTCAATACATCAAAGGCTTTGACAATGGCTATTTGATGTGTACTAGAGAAGAATCTTCCTCCCTGCAGTCCTTCTGCCTAGTGTCAATGAGGGTAAAGAGCACCCAGCATATTAGCAGCTCCTTACTTTCACTTGAATGAGAAATGACTTAAAACCCCATCCAGAGCTGTATTCAACACTTAGCCTTCAGGGATGAAAGACAGGGACACAAGTCACAGGTATCAATGAAATGCAAACCAGGTAGAGAACTGCTGGCAGCAAACACGCAAGGGCAGTGATGGCATCTACGGTCAGGTACAGCACCTGTAACACCCAAAGGAAACTGATTAACAATCATTGACCCCACATACACTTTCTGAAGCTGCATAGACCCATTTCTCACTTTAAAATTACCGAGGTTATTACTATTCCTGCTTTTAAAAAAGTGGCATTCCCAGGAACTCAGTGGAGCTTTATCCTAAGGAATGTGTTTTTGAGAGGAACATGATAAATTTCAACCTCTTGTTACTTCTCCACCCAAGGAGATGGGGCCTATTTATCTTCATGGTCATACAATTTCTTATATTCATTTTGAGGGCAGCGCAATTCATTGTGGCAGAATCACAGAATCTAGCAACAGGAGGAGGGTGCTAGGCCTGAACATCAAATGAACATCAACGTAACTATGTAAGTGTTTGAGGGTTTTTTGACTGAACTCCACCCACCTTGATTTAAAAGATTCAAAATTTGAAGCTTTCACCACATTTTTAGGAAAGCGTATTGCACCTTGATGGAAGCGACGTCAATTATCTAAGTATGTCCTAGGACGTTAGAATATTTGAGGAAGAAACAGAACCACAAAAACCACAGAGATTTTTGTTGTAGCCAAATGCTTTAAGTCTGCAAGCCATCTGTGCAGCTACTTTTTCAAAGAATGTGAGTCCCAGAGGTATAACCTGGCTCATGTGAAAAAACACATCTAGCACGTTATTAAACTGAATTCTCTCTTTGTTAACATAATTCAAAGAACAAGGGTATGCGTTTAAACAATTCTGATTTCTCATTGCAGCTTGTCTATTGCCGTGCCTTTGACACTGCAACTAGTATGTTAGGCATTGTGGAAAGAACTCTCTTAGTGACATAAAAAATATATCTGTTAAATGGTTCCCAAACCCAGAGCGTTAGGTTCGCATAACTTAATTTTGGGCATCTAAACCAATTTTATTCTTACAGCCTGTCTAAGGCTAAAGTAGCACAGTATTTTACTCCTGTGTACTTTATACTCAGACTGGTTTGTTCCAGGTGATGGTTCATCCTCCCTACAAACACAGGAGCCAGTAGGAGGAACTATAGTTTCTTTGATCTTGAGAGATGATTTTGAATGCATTCTGTGGCTTGAAAATCTCCCTGTTGAGCTGATGAATTGCTTAAAACTGTTGGCACTGAGGGCTGTTATCACTTTAGCTAGAGCCGTCTGCTGATATATACCATACACAAGTGTGTATATACACATACACACCCATAAAGGAAACTAAAATAAATTAACTATTTAGCAAAGGCAATGTGAAATCATATTTTAACATTTTAAGTCAAGAATCATCCTTTGTAGACTGATTGCCAGAATGCTTATTTTGAAGCAAACTTCTAAATTTGCCAGTCTTTTTCTGAGAGCTTTGACTCATCCAGACTCAGATGTGAATTGCTGGCCCAAGATAGAAACAGAGACATTGCTGAACATACTGGACTAGCAATTAAAGCAGACTGGGACACTGAACTTACACATGGGATTTCCTGACCTCATATGAAATGATTTTTACAGTCAAACACATTCATACATTCAGGAGTTTCACACAGCATTGGAGTGGATGCAATTTCCATATCTGTTGATACAGGGGGTAAAGTCTGGACTTCGAGCTAAATTATTCACTGCTATCTTAATACATCATGTAGAGATTAAAAAAAAGGTAGAAAAGTAGCATGTAAACCTTGGAATAAATTAAGTTTCTTTCTACATCATATCTTCTACTGCATCAGGACATACTGCTTTTAGCACTGCTGAATTAAATGTGACCCAGTCTGCCAAGGACTGCTAGTAGAAGCATGTGCCCTTGAGGGAAGTTTTCCGAGTTCCTGGCTGGGTTGCAGCAGGGGGAACAGGTTTCTGTCTGAATGGAGAATCAAGCTTCCTGGGTGTCGCTGTTCACTAACGGAGCATAAGGGGGTTCCAAGATCATATGGCCCAGGGCCTGTTATGAGGACCTTCACCAAGATGCTGACAACACTTCCAGGTTGGTGGCCTTCCAGGAAGGTGGCCTGCAGAAGAAGAGGAAGAAATCAGGTCCCCGGACACCCAACACAGGGGCACTGATGTGCTGGCAGCAGCCAGGCTGGGCTCCCACATAGCAATGGCAGAGTTCTACTGAGTGTAAATGCACCACAGGACCTCTGATGCCAGAGTGTTAAAACCTAATTACATAAACCAAAGTAAATGTTCTAATGTGGACAGCAATCAGTTGCTCATAACTGATAACAGCAGACTCCTCCTATCCATTAAATCCCATCTGTTGAACATTATAGACCAACCACTGCACTGTGATTAATATTTATGATAGAGACTAACTTTTCCAAAGGTCCTATCTCCAACAGAATCTGAGCATTTCAAACGTTTTTCTTTCTGAATGCCTGAAGAAAGCATCAATAATGAGAAGTCTGGTCCTGCCACCACTGAAATCAGTAGCCAAAACTCTCCAACATTTGAACAGAAGGGAGAACATGAGGTTCTTTGATTAAGAAGAAAGAAGCCCCAAAACCCAACAAATAACACCTGGCAAAAATCAGCTGAACATAGTGATCTTTATATCTGACAGGCAAAAGGTCATTCTGTATTTTTAAAAATTTTATATACAAAATCAGCCAACTAAATTTTAAGTGTATGAACTTCTGAACTTTAGAGAAATAAGTTGCCGTTTTCAGTGATACAGTTTTTAAGAAATACATTTAAAACATTTTCATAGGTGGACATTCATTTCACTGTCCTAATATCAACCCGGCTTAGTGGTGCCAAAGCAAGTACTTCTGTACAAAAGGAAAATATATTCATGCACTGAACAAGAATCATTGGCGTTTCTCAGTTAAACTACCCCTTAAATGTTTTTTATGACCCATCCCCTGTTTTCTTCATGCTGGCTAATACCTGTCTGGCTGAACATAAGGGGCTAAAAATTTGAAAGCGATTTGTTGCTCAACCTGTTGATTAGATTTGGCTATATAAAGGTGGGCAAGGCTCACAAAACATCTCAGTAATTTTTTCTTTTGACAGAAGGACCTATGTAAATCTAAACATTGATGGGGAGAGACCTTAAAAATATGGAAAGAAACTATATAGCACACTATCAGCAAAGCAAGCTAAAAGACAATGAGCCTCAAAATTCCTGACAAGAGTGGAGACATCTCGAATCTCTGATGTTCTACAGATCCATACCATGAATGGAAATAACTTCACAAAATTTTGCCCCATCTTATTGCTTACTATCACATCAAAGTCAGGAAACAAGGGGACAAGGAGGACTCCAACACAGGCATCAGTTTTGGATTCCTGTGCCATATCTTCTGCAGCTGCAAGAAAGGGTTCAGCACTTAAGGGGGTATTGCTGGTAGCTCTTGGCAATTTTGCACTTTCATGGGTTTATAGATTACCTACCCTAAGAATCAATGGTAGCGGTGTGTTTATGGATGTCACCCTTCTTTGGAAGTTTTTGAAAGTCAAGAGAAGCCAGTGTAGATTCTCTTATTTTTCCATTCAGATCACTGTATTTCACTCATTCCTTCCATTCTATGCTTACCAAAGTTTACAGGTTTTGAAACACCTGCTTTAGTTTACTGTGTTTTTAAGTACACGAAACTAAACAATTTATCAAGCATAGTATCCTAACAGCTTTTGCCAAGTTCAGATATAAGAGCATATCTATCAATTATATATTTTTACAGACCAGAGAGTGAATTGCATTCTTCCATAGCCAGTTTTGAGATACACTCCTTGTACTATAGAAGGAAGCACTGACTCCTTTATGGAATCATTCATTTATTCTCCAATTTAATTGTAGTAGTTGCTCAGGAAACATCATCATCCTCATCCTTCAAAGCTGCACTCATGTCTGCACATGGACGTGCATGATCGATACTCTCCTGCATAAGACATGCTAGGAGAATGAGATCAGAAGGAGGCACCCTATCATTCTGGAAATTAATATTCTCTTAATGACCACAAAATAAGCTTCCAGAAGACCAAGTTAACTTTTGCTACACTAAATAGCAATAACACAATTTAGAACTGCCTTTCCACGTAGCACAAAATGCATGTATATGCTATAGTTTAATTGTAACTCACACAACTTTACAAAAATGTTTATACCTCAAATTCTGAGGTTTTGTTTGCATCACTTCCATACCTTTAGAACCACATAAAAGTTAAAACCTGTTTCCTGAAACTTACTAGATATACAGCTATACTATCTATGAAAAATGAAAGAAAAAAATAATTAAACTTAGATGCATTGTTGTTATGAAGCCAGACAAAAGGCTCTATTATTTTTAGACAGCAGTACTCGTGTCTAACTTTATTTCAGCTGGAGAACTGAATCATGGTACTTTATCTGAACCTTTACGTGTTAATTTCACTACTTGGAAAAGAGGTTAATATTTACAGGCAGATTTTGATTCACACTGAACAATAGTAGAGTAGCTAAAAGCAAAACAAGTGCTTTGTGGGTTTCACCCAGCAGAACTGCTTCCAGAGTCCCAATAGCATCTGTCCAGAAGAGCTCTGGCACTCACACACTGGGCAGCTCTGCAGCCCAAGGGTCCTGGGTAATGTCAGGTGAGCCCATGATTCTAGCATAGCACCTTAAAGAAAGGAAAACTTATAACGTAGATTTTACTTGAGGATGTTACTGGATTGCAGCATCCTCAAACCACTTCAAACACATTGAGGAATGATAAAAACCCGAGGAATATTTAAATTTTTCCTGATTGTTGGCACGACATGCAGGTGTGGAGCTGTTGCTCGCTGTGGTAGCTGCCTGTCCAACCACTCACAAGTGTCCCATTTGTGGGCCTAGACACACCATGCCTTCAGAAGGCTGAAGGTGACACAACTTTTTCATGTATGGGGACAAGAAGTCTGTCCTCATGCCACACTCACATCACTCCTTGCTGAGAGAGTTGCTGTGGAACACCTTTGGACTGGAATCACCTTCCCAGTAAACGCAAGGGCAAAGGCAACTAGGCATCACACACAATTGGGCAGCAGGAGCTGTATCAGATTTTCTGGCACCGGGCACAGTGCAGCTGGGTCTGAACTCCGGGCCCCTGAAAAGCCACTTCTTTGCCCACCTGTGAGGCTCCCTGAGCAGCTCCCACTGGCCCTGCTCCCAAACACTCCTCTGCTCAAAGTAACAATGCCAAGCAAGAGCTCTGGGAAACGCTGGCTGCTAACTGTGTTTGTTTTGCCAGAATGGTCTCCTCTTCCAAGGCCCCTCTGCTTCAGTTCTGCATCCAAGTTTGTGAACCAAGGCACACGGAAGTGATTGAGTGTCCATGAAGTTCAAGGAATGGAAACCAGATACCAAAAAATGAAGCAAATGGCTTAATAAAGGAAAATGTATACTCCTCCCTTTTTAATTCGATTTTTTTAAGGTTTAATTCTACAAAGAAAATTTTCAAAGTGCTTTATTTAAATTAGAACCACATAACAGCCTCTTTGAATATTTTTGAAACATGTTTCATACTAGCATCTAGAAAGACACCTCAGAATGGAAAAAAATTCAAATACGACAGCCAAGGTTGGTCATGGAAGAAGTTAAATAGCCTTGGTTCTGGTTTGTGGATGAGTGCTCTCCTCCAAATTTTCTCCAAAGAGACTAATAAACAAGCGGTGCTCTTTTTCTGAGCTGGAATGGGCATTGCCAACATTTAGGCCAACATTTAGGATAGAGTAGAAATTTACAAAATTCTTTCGAACAAAGAATAAAATTTCATGAAGAAACAAGTGACACAGGTTTATTTATCCTTTCATCCTTCTCAGATAGTAGGATCACTTTTGGCTTAATATTTTTTATTAACTAGGAGCTAAATGCTTTCCATATATTTCTGCAAATATGTCATAATTCATAACAACTTTATGGCTGGGGATATGGCAAATATATTGTGTATAAAACTGTTATTTATATTCCCATACCAGAAGGGTGCCCATGCAATCAGTAGCTAATCTTCCTGTAAAGGCATGTTTTCTGTGAACAGGAAAACAATTTAAAGGTTCTGATGAACACTTCACATTCCTAAAATATTATAGTCCATCTCCTGACCCATACAGAAAATAAAAAATGTTTTAAAAAATTACATTATTAATACTAGATTATATTCAAGACACCGTATTTGCAATTATGTATTTTCTAAACTAATTAAAAGAACACCTCAAATGTTTCATCTACTGATTTCCTCCAATTTGACAAAAGATGTTTACAGATATAATGTGAGATACACGTCTCTGTCTAATCCTCAGAGTGAGCTTTAACGCATGGAGATACATCATGTCATTACAGAAAATTTAAAACACTCGGTGACAACAGTCTGCTTGACTGTCCTGTGATGTGATTTGAAAGAGTTACCTAAAATGGGAAATGTAGCACTTTTGCCCCAGTATCATGACTGCCATGTTCTCGATTAATATAAACATGTGACATTCTCAAATGTTCTCCCCACCATAAAGCCATCCATGGCCAGCTGGGTGATGTTAAATAAGAACTAATCATAAACATCTGCTTAGTGTGCATAAATGTTGCTTTTATTCCAGATTTTCCTAAAAGAAAATATACTGTCAAGCTACATATACATATTTTAGTCATCCTTCTTTTTTTTTTTTTTGTCTTAACCACACAACTCCATTAATATACTTCAGTCTATAGAGGAACATATTATTTGATCTGACACAAAGACTAACAAGCATGCTATGTTTGAGTTTTGGTTTCCCTTTTCTAGCACTTAAAGAGGTCAAATCCCTTGTATCAATCTGTCCAGGTTGACAACACCTTTTTTGTTGCTGCCAGTCCTCCTGTGGTGTTGCAGTCTGGGGGAGGAACAGCTGACCCACTGCCTGCACCCCACACACACTTCTTCAGCACCACTGAAAGTGCTCAAGGATTTTTGAAACCCAGCTCAGGAGTGAAATCTGATGTAACATGTTACATTGGATACAAATTCCTGATTGCTTTATCTTAAACTTTCCTATTGAAGACTAGACCAGGTTCAGCCTTGTGCTGCTGTAAATCCTGCAGCTTTACAGCAGCCACACCTTGAGGTGCATCAGCCCAGCCATGAACACATCAGAGACCATATTGGCATAAATCCTATGGGGTTTGACTCTCATCTCCAATTTTTCAAGCCTCTTCTTAAACTTACGAAGAGGAGAGGAAAACTTGCTTAATCCAAACGTGTGTCCTAAGTGCAATGAACTACCTTCTGGAGACATGGTCACCCTACAGGAAAGGAGCAGCAGTGCCCTAAAGGTGACATCCCCGTACAAGTCTGTACAATTTTAAGACTCCCTATTATCCAGAGAGGGGCTGGCTGAAGTCCACAGTGCAGTTCAGGTGTAGCTGCAGTGGTAACAGTACAGAAGGTGGGCTTTTACAAAATTGGTTCATCAGCTATTTTTATACCTCCAAAATTCACATTGAGAAGCATTTATTAAATTTTTACTCTTTCAGAAGATGGACTTTTTCCTCCTTTACAAGCAAAGTTAGTATGTGAAAGCAAAATCTAAACCTTCCCATCACTATTGACCACTTCTCTCACAAAACATGAAAATGTAGTAAAGAGGGAGAAACAGCTTCAAGAAGATCCCTTCTAAGCAGCTATCACTCAGCTGATCTGCAATTCCCTAACAGTGTTACATGGTATCTCTTGTTAGATTAGAAAGATAAAAACATTTTCATTAAACTGATTTGCTGATCTACAAAGCCAAGTTACATTCATATTATCATTGAAGACCAGGCTGGAGGGAGAGAGAGAGACAGAGAGAGTCCTGAGGAAATGTGATACTTGCTAAAATTTTGCAATGGTAAACCCTTAGCCATTAGTTAAGAGCAGATGTGGTCTACTAAATATCTTGCACCACATCTCATTTTGAAAGATGAATCTTAACTTCTGTGTTCTGCTTTCAGGGCAAAACTGTCCTTCTTTCCCCAAAAAGTGCCTAGGAAGGGATACAGTATCTGTCAGTGAAGGAAAACATGGTGACACTGGAGGGGAAAAGCATTTCATGCATCCGAGAGGTAGGTTGGTAGTTTCAGAGCATGATTAAAGGACCCATAGCTGCTTTTCCAGACTCTACTGCTTTTTTTTCTTTGCTCTTTAAAACTCTTCTTTACTCAGACCTTGTAACTTTGCTTGCGATTAGTAATTAATACTGAGCGTGTTTCACACAGGTTTTGTGCAATCCACATGAGGAAGAGACCAGAGGTTTTCCACACGTGTCTGTCTCACCTCCGCAGGCAGAGCAGCAGCAGTGTGACAGGCTGGGTGTCCCTGGCAGCTGCTCTGTGCTCTCACAGGGACACTTCCTAACACTGCTGTTCTCCTTGGGCAGTGGTCAGCTTAGCCCAGGAAACAGGGCTATGGGCTGGTGCTACGCAGGTGCCATTCTCACATGTATGGAAAGAATAATAATTATACAATGTCTAAATCTTTCCTAATACAGGAGATTATTTTCATTTACTAGTGAATTGCATCACATGCAAAATTTTGCTGGGGAAAAGGATATAAAATACCACTATAGGACTTCAGGACTAGTCAGGATTCTGAACCAGTAAGACCTGCTTCAGCCTATTGATGGCACACAATAAAAGCTCAAACCAAAGAGCTATCAAGGATATATCACAGGCTTTGCCAGCTTTAGGTTTGGGACTTCTAGAAGGAAGCTTGCTTATAGTACAAAAAGGCAGCAAATCTCCTACTCCTTTGAAATTTGATGATATCAACTTCCTTTAAAGAGCATAAGCCACACTTTTAAAGCGAGCGTTCTGTCTGAATGACTTAGAAAACTCATTCAACAAGCTTTCTAAAATCAGTCTGTTGACAGGAATTTTTATATGTGCAACAACAAAACGTTTCTAATGCACTAGATATCTGCCAAATACCCATTTCTAGTAAAAAATAACAATAAAAAATGACAACCTCAAGTCAACAATTTTCAAAGAGGACATCAAGGGCCAAATACTGATCCCCTGAAAACACAGCAATTCTCCCACAGATATCAACAGGACTAGAATCTGGCCCTCTACGAAATGTATTTCACACTTCCAACAGCTCGGGAATTTTATCTATATTCGGTGAGACAGCACCGTGAATACTCTTCAGTACCACAGTTTGCATGAAATCATCAGCCAAAATTAACTAACAAGACTGTGAAAGAAAGCGAACATGTGTCCAGCTGCTTACTCTTTCCATTTGAACTTTACTTGGTGCATTCTCTTCAGTCAAATCAATTAATCAAGCACTGTAATTTGAACTGCAGGAAAATATATGGGGAGAATCTATACACGGGGTGCCTGCTATCAGAAAGGGCCATTCACGAAATGAGTCTTTCTGAACCCATCTCTGTGTAATTCTTAGAAACCAGGGTGTGCGATGATGATTGAGTAAACATCTGTGACTCAGTGTCTAAAGCATGGTTATGACAGCCTCTGGGAGAAGTGTTACTAACTGCGCTGCCTCAAGTATTTTCCTGGCCAAAAGATCACATGCCGAGTCAAACACCATGGGAAAAATTAATGATTCTTCATGCTTCCTCAGCTTTTCCTTCACAGTCCCAGCCCAGTGGAGTTCGTACACCACTGCTGCAGTTTTCTCTACCGGCAGTTTTAAAAGCTCACACGAGATAACCCAAGTGCAGCAGTGGTGCAGAGGTGGAGAACAGAGCGCATCCAGGTTTCACACGTTTGTAGGAGGTGTGGGGGTTTGTCACCACACCAATAACATCTGCCCACTCCTGACACACGCTCAGCACCACTGCAGGGTAAAGCAAACTGTGTATCCTTCTCTAGAGAGCAATTACCAGGTGAGGACAGTCAAATCATATATTGTCTTAATCACTCCTGCCCTTTTGCCCTGGCATATGTTCTACTGTCACAGGTCTTTCCAGGAGAGCATGGGGCTTGCTCTGCCAGAAACATCTGCATAGGTATGTCTGTGCTGAAAAGAAAAAATTGTCCCATTTCAAAAGTGTCCACAGCAGACACCTTTGTAGTCTCTGTTCAGCTTGTACCACTGAGGAGACAATCTGCTCTGTGCTCCCAATTCAAACACAAGCCAAAGGGAAAACACGACATCATTTGAGGCTAACACATTAGATGCTACAGGTAAGGACATTTAAGAGCTCAGAAAGATCAAGTTTTTAAATGAAAGAAAGTGCATCTCAAGATAAATATGTAATGAGGATGCTTAAGTACAATCCTTAATTTGATTTAAAATATCATAATAGAGGTTTTACTAACAGACCACAGCAGGAGTACTTTTTCCTCCTAGATGTCACACAACCAGGTCAGCATGTTGTACACAGCAACACCAAAACACCAGCTGTCTGTTGCTCTGGACAAGCCGGATGTGGCGGTGCCAGTCTCCACAGCGTTGTCACACAAGCAGCAGTGAATCTGAAGACTGCTTACAGCTATACTGCTCTAACTATGACTTGTGCTCATAAACTGAAATAAAGTCAACAAAATCTTGCCCTTTGCAAAGAACAAGGTGCCACTTTCTCACCAATACTTCTGGGAAACTCTGCTGTAGGCATTTCACATGGAAGAGCTGAGCCTGAATCTCTGTGCTTGGCAATGAACAACACAACCTAAAACTTCCAATCATAGAAAAAATCAAGAGGTAGGCAGGGTGATATCTACATACCTGGAGTTAATCTTGTTAGCTGAGGAAAGTAAATTTAGATTAAAATACTATGGAAAAGCATAGTCTGAAATATTAGATAAATCAAACTGTTACATAACATGCAGTACTGGCATAGCCTGGTTTCCCTCAAATTTGTGCCCTACATCTTCAGTGATTCCCACTTAGCTTTGTCCCCTAACACCTCTTTCCTTTCAAAAGCTGCAGCTGTCAAGTGCGCAAGCAACATGCATGTTGTGGCTTGGACAGGTGTGGAAATACAGCACTTTTTTGCATTTCATTTCTTTGATAAAGCTTGTGCAAGCGTCATCTCTCAGATCTTCAGCTTTTGTCAGCTTGAATCAATATGGCTGGAGGGTGCAGACTGGTATGTGGGTTGGAAGTGAAGGGAACTGGCTAGGACAGGCAAATGTCACTCTGCTAAAATAACTCTTTTAAAAAAAAACCAAAACCAAAATAACAACAAAAAACTCACCCAAAACCAACCCCAAAACAAAACAAAAAAACCACAAAACCCTTCACAACCACAGCAATGAAATAGTCTTGTTGTGATCCTTTTTGGATATTTTCCTGTAACATAACTACCCCATACAGTCTGGCATGTGTTTACATGCCAGTTTTTATACAGGAGAGTGAGACTGAGACAGAACAAGCTTCCCTGGAAGGACAGACAGAGGAAAAAATCTCAATAAAAGTGCAGCGCCCAAGAGCATTCATACTCCTCTCTTAAATGCAAGCAGAAACATGCACGGTTTATGAAAAGGTGAGACAACTGTGCTCATTCCTCAAGACGTCATTTGCACATTTGTAATAAGGCTGCCCTTTCATTGTGTGGAAAGAACATTATCTGAATAACCAACTAACAGCCTCAACTCATGGCTATGCTGCAACTGCCTTGTTGCATCTCTTTGCAGCACTTAGATGATGTAAAGCAGCTGCAGCCTGACTTCCTCGGAGTGTTAAAACTGAGTTTATGGCCAGACTACATTACCAGATTTAAGCTGCTGGAACTTACCAGGAAATCTTTCTCTGTTTTCCTTTTCAATGTTGCCCAACTTTTTCTTTACTTACTATCACTGTCCACTAAACAGTTCTATCCCTTTTCCATATCTGAGTTTTTAAAAAAATTAAACGCTTTCTTCCCCCTCTCCCAGTGTTTTCCAGGCAGGTCTTATTTACACATTTTGGGAAACAAGTCCTCTCTTCGCAAATCAGTTGGACTTCATAATTTATTATTAAAATTAGCTTTTTTTAAAAATGTGAATTGCCAGAAACTCAATACCAGTTTACAGAGATAAAGTTGAAATAGAAATCACTAGGTGTGCTTAATATTTCATTCATTAGTCAAGTCTGAAGCAGCATATCGCAACTCTAGTATGTATGACTACTTGTGCTCTAAAAATGTTGATAAATAATTGATGGAACAGGACTACTTAATTCTCAAACCTGGGCAGGGAACAGTATTCATCCTTGTGTAAATAAAGTGCTTTTAATTTTTAATAATTAAATTGAAAGCATGTATTTTAGCACATGATGATACCCTAATATTTACTGGAACATATACTGGTGTTCCCTAGAATAGCAGGACTCCTCTCAGCAGCTATTATAGGGGTTTTTTTTCCAAAATTAAGGTATATTTTTGGGTTTCTTTTTACTTAAACTATTTTTGCTTCCTTTAGTCACAGGTGAAAAGGATCTGTTTCTTCTTTTGAAGTTACAAGTTGTGCAGGAATCTACTGGCCATACATAACCACAGGAGAGTGGATGGTTAATTAGCTTCGCTTCAGCTTTGAGTAGACAATGTTTAAACTGTCTCTAACATCAATAAGATGATTGCCATGAGGATGATTAGCAGCACACCACAGCAGAAAGCTTTCATCGTTCCTGTTGACCTAGTTTTTCATTTTCTGTGGACTGTCATCAAAAACTAGAGTGAATGCAGAATGACTAAGTATTGCCATTTCCACCAACAGTACAATTTGTTCTCTGCTTTGCTGTGTGCTCAATGGGGAGAAGAAAGCTTACTTATTTGGAGAGAAAACAGACCAACAGCAGGAAGTCTTCATTAATGAACCATAAAGGTGGCAGCAGTGCAAGATATCCCAAACTGTTACTCAAAAATGCCTTTACTTTCTCTCTCCTGCAAGGAAACTCCTAGAGTTGAAAGGTTACTTCAGATTTCCCTAGCCAATTGTCAGCCTGTGACTTGCACTCCTGGGACCCTGAAGGCAACTGGTACTTTGCTGTTGACCAGCAGATGCCAGTGATTTGCCAGCAACTCTACTGTACCTGTCAAAGTCACCCCACAGACACAAATTACTTTTTAAAATAGATTAAATTCTCCACTTTTATCAGGCTGAGGTTAAGAGTATTTAACTAACAAGAGAAAAACTAATTGTCACCAGTGATCTGACCTAAGTAACTTCTTGAAAAGACAAAAAGAGTTTTTTTTCCCCATACTGAAACCAGTTAACAAAGAAGGCTAATACTGTATAGTGGTACAGATTAGAGAAAAAAAGCTAGTATTTGAGGAGAAAGATTAAGGAAGTAAAGGCAAACTCAAATGGTCACTCAATTTTTTTTCTGCAGGCTATACTCTACTTTCTTATCTAACATGCTCCCACCTCTTGCCTTTTTTTTACTCATTCAATCTTTTGCAGAGGAGAACAATTAATTGTCCTTTCTTCTTTCCAAGTACAGCTTCTTACATCTTTGCAGCCTCTTTGGCAATATTTCCTTCTTCTAAGTCCTGGCCAAGCTTAGTCTTTTAGAAAGTCCAAAAATCAAACTCATTCTTTACCAAGGGAACAAAATGCCTGTTTGGAAAAATCATGCAACTTTTGAGAGCTGTTTTGCTCAAAATTGACAACCCATTCCTCCCCCTCAATACAGATTCTGATTTTTTTCCAGAGTGTAATAAATCAGAGATGCCACCAAATTAAGAAGCTGCAGACACAGTTAACACTTTGTACTGCCATCACATAATGCACGGCCATCATCAGCAAAATGCTGCAGGTAAGTGGTCAGAAACATAACCACAACTCTGTGGGAAGAGCACTTATATACACACCCGACTTCACATCAGAAACTTTTATTTGCTGCTAAGGCCCAAGTCTACAGCATTTGGCTCAGCAATCACTGCTAACTTTAAACTGGAACAAAATAAAATTAGCAGGTACCCGGTAATTAACTGCTCAGTTAATCTCAGGGTAGTGTATTTTAATAAAAGCATTTCAAATACCAATATCAGCAGGAAGGAATTGTCTCAATACAGTGTTCTTATTTTCTGTTCTTGCCTGTATGATGGACTATGTAATATGTATTTGTACATGAATGAACGTTAAAGAAGTTTTCCATCCAAGTGTTTAGGTAATAAGCACATAAAATAATAGCAGAAGCCTCCGCAAAAAATAAACTTTATCTTGAGAGCCTGGGAATGAAAGCCCTACTCGTAAACCACCAATTGCTAATGCTGTGCTTGAGATATACTGGGAGTATTTAAGGCAGGAGCAGCTATGCCTGGTATTATTTTTTGTGTGCAAAATCATCCATTTGCAGAACTGCTGTGTGTTTTACAGACATCTTTCTGTGCTAGTCAATTCTGGCATGTCAGGGAGATGAGGTGCAGACCTCTTTTCTCTACCAAAACCAGTTAACTGTGAATATTTTGTTCATTAAAAAAAGGAAAAATGGCCTCTCCACCTAATCAAGAAATTGCATTTATACTATCGAAATTCCTTAAAACCATGTGCAGACTTACAAAAATGTTCCAAACTGATACAAAGGCAAATTTCAAGATACGATTAGCACCTTATTTGATGACCGAAAGACCCCTGAATACACATGCATGATTTCATTTATCTGTTTTTTGGTTTGTTTGTTTGTTTTGCAAAGCCTTTTTGAGCATTTTGTCATGATCTGGTTTCCCTGGTGAGGTTAGACAATGTTGAAGCCTGTTACTCCTCACAGCTTTCAAGTCATTGGTACATCACCTTCCAGTGACACTATTTTAGAACAGCCCCTTTACCTGGCTGTTTAATCCACATATATCTTCCCACCTTATTAGCCCTCCTCCTCAAAAAGCAAGGAGTGCAAACGGAAAGAATCAGTGATATGAATTTACATATTTTAGCAGCATCAAAAGGAGAAGTGCCATGTTTGCAGAGTAACATTATCTTCCTCCCTAGCATCAGTCTGAAGAATCTGGTGCATTTTTCTGGTGTTTGGTGTTGCAAAATCTACTTGTACAGTCTACAAAAGGAAAACAGACTATAAGAGAAAAAAGTAAGTAATAATTGCACTTAAGATGACATGTGAGGCTCTGCTGAAACCAGACAATAATAAGGTAACTTTGAAAAAAGGCAGTGGGTAGGACAGTCTCAACATCTGAAGAGTTTAATAAGTTGCCTAGCCCCGTTTCTGCTGTTGGTTACACTGGTGTATATGGGGGATCAGTGCTTTGAACATCCCAGAGCTAACTCCAGATTTATTCCATGTGCAATAGAGAACAGGATGTAACACAACAAACATGTGGAAAGGAAAGGATATTGCCTTCCTTATCCAATGTCATTTCAAAGTTTATGCTTGAGACTCCATGGAAGACTCTAAAAAAACCCTCTAAAAATCACAGTCCTTGCTTTAGGACTGCAATAGTTGACTTCAGTTATACTGTAAATAAAGAGCCTTGAACAGCAAATCTCTTCATAATCAATGGCTTTGCTGTATGCTCAAACAAAACCTCCTGACACCTACTTATGTTCAACTGTAATTTTTCCAGCAGGTTCCTTCCCCCTCTCCATGCTCCAGGCTGGTGACAATGCAGCAGTGGCACTAAGTGCCTACCACACAAGCCCATAGTCGCCTCCAAACCCCAGCAGTAGTCTCAGCATCACAAATGCTTCTCTCATCCTGCAGTAAAGTCAGGCAGCCACATGCAGCTTTCAAAATGATGCAAGGTTGTAGGTACCGGTAAAATTACCATGTACAGAGGTAAAATTCAGGGAGAAACTTCTCAGTCATAGGAGTATAAAGCATCCATGCTTTGCATCAAGTATAACCAAGACCATCTTTCCTGGAGTACACGCTCTGACCTTCTGAGAAGGCTGAGGCCCTTAGACTTAGGGGTGCACAAGAAGTCCGATAATGAGTTTTTTTTCCCTTCGAAATTCAGTGCAGGAAGGGTTTTTTTTTTCTGAGGCTAGAATCACAGAAATACATAAACGAGAGCTCAGTGATGTAAGGTGCCAGAAAAATAACACTTTCTGTGCATGCCTTTCCTCCCTTACTGGAATTCCTGGTAATATTTCCAAAGCTTTTCTTTCTAAAGCCATGCAACAAGCACCTAGGTTAGACATAGATATTTACGTGGGCAGGAATTTTGCATTAAAATGATGTTATGAGACCAATATTTTTGTACAGATGGGCAAATACCATTATGAACATAAATTAAACACGGATTCATTTCAGTGAATCCATTATTTTCTGATCTCCTCGTGCACTTGTTACTAAACAGGGAACCACAGCACAATCAATGACCTCAGACAAGCAGTTGAAAGTGTAAAAGTTGGATGAATAAATAGCTGTTTTTTGTAAATAGAAGTTAATTTTTTATTGCGTGCAAGAAAAAGCAGGAACAGCTTCAAAGGACCAAAACCAACCATAGAAAGACCACACAAAGATTGGGAAAAATACTCTGTTTATGAATAACTTGCTCTTATTATATACATCTGATAAAAAAACTAGTTAGCTAGCACAAACATTTATAACAATAAAATTTACAAGAATTCATTGGCATTGTAAATATAGATGCACATAGCTGTAGGTGGTCAATATGCATTTGCTCACACAAGAGTTTTGTGCCTTCATCACTTCCATGGATATCTAAGACATCTGTATGTTCACGATTATCTGCAGCTAACTAACACAGTCTCAAAGTTTTACGGACCCAACAATGAACCAGCCAATTTTACTTGTGGTTTGCTGTGCCAAAATCTTACTTGAAAATTTAAGTTTGTGTTGCACTGGTAAATGTCTTTAAAAAAAAAAAAAAAGAGAGAATTTTGTCAATATGCTATTAAAAAGGAAAGGACTGCAACAGACTAAACCACCCATTACTTTATGGTTCCTTTATAACAGGAGCCTGTTTTATCTCAGCACAGCTTTAGTACCCTGTTTGTAATTAAAGGGACAGCTCTATGGGAGTCACATAATCACACCAAGAAAACAAAATATCTGATAAATATCACTATGCCATTATTTGGTTCATTTAAGGTTACTGATCAGCCTCACCTTTTTTTAAGATTATTAACAACATTTATTTTTTACTATTTTTTTCAGATTTTGACTAATTTGAAGTGAAATTCTGTCAATATTGTCCCCTGCATTACAAGAAAAAAAAGGACTTTAACTGAATGGATTATCAGAGCCCAACACTATCACAAAACTTTGCTCTATAAGCACAAAGCCTTGCTGCTCTGAGGGTATATCTAACCCTCTCTAGGGTTTCACAGGTTTCAAAGAAATGAGGTATATGGGGAGGCACAGGAATGGGAAGGAAGGAAATGGTATCTTGACTCTCGTGGGTTTTGGCCCAGGAGATGTGACCCACACTGGTTGGTGAATAAAACCTCGCTGTTAATTTCTAGTTTTACTACAAACCATAAAAGCCTAATTTTCAGTAGTTTTACTCTCCATCTCCCATCCAAAATATTGTGTGTGAGATTTAAACAGTTGGGGAAGCTTTTTGTCTATTACACATTACAAACAGGCTGGCTCAGCTGTCAAAATATTTTGTTTCCTTGAAAGGAATTAGTGTACAAAAATATTATTATACTGTGTGAGCCAGAAGATGGGGAAGAAAATTACAGAGATCATTGATAATTATATTGAAATAGGGAAACGTAATGATGAATCAAAAAACACATATAGAATCACCCTCTACATGATTTGCAAGATGTTTAGGAAATACAGCTAGAGACAGAAATGAATATAAGAAAGGTATGTACATAGTTATAGCTGCTTTTCACAAAAATTGTCCTCTTTACAGTGATGTGAAACAGCACAGCTGCTTCAGTAGTCCAGTGTCTTTCCCTATTAAGCATTAGGGATAGATAGAAGGATTAAAAAAACCAATGTATCTGACACAGTAGTTTGTCTGTTTCCCCCTTCACATTTGATTTTTAAAAAATCTGCTTTTAGATGGAAGTTTCTGAGCACAGAGGTCTGGTTTGAATGCTCTGAGGACCTTACTGCAATGTGCGGCTATTTTTTAAGGTATGTTTTCACCCATTTTTGTCACCTACTCTCTTAACTTTAAAAACCTCCCGACAAAACAAACCAAAACCAAAATCCCAACACCATGGGATTTTCACAGGTTTATCTCCAATTAGAATTCCTGTGATAAAATTTAGATGTCTATTTTATACAATACTGCATGAGGTTTTCCACTATACTTTCAATGAATTAAAAGCAACTTCTGTGGTACAGTAGAAGCCCTGCGTGAAACACAGGCAAGTCACCTGAAACATGAAAAAGCTCAAACAGTAATAAAAGGGTCCATTAAGATCAGCTAATAATGCACTGAGGTATTGAGTAATATATCAAGTCATAAGAAGAATAAACACAGATTAAGTATAGCCTTTAAGCCTAATGACATCATGCCTCAAATTATAACACAGATAAACAAACACCAGAGCTCAATCATGGACTACTTTATCATTGCTTAAACTGTAATAAACAAAATATTCTTTGTGTGGAGCAAGGCAGACAGCAGAGATTCCAGGCACAGCCTTGCAGATGTCTCAATCAAAAAGCTGTATTTTACACAAGCCAGCATTCTAGTTTTTCCTTGTTTGCTTTTTGTTGGTTTTAACCTTTCCTAAATATTTTTATATTGATGTAGGAGACTTGAGCCATTTATAACCAATCAAAAAAACAGAATACTGACAATAATTACACATTATGCTTTATTCCCTGTATAGGAACCCAGATAGCTTTCAGTGTTTCATAAGGAATGCCACCGATATTAAAATAATTGTGTGTATTCAAAAATTTGTTTCTCCTCAATATGAAGTCTTTTGGCCATGTATGAAGCCATTACAAAGCAATGGGAGGGAGGAATTGAGCAGTTCTGCCCTTGATGTCAAAGCAAGTACTCTTATCTAATAGTTTCCACAATAATGTTAACATAAAAGTGTTTTCTCCTTCGTAAAGTCTGCAAGGCAGCAGCCATCTCACATGGCAGAAACATTCTATAGGCCAGTTTGATAAAAAAAAATCCGTCTGATACATCCATAACAGAGGAGGGAGAGGCCACTGGTGCCCTTTCAGCTGTACTAATCCAATGATAAAGAATGGATCTGGGCCAGTGCAAGCTTCTGCACAAGTGACCCAACAGATCCAAAACTGGCTGAGTAGTAAGGGCTAAAGATAAAATTAAGAAAGGCAGCAAAAGGCTGGCATGTCCTGCTTTACAGGGCTGTCATCTGAACTCTGGGAACTCAAGAGTTTTAAGCATAGATTCAGTGAGTAATGTTATATACATTTGGTGCAACACCCAAGGGATGTTTCCTCATCTATTACCTTCCATGCCAACTGGAAATACTACGTCGGCCCAGATGGGCGCTGAGGAAAGCTCACCTTCATTCACTGTGAATTGGTTCTTAGGGTCTTTTGCACAGACTTAAGAGTCAGTCTTTTGCACAAATTCTCTTTAAAGTTAATTTCCATCCAGCTTCTCAACTTTGGTGAGCACTGGGAGCCAGCTTGCTTTGCCAGGCAGGAAAATTCATATTTATTCCATTCTGCTTCCATTAACTCCCAACAAGGGTCATCCTTGCAAGTGTTTCTAAACCTGTGCCACTGTTTTCCTTCCAATCCTCCCTCTTTGCCTCAGTGGAAATTAAAAAAAGCTGAAGCAAGACTACTCATGGATGGAGCCCACTTTATTTTACTAACCCATGCTATCCTTCCAGCTGACAGCCCATCTTGTCTTTATACTAATGGAGGAAGGGGCTGCCTTATCCTGCTACCAATGAACTCTAAGGAAACCCCCAAAACAGCAAGTGAAGCCCAGAAGGCCTCACACTTGTTTCATATACAAAAACTGAGACCAGTACATGTCACTTTAGATCTGTTTTTTAAGTATTACACATGAACACACGTGACCTCCCTGTTACCTGGTGATATGGGACTGCTCCTGTCTCATCACAGGGAAATGACATAAATGAGAAAAGTGAAGTAGTTTGCTGATTGAGTTGCTGAAAAAACAAAGGTTTTAAGTTTTCTCCTCTGACTTCAGCAACAGTTTAGAACATCCCCAGGATGTAAAGAATTAACTAGATGCCACAAGTATTAGCCATGCTGCATAGGCCACAGTGTGGTTAAAGGAAATAGGAATTAAAAAAACCTCCAAAACATAACATGAGATTTTAACACATATTTGAGAGCTGTGCTTCAAACAGAAGGGCTTTGCTACTCATGTAGTTCCATATCTTCCCATAATTAAATGTTAATACAATATTTAGACAGATACTGTATTAAAGAAAACAACAAAACTTTATCCATTCTCCAGCTAGCAGCTGATTCTAGACACTTGAGTTCTGGGCTTGGCTTTGGAAAGATACCTGTGTAAGTAACATAGCATCTTTGGAGTGATGAAGATACAAATAGAAATAGTTATAGGGAAAACCTCTCCTTGGAGCTCCACATCAATCTTTTGGGTAGTTAACCAGCATTTGGAATACAAACTAGCGAGCTTGGCTTTTAATTACGTAACAAATAAGAAACATACTCAGCATATTCAAGTTCCTTTAATGAACACAAGGTCACCCCTGATTCTTCAGAAAAATCTCCAGAAAACTTTTGTTTTTTAAATGAATGGTATTATTTTGTATATTGGGGACAAACCAGTAACACCTGCTATAACTGTTGTAACACATATGCAGCCTTTATTAATAGTAGAAAAATATTATTGTAGCGTTATAGAGCATTTTTGGCTCCTGTGTGTGTACACACATACCAAGAGACTATAAAGAACTGCTGCTGCTTCTCCAGCTATGCTGCACACTGATTCAGGAGCCTCATTTGAAAAGACCTTCTCTCTTGCTGCCTATGGTGTCAGATTGACAGAGGTCCATGAAATAGCACTGATAATTTGCAAACCTGCTTTAAAAACCAGGTTCCACTTTATGCACACTGTTACATGTTTGACTATCAAATGTGTTTGCTTTTTATCTATGTGAAGTAATTGGGCAACACATAACACAGAGCAGCAGATTTTTTGCAAAATTTCATCATCTCTAACTAAATACATATAAAGTAAATTAAGACACCCAGGAACACATCCAGGCATTGAACAGCCTTCCCAATTTGTATCTTCTAAACTGAAAAATTAAAATCGGCTAAGCCGCTTCAGCAATTGTCCTGTCCCTCTCATCATTTAGTCTCATTCTTCATTTGCTTTCTTTCCTATCTCATGAAAGTATTTTCTTCTTGGTCCTATGAAAACTTAGTTTCCTTCAGTGTTTTTTGGGGTTTCTTTGTGTTTTGATTTCCTCCCCTTCCAGTGACTGGATGAGAAGGCCCCCTCCCACTCTTCAGTAATTAGAGCAGTGCTTAAATGACTTAAGACCTGTAAATTTGTCCCAAGCCAGGCCTGAAGGCAGGTGACCATTGAGTCTGCCTTCTTGCATGGCAAGGTTGGTGTTTGCATTTGCCTTTTGTGAAAAGGAACTCGGGTGTTGGGGTTGGAGGCTTGCAAGGATGATCTCCAGCCTGGATCACTGGGAGATACACCTGCCAGCCTGTAGCAGCCACCATTGTTGGCAGTTTCCAAAAAACTCTATGGGAGTTGTAGTTCATTGTCTTCTTCCTCTGAAGGAGAAATGCTGACTACTAACACATCACATTCTAGGTGATCATAAGTTTTCTTATTATAATCATACCAGATATTTTACAGCCAGTCATACTTAAACACCTGCCACGTTGCGGGTAGTGCCTGAACCCTTCCCAGAAGGGTCAGGCTGTGCTCACCTTCCTGCACCTGCTTGCAAGGCCAGCCTGAAGCCATGTGTCACAGCTCAAAAAGTTTGTGCAGAGTCCCTTTAAACTCAGGGCAGGTCCTGTCTGGTCCTGTCAATTTGTAGCACCCATTTCACAGATTTGATCAAAATATCTTTTTCTGGCACTTTGACTTGATGTGTACCCTTGTGTTTTCCCAAAGACACGAGGCTTCATGGTCAGAGCGTCACAAAGCGCCTCCAGAGCAAGTCCTACTTGTTGACAGACCAACTTGGTTTTAATCACCTTTCATTATGGCCGTCGGAATCTTAAATGCCTTTTTTACTCTTCAGTTACTCTCCAGGCTTAGACTGTTCTACAGGTCTCCGTGTCATTGGGTTTGAATTAATTTATTATCAGCAATATTCAGTCATTAGTTTTTTAATCTTGACCTACTGGACTGCAGGGTAGTATTTTATCTAATTAAAACTATTTTTCTCTTTTGGACATCTTTTCTACAGTTTAAGGAGCATCTTTTCACCCGTAATAGATTCCTATGAGGACAGTGCAATTATTGTTCCTAGTTATCCTGGACTAAAATACAACAATATGACTCATTTTCTGATTGATACCACGCTCATACTGTTAAGCAGAAGCTCCGCCACACAAAGGTGTATTGAACCAAGGTGAAGATCACTGGTAAGGACTGATAGAGAAATTAGTGTATCTGCAGCTTCTAAATGGGATAAAATACCATTCTATATGGACCAAGCTTCTTTAAAAGGATACAGTTTATTTTTTTTTGATGAAAAGTGGCCTAATTATTGACCTCCCTGCCTTGACAGAGCAAGACAATACATTTTTCTAAGTTTAACTGTAAAAGCCCAATGATGTGTAAAATGAGCCTTGAGTAAGATTATTAGATGCTATCAGCTTTTCAAAGCGAGTGTGTGACAAGATCTGATAATGCGTTGAGGATCAATGCATCTGTCCTTCTTGCATCTCTGCTCTCCTGGAGAGAGAGCAACTGTCAGACCTAGTGAAGAGATCACAGTTGCTGAGCAACAGTAACAACACAAATATGCTCCTGGCATTGGCTTGGCAGCAGAAAAAAAAATAATCTGTTGAAATAATAACCACCGATTGAAGAGAGAAGGAGCCACATCACACAAACTTAACACTGAAATATAGGCTGCACTTTCTGTCAGAAATCCTGCTACAGATACAGTCGTCGCATGGCAAAATGTATTCAGAGGACAAATATCACTGTTATGAGAAACATGGAATAAAGTGTGAGAATAAATGAGAGATTAATTTGAGTTCTGGGGAAGTTATCCGCAGAAATTACTACATTACCTAAAATTTATAACATGACCCAGTAGAATGCCATAAAAAAATTTCTTCCATTAAGTGTATTGGATGTTTTAAATAACCCATAAAAAGATCGTAATTTGTATTAGATTATGTAGGGCTTTTTCCTGAAGGATCAGTTGCCACTTTGAGTTAAGCACACTAGACTTAATTTAATCAAGCCACAGGGGCTTGAAACCCTCTGGACTAATAGCTAATTCACATTATTTGTCATCTTGATTTCGGGCAATTGCTTGCCATTTTGTAATTTGTGAATTGCAGGCTGATGAACATGAGCCACCCAGAGCTTTCCTCTGTGTTGCTTGAATTCAAAAAGCAGGACTTACTGGGCAAATCTCCATATGCAAGTCAAACAGGTGAAAATTAAGTGACCTAATATAACAAAGGAAAAAAAGAATTTCTTTCAGTAGTCTTTGTTCATCTATCCTTAACTACTAGCTTAGAGAAGTGTAAATTGAAAAGATTTATTTCAAAAATGAAACCAAGCACACAGCTACTTTTCCATTTCTTTATGTACTTTCACTTCCTGCTTTCTTCCCTTCCCCCTGAAAGGGCTATTTCAACAAGAGCAAGTAAATGTCTATAATTGCAAATGAAAATGTTAATATAACATTTACACAGTTCAACAGCTTCAAAGCTGTTTCACTGAATGAATACACCTAAAAAAAGACTTAGAGGCAGGGGGCAAAACCCCAACAAATTGCTATTTCAGTGGGAAATTTTACAGTGAAACCTTAAATGCAGAGACAAAAAAAGGAAGGGGAAGGAAAAAAATAAATCAAAGTCTCATCATCTACCTAATTCAGACCATTTAGGAGCTCTGTGCCTAAGCCAAGGATTACCAGTGATACCATCTCCTTCAGTATGCTGTGCCTAAAGAAAGCATCCTGCTTATTAAAAAGAGAAAAAAGTTTAAAGCCAAATAATTCAGGCTTGCATAAATCTTTAATAGGCGCTACCCTTCCAGGATTGGCTGCACTTTCTTTTCTCTGCCCAAGGGAAACACAATATGCCTTAGAAAAGAATAATAGTAACTCCATCTTGTGTGTTATATGATATCTTCCAGTAATCCAGAGGATTTTGCCTTTGTCTGTCATAAACAAAAGGCCACCCATACATAATGTGTCCAGGCTTTTTCAGGCTCCTCACCTTAGCAGGTGACACTCAGGAGATGGATGGGGAATACTTAGCCCACCAGTTGCTGCAGGCAACTTTACTCTCATGGCAATTTAGAAATGGAAAAAATGACCCAAGAAAAATGCACAGATTCTTCCTGTGTAAGAACAAAGCATTATTTGCACCCTGCAGTTGTCCCGATTTTCCAGAGATCTTTTAAAAAGCTATGCTACTGGTCCAAAAGCACATGATTTCATGATGTTATTTTATCTTGAGGGGGGGTTCTTTGTGAGGTTTTTTTGTTTGTTTCTACCAATAAGGAAAATTTGCTTTTGAAAAACCTCCCTGCCTACAAATTATGTGCACAAACTAGAGATTGAAAGAATAGTTTAGACAGAAGTTTAAAGCCTCAAGATTGGCACTTAACATTTAAGTAAATCACTAGCAACAAATAATAAATGCCTATTCTCCTACTGCAAAGAAAACAGCTGAGATGCTCAACAAACTACCTTAATAGTTCATTCAGGAATGTTGCAAGAAATGTTGTGAAACCTAACTAAGCATCAGTGTCCAAAATAAGCAGAAGAATAAAGAGGGAGGGGGCCATATCTTTTGAAAGGGCAAGGATGCAACACGAGGAACAGAGCAGCCCCCAGGCATGCCACCCAGCTGGAGTTTGGCCAGGAACCTGCTTTGCAAACCCAAGGTTTTCCAGCCAGAAAACCAAAGTGCTCCTTTGGAAACAGGGAGTATAAATAGTGTTTGGGCAGACCCGGTCTGATGGCAGAGCACAGGGGCAAGCAGGGGCACAGTTTCTGCAGTGGACAGGACCTGCTATGCTCTCAGACCAGAGATACATGTGCCCAGATTTTAGCATAAAGTCCCTGAGAATTTTTTCAAATCAGTTTGTGTACATATGCTAAGTAGTAATTGGTGTGAAATGAGGCTTCATGGGTCTTTTGTTGACTAGCATTGAATGACCTGTTAAATTTTTAGTGACGGGCACTGGCTATCAGATGGCAGCTACAGAAATTGAGGCCTGTCACCCTCAGCAGCTTCATGCAAGTGCAAACGGGCATTAAACGGAATAGTTTTTCAGGCCAGCGACAAGACAAAGCTTTAGCACAAGTAGCACTTGTAACCTGTGACAATAAATCATTTTGCTACTGAACTGAGGGTGGATGGATTCTGTCTCGTTTGACAAAAACATGAAGAAAAGTGCTGTGATACTGCAATCTCCAAAGGCTACTGTGAGCTAAGTTACTAACAGCTTCTAATATTTCTAGGAGAAAATGAGTATCAGAATCCAGTTTTGTTTAGTTAATAAGCATTAATGATGCCACTAAACCCACGCCACTAACAAACTTGGGTTGGACTAAGTATATCTCACATATTGTTCATAAAATTGTATTTAAACATATGCTCTTCCTACAGCACACTCAGATATCTCTAGGATGTTACATCCTCTTTAAAATACATGCATCTAGCAAATGCCTCTCAGGACAGCAGAGGGGAACAAAAATCCCAGTTATTTAACGTGCCAGAACGCTCAGTGCTACTGTAAGGATGCTTGTAAAAGCATCACCACCCTACAGCCACAAGGCAGCAAGAGTGCAGTGAAATCCATCATGCTGCCTCCCATCGCCACCATTTTCCCCATATGCTGCTTGTACCCTCACACTACAGCCTCTCCCAAACATCATGCTTCTGCCCTTACTCAGCCTTCTGCACTAAAGTATCTGGCACATCCTGGGCTGCAGCTGGTAGAGGGAATACAGTGAGGCAATGGTATGTGTGCAAATGCAGTTACAGAGCTGACTTTGTTCCATGACAGTCCTTGAGCTTTAATCTAATCAAAATTATGCCAGCAGCCTTACTGGGTGAATATGTTGCATGGTGAGTACTATGAAACAGGCACTCAGAGCTGACCTTTTCATTAGCTCTAAGATGGGTCTCCAAGAAGCCAGCTTCATTGCATACTGGGGTTTTATGTTTGAACTCTCTGAGATTTCAGGAGCATAGACAGGGCCATAATGGCTACCTGTCAATGAGGATGCCCAACGAGATGTGGGACTTGCAGCTATCAGCATGCACCTCTGGCTGACTGATCTACTGCACTTGGTTTATAGTTCATTATAGACCTATTAGCCACCAGTAACTGCATCTATCCCCACTAAAATATTGCACTGTTCAATATTTACTTTTCCAAAAGAAAGTACAAATGTAAATTAATTTGACGTTCACAATGTTTGGAATATCAAGTTTTGCACGGATGGGGCTAATTCCATGAAAGAATTGAAGCACCACAGAACTAACTGTGACCTATAATTACCTGTTTAACTCCCATGTTCTTGATCCTCAAGAAGAGCCCATTACTCAAGTCAGGCCTGCCGATTGTCTAAATGACCCTAGTGCCATGTATTACTTCTTTAAAGAACTGGTTTTAATACCAGCAATAAAATGACAGCAGTGGATAGTACTGGCTGCTCTTGCAGGGAACCAAGTACGTTTCTGTGCCAAAGGCAGAGTTAGCTCTACTAGATCAGCAGAAACATTTGTAGGACTTAACCTCCTGCTCTCCTATTCTCTTCTTTTCCTCCCCCAAGCAACATGGTGGCGCTCTACTTTGGATCAGAGGAACCCATTCATTGTGAGCCAATTAAAAGTATGAAAGTCCTGTCATTGGTTTCAGATGGATCAAGAAAGTGAGCGGTCTCCAAAGTACCTTCCTTTGATGATTACATGGCTCAAGATTCATCTCGAAGTCAGCTGAGTGCTATACCAGAGGGCATAATTTTATCAGAATGTGAAAAGCAGATCTTTTGAAAAAAAATTTTAAAGTACAAAAAGAGTTAAGTCTTACCATGTGAGCAGAAGAAAAAAACCTGAAAACTAGAAGCAGTTAACCTGGAGTTTTCTATACTTGCACAATACTAACCCAACTCTGTCAGAAATCTTTCACTTGCCTGTTCTGTTCTTCTTCAGATCCGTTCTTCTGCGTTGCCCAAGTCCATGCCCTGATAACCCAACCCAATGTAACCAAAGACTGACACTGCCTTGTGAGGCAGACCTGCTGCCCTGTTTGCTGTGTGCTGCTTGGCAGCTAACTCTTCACCTAAGACACACACTATTGCTTTTGTTCCCTGATCGATTGACTGAACCTTTTATAAACAGGAGTAGGAAACTCAAGATTGTCTTGCAAAGGTTCATGGCATGAACCCTTGCATACATCCAGGGATATGCCACTCCACACAGACTTTCTTGCAAACACAAACACTCACATAAATGCTTACAGAAAATGTTACTGAGGTGAGTTCATCACTTGCTATTTTTCTGCACTATTTGTCTTGTTCTTGTATCAACTCCCATTTGTCACAAGAAACCTAGGAGGCACTGCAAGCTTTTCAAGGCCAACATGCACAGTGCTGGTTACATGACAGGCAACCCACAGACATTACCAGAATACAGGATTTTTCTTATTTTTTAAAAACCATTTTTGTATTGTATCAAGAAAGCAACTACATGTCATCGTATATTAAAAAAGAATACTAAAGGATCAAAATGAACAAGGTTCTTTATAATGCTTACTGGTTTTAATTTTTTTTTCTTCTCCCCCCCCCCCCCCCCCCGCATTAATTCCCAAGTTTCATTGATGGTTTGCCCTGGATTTCAGGGATCAATTCAGTGAATTTAGTCTGGGCCCATTCCACGGTGCAGACTGCGAACTCCTTCATGAGGAAGCTAGGGTTTTCCTTATTGTGATACAGTTTACCTAGCAGCCAGACTAGAAGCAAGATTAGGATGGTAGACCCCTTACATCTGAAGCAGCATTACCTCCCTGCTGTAAATATCCTCATCCTCTTCTGGTGCTGTGTTTTGAGGTTCAGCTCTCTCAAAGCCATGCCATAAGGACAGCAACCTCCTCGGGAAAATATTTTAGGAGGGTCAGTTTTCTTTCTCCTGGCTTTGAAAGAAGTTACAGTATAGGATTGCTGTACATGAGAGCATCCCCCTTCTTCACAAGAAGCATCTTTTTCATGGAACTGATAGAAATTTTTGGTTTGCTTCATGTCAGGATCCTCACACACCTCTGGTTCCCCAGCAAATTTACATCACTTACACATCACACAACACTGTGTTTTCCATGTTTCTCCACTGCAAGGACCAATTCCTTTATGCAGTTTAACTGCATCCACAAACATTGTCCAGAATTTACCCTACTACTTTAACAAACATTTATTCTTTTGGTATTTAACACCTTAGAAATTCCCATTTTGCTAACATCGAACAAAATACCAAGACAGAATGTTGTCCATTCAAGCTAAAACCAAAGTCCAAACCATTCTGGATCAGTCAATGTTTTATTTACTCAGCAAGAGAAACTGTTTAATATGAAAATATAATTTCTTTGACCTATTTTCAAAACTCAGGTAATCCATGACCAGTCAGATATATTAACAAAACTTAAGGCAACCATTTTGAAACCACGTAGAGGTAACATATCCACGAAATGTTGTCAAACACTTCGGTTTCTCACCTGTGAGGAAAGTTCTGTTCAGCATGAATAATTTTATGTACCTAAGTACCACTTTTCATTATCCATTTGGTACTTCTCAAAATTTCAGCACTCAAGTCTGTCCATGCACTTTTTCCAGTTCTTTTTTTAGTCAATAATATTAGAAGTTCCTTTACTCCACCCAAGGGTAGGTCCCATTCCAGAGGAATAGTCTCACTGCTGTAAAACTTGTCTTTAATTTCTGTGCCAACACTTTCTTTTAGAGCTTACATCACTATTTCTAGTACTCCGCTGGCTTTGATATAGTTGGGCACAATTACTCTATAAAAACCCTTGAAAGCTTTCCTTAGCTACATATTGCTTCTACATCCAGCACCAACATGCCTGTAAAGGAATTGTCTGAGCAACTGGCATTGTCTTCACCCTCTTCATAACACCACAGAAGCGTAGAGTCAGGCTGGAACAGAGTTCTGAGCTCATCGAGTCCAACCTATGACCGAACACCACCTTGTCAACCAGACCATGGCACTGAATGCCATGTCCAGTCTTTCCTGAAACACCTCCAGGGATGGTGATTCCACCACCTCCCTGGGCAGCCCAATCCAATAGCTAATCAACCTTTCTGTTAAACTCCTCCTTAATATCCAACCTGAACCTTCCCTGGTACAGCTTGAGGCCATTTCTTTTCTTCCTTTTTTTTATGGATTTCTTTCCAGACACCTAAGGTTGCATGGAGTCTGCTCTGCACACAGCCTTGCAATTCTTGCTGCAGACCTGGTTTGAAGGTGGTCTGGCAGTTTTGCTGTAGCTTGGGTTTGCCAGAAGGTTTGCAATGCCCGGCAACAATTATTTCCCTGATAGCTCAGCTGTAATTATATGGTCTCTCTACTCTGGTAGAATTTATTTTTTGGTGGAGATTAGTCCAGGATATTTCAAAAGAAAGAACAGACTACTTCTGGGATTAGGATCGTATGGAACTTTTAATTAGCCCATCAAATTTTTTATACCTGAGGGGGAGAAATTTTTTTCATCCTAGCTGAAACCAAAATATTATGTCTTTTAACTTTTTAGATTTTTTTTAATACCAAGTGCAGAATTCTTCACATTCTTCTAGCTATTTCTTCTTTCGGTTTCTTCTACTTTACCATAAAATTGTTTCATAACGAGAATTTCCACTACTTTCAATGCCTTTTAACTCCCTCTCCCTTATCAGATGCAAACACACAGACAGAGATCACTCAATAATATGGGGACACCAGCAGAAGAACTGTAGTTTGGATCCAGGGAAGATATTTAACTGTTGATTTTTCACACTACTTTTTTTAGGCTTTCCCTTCCCTCTGTATTCTTTTCTAATTGACCTCTCAAGAAGCTGCAAATACCCATGTTCAACATTCACAATCAAAACACCACAGTGTCATGCATCAGCTGACATGAATCAGGCAAACTTGTTTCCAAGCTTTTAAAAGGTACAGTCCCTCACAGAAAACCTTGAGTTGCTGTTCTGAATGGGGCGCAAAACCAGGAGGAGTGGCATGTAGAGTGCAAGCAATGTTTGTTTGCCTTGGATGAAAGGGCTAATGCTGCAGTATTATCCCCTGCAAAGTATTTTTCAACATACTTTTTTCCTATCTATGAATCTTCCATAAATCATTGCTGTGATTCATTATACACCTATTAGTTATTTATAACAATAAATTCACAGATTAACATGAGCAGTTTGGGGCTATGAAATATTAAAATCATTTAATAGTTGTATGGCACAAGGAATAAGAGTGCGCTTGTTTGTTCCATAATTGAAAATTAAATGAGGAAATTACAAGTCTGAGAGCAAGCAACGCTCCAAATTTTATGTTTTGGGAATCATTTCAACAGATACTTTTGCACCCCAGATGGACCCAAACAAACCACACGCTCAGAAATTAATGGCTACATTGAGAAGCTGGATATTTTTTAGATAACCCTTGGTTGTACTACATGCCTCCAAGGTTTTCTAATATTTAACAAGAAGGTTAAAAAATTGTTCTCCTGTCCTGCACTACAAGCACCCTGACACTCAACAGGGACTGCTACAGAAGGTACCATGTGCAGCTAGAAAGAGAGTAACAAGTGGAGCAGTCCAAACTCCAGAGAATACCTGCAATAGCAGGAAGAGGCAACATCAATTCCACAGATCTCCTGGGGTAGAGCCAGAATAAGAGCTGGGTTTGAGCACTTTGCCAGAAAAATCCCACAGCAGAGGCAGTGTTTGGGGCAGGCTAGAGGGAAGCACTACTGGATAGCATAGCATTTGCTAAAACTAAAGCCAAGGAGAAACACTGTGGCTTGGCCAGAGACCACCCTCTCCCCAGAGGGACAACCCAGAACAAGTACACGGACACCAGGCTACGTTTCTCACCACAGCCTACCCTATCTTTTATCAGCAAGACTCCAAAGCCACTCACCAGCAGCTGCAGCTCTCCTGGTGGGTCATTCCCACAGACCTCACACCATCCAGGACTCGGCACATCCACATGGAATTCAGTTAATTTCTTTTTACATTGCATCCCCCTTTATAGGGGTTTCTTTGTAAGCACCGTCAGGTTTTAAATTCCCCCACAGGAGTGTTTTTCAGGGAAACAGCATCTCCAGCCACCCCAAGGCAGCAGAAATCACTTTTAAGAGCCATCTAGCCCCTCTCCTTCCCCCACTGGGCAGCTGCCCTAATGCAATAAGCACCAGCTGCCACCAGGAAGAGTGATTGCATAAACCAGTCCTTCTTTGCTTGCTCCTTAAAAGGCTTCAGGTGAAGCCTCAGGTAAGCCTCATGCTCTTAATGAATTGCAATCCCTATCAGTGTTTGCTGTTTTGGGTTAGGCTAGTGCTACTCAGCACTAAGCAGAGAGAAAACACAATGATGATGAAGTAGCAGTTGGAAGGATCCTGAACGGCTGGAAAAATTTCCCTTTGCCTACGGCAGGAGAAAGCTGCTCCAGATCTTTTCTCAGTCATCGTTTTCCCCTGCTTTATATAATTCATACACCTTTGTGCCAAGCTAGTGCTGCCTTTTTTTGATGTGGTCAGCCCAGAGTCATGTCGGCACAGTGGTGATGCTCCCATACTCTCCCACACAGGCTAATCAAGGGAAAAAGCCTATTTCCAGAGTGTGCTTCCTCTGGAACCCATCTTCACTTTCAGCTTGTAGCCAAGAACCCAGATGGAAAAAATCTAGCCTCAACACCGGGACAAGAAAAAAAAATGTGTTTCTAAATGCACCTGACCAGCTGCAGACTGGTCAGGTCATCTACAGAGCAAACAGGTGCTTCTTCAGATGATACTTTTCATATGTTACCTTCAGGTTAAAACCATAACATCACTACAGCCTGGCCCTTACTGGAGAGTACAGCACAAGCAGTGGGCATCCCTTCAGCAATGCAGTTTTACATTGCCAAATGCTGTAGTAATGCTGGGACCTCAAAGACACCGGGTCAGACTCTGGTCATACCAGGTGTACACTGTCCTATTCCCTCTGACTTCAGGTGGAATTATTCCACCCTTTACACTGCATTGACAGGAGGAGATGAAAACCAACACCACTGACTCCATCCTCTTACAGCATCATATTTATTGAGGTTGACTGTAAATAGGGAATTCTGCCTTTTGGAACTGGTTTTCCTAGGGCTATCCAGCTCTAGCTGTAGGAGAACTACCATTCCCTTTTGTCTCTTTTTAGGTAAGTGGTTAAACTTTTTACTGTGATCACCCTTAAACATTCAGCATCAAGGATTTCCACAGAGCTCATTGCAGTCCTCATGGCGGGCACAGGAACCACATCCCCCCTCCAGAAGTCCTCAGCAGCTTTTGTCAGGAGCAGCTAGGGATCATCCATCTGTCATTAAAGTGTTAATTCGATTCATTAACATTGAAAATATTCAACATTTCCCACTTTGGAGGAGATGGGCTGTGCCGTCCTTTTAATAGAACTCTGCTGGAAATCAAACACAATTTTTATTCAGGGGAATGATTACTGTGTCTTGTTTAATTCTTGCCTAACAAATGTCAGCACTAATGTATTACAGATTATTCAGTCAATTTGATGGTTCCAGGTGAAAGAAAAGAACACAAATCTCTTCTTTTAGTGTAAAAAGGGTCAGCTGGATGACTTCCACTGCAGGAGCCGAGATGAGGCTTGACATGAATCAATCAAGCAGGCTCAATTTTACAGTTATAGTGCCTAATGCCTAAACATGAGCGTATGGGTGAAAATTAGCACCCGATTATGAGCATACATGATCTTCCCTTGGAAGACAATAATATTGGCATTAAGCTTCTCAAGAGGGAAGATGCTGCTGGTTTTTAATATGTCTTAAATTATGTCAGGAAAAACACTGGAACATCACACAAAAGCCACAGTCAGTGTATATTGCTATCTCATAGAGCTGGAGATCTTTACAACAATATTGACACAGGAGCAGGCAAGCAAATGTCAGCCAATATAACATATGAAATACTTAACGTAACCAATTTTCAGCTGTCAATCAGCAGGGAATAATGACTGATGCAAGGAATCAATACACCACAATTGAATTCCAGCTCACAAACTTGTTTCGTTCTGCGCTATAAAAGACTGTCAAATGTCACACCCCAAGAGATGCAACAGGATTCCAAAGATTTATTTATTTCAAGCTCTGAAGTCTATTAGCAATAGTGCTCCTTGTGCTATTGGAAAAAGAGCTTTGATGACATTAAATTTTCAGAAATGACAACTCATTGTATCAGGAGCCAATTAGTTATCATTGTATCATATTTCAACAATCCTTCACCATTTTACTAACAAGTGATTGCACATAGTTACAGTCAAACAAATTATTGTGACTTTAAAGCTGCAAATATTTGATCGCATTATGGTATATTAACTGAATATTTTTAAACAAGTTGTTTTATATTTTTGATTAAAATAGTGTAAAAAGAAAGCTCACTCTATCCGTGGGTCTATTTCATTCAGGTAGCTTAAATGTTTAAATTAGGAGATAATTCTCTCTCAGCTGAATGAATAAGATTTACTATAGAAATTTAGAGAGCTGTGTATTAGCCTGTATATTTTCCTAAACTGCTGGGGTTTTTAAAACTTATGTAATAAATGCAATGGAAAAAATATTAATTTTCATACTCCACAGTATTGTAGTTTGACAAGGCAATGGAGATATCAAAAGGAAAGACTGAAAGGATGCAAAGGTTGGCCTGAAAGAGTCATAATATCCAAAGAGTATATATTGTTTTTATAAAAGCACGTGGAATATACCCATCATCAAAAGAGAAAAATTAAATCCATATAGAAGGCTGATTGTAATGTATCTGAAACAAAAAATGTGCTTGTTCCATAACATAATCTGGTTTTGGTGATAGATTACCCATTCACTTCTTCATTCCTGACTTCTACTTCATGTACCTTTCCATTTTTTCTTTCCTGCAATCCTGGAAAACGGCATGGCAGTAGCCCCTTCCTCTCTCATTAGCTCAGCTGAAGCTGGAGAGGCTCTGTGCAAGACTGGGTACTCTTCTGCATTTGGATGGTGGAATCTGCCCCACAGCAATTATAAGACTATTAAAATTAGCACATTTTCTTTACCTGAAGATGAGTGTTAATTAAAATCTGACAGTACAATGCATACAGAAGATAAACACTATTGTATTTTCTTTCCAATAGACGGATATATAGTAATTCATTTAAGACAGAGAAGCTCATGCTGTTGAATGTGCTTATTAAAAACAGCAAGGAAGGTCAGGGGCAGTGCTTGCTGTATCCTTCATTTGTTCTTCACTGAAAATGATATAACTGAACTGCAAAAGTTGAGATTGAAAAGCCGCTAGCGTGTTGTCTAATTTCAGCCACAGAAGCTGCTGTGCACTCCATGACTTTATGAGGGAATAAGATTACAGGTCACAAGAGCTTCTTTATTTCCCACCTGTAGCTTCTAACAACATTTTATTAAGGATTTTCCCATCTTCTCTCTCTGACCTACAGGGGACAAAATTCTAACAGCTGTTACAGGACCTGTACCGAAGTGGCATTAACACAGATTAGCAGTTCTGGAAAGTAGTATCATTTTATCGGGACTCTATTTATGACTGCTAACTAATTTTTTATGGCGCTTCTAAGATAAACACAGCATATCATTATGTAAACAGGAAAAAAGGCATTTAATACACTTAAACACTTAATGCATCATGCTTGTCTTAATGCATCTTGCTGTCTAAAATCACGCCAAGCTGCTGTTTGAAGTTTTAGTACTCATTTACAAAACAAACAGTTGGGTAGCCCATGCACTCATCTATATATATTTACACACATATATGTATATATATATATAAAATACATTACGTTTCCATTTATTGCACATGAAGGATCCCGACTTCTTATTAATCAAGCAGAGTCTATGTTTACTAATACACCCAAGCAGGGGTAGATCTTCTGCCAAAGGTTAAGACACGTTAATACAGGTCCAGTGCTCAGCCTTTCCTTTACTGCTTCAGTGTAGTTGCGTTTTCACAGGGACTGCAGGGTTAGGACCTTGAAGTGTATTGCAGAAACAATAATCTTTGTTATCAAGGTTACTTGTTATGCCAGATTTTTTATTCATGCAGACGGAGCAGAGAGGAAGAGAGAAAGAGGGAGAAGGAGGAGAAGAAGAAGAAGAAAAAAGGATGAAGGGCAAAAAAGAAGAGCTACACTGCTATAAAATTCTAAAATGATTCTCTATGAATTATCCAAAAAGAGCTTATTTTTCCAGCTCTGTATCTTCAAGGAAGCACAAAGTACATGTCAAGTATATCTACAGTTGAGCTTTTTGGCACTTTCTCTATGTGCATTTGCGATGGACAACCCAAGGAGCTTTCTAAAAGTTCATATTAGGTATCTGGAGGACTGAGATAGATTATTTCTTGACATCACCCTTCTAAATGCAGCTGCTAGGCTAATCTAGTTGTATTATTATTGCACTAGAGAGTTAGGAAACTCAAGTCCAAAGTAATATCAGAAGCCAGACCAAGATACTACATATCCATTGCAAATTTCAATGGGTGTTTTACCCTCCCCAGAGACATATTTTTAGCTGATATGAAAATAAAATATTGTTCATTTTCACATTATTGAGACTGATAAAGGACTGGAAGGGAAAGTAGATGTGTTCAAATGGGGTTGCAAGGCTGCTGCAGAGTACAGTGAGAGGTTTTAGGATGCCACAATAATCATAGCTGAGTTCAGATTTTCAGGTCTTATTTGAGTACCTGAGAAGGACACATGAATTTCAAAAAAATTTCACACCTACCATGCTGAGATGTTTTGAAAATCTACACAAAGAAATGCCATATGATAGGAATTGCTCTGTACTTCTGAAAATCTGGCTGTGTGTGTAATTGTACTGAGTCTTTCAGTAATATGAACAATACAGCCAGATATGACCAATAACAAAAGCACATCACAATAAAACAATTAAACTTCAATTAAAAATCTGTGATAAGAAGTGATGTGAGACACCTGTTCAGCTCATTGCTCTGTGAATTGCTCCAGAGCAGAGATGCCAAACTTTTGAAAGATATTTCCCAACAAGAGCATCTGGATGCTGGCAGGCACTGCAGCCAGTTGTGCTCACTCCTTTGGATGGGATTCCCCCCATCTGTCAGTCATCAGACTGCTACTGATAGATAGTGTCTGGGCTGGACACGCCTTTTACTTAGAGTTGCTTAGCCTGTCACCTGTATTTTTATATTGAATCCCCTCAAAAGTAAATTTGGGACCAAATTTTTGACTACAGGATTTTGGCAGAAGTAAAAAATCTGTATTATGTTGTTGTAACACTCATCTTGGCTTTCCTCCTGGATTCCCATCATTATTTTGAACCCTTTAGCTGTTTAAATAAAGGCTCCCATTCTCTGCTGAAGAGTGGAAATAGTATTCCTTTGACATGACTGCTGGGAACCTTGCCTGCATTTTCCTCTAGATCTTTATGGGAGCACCACAGAAATGACTACAGCATTTTTCTGTCTGTCAGTGACAGGGGTCAGGTGGTATCAGCAGAAAACAGCAGAAATGTCCTTTCCTGTGTGGGCCATGGGAAGAAGGCAATACCACGGGCACCACTGGAGAGGATGAGGGAGTGACTCATTGTGCTTTAAGTATAATTGACAAATGATGAACCTGCATGGTTTGTTCCCAAATCCTGTCTTATGAAACCCCAGCTCAAGCTATGATTGCTGGAGGAAGCTCAGACTAGCTTAGGGCAAGCTCCCAGAGTGTGAGGTACAAACTGGAGCCTGGGCGCAGCCTCTGATCTGGCAGGCAAACACCAGCATGGGTCTCTCAGCCTGCCCAAAGTTTATTTTCAGCTCTTGGCTTTCTATTGTTGTTGCTGCTGTTGTACTATTTTGGTGGGATGCAACATATTCCCTTTGCCAACAAAGCTGGTCCTGTTGTTGTAGTAGTGATTTATGGAAAATAAATTTACAGAGGTACACAGTAACATATTACTGCCCTGAAAATTGACCAGATGAAATTGTACCCCGTCTACCAGAAGTCCTTGGCAACAGCCCCCTTCTTGCTCTGAAGTCATTAAGCCATTTCAAATGTGTCGAAGTAGAAAAGTCTCTTGCAAAACATAGGAAAACTGCTCATGCTGCTATTTGCTGATCTTCTGTAACTTCTGATTTTTGCATTAGGAGTCTGTTTTGACTAAGCAAAGTAACATAATACAAGCCAAGTTGTCTGTCCACAGCTTTAGGTTTTAAATAATTTTCACTGTTTTTGTGGGCTGTCAAATTTTTATTGCTATTTATTTTATAAGCCGTTAAGTATTGCTGGCTGTATCTGCTGAATGGAGAGGATAGGAGAAGTGCAAGAAATAGGAACAGGGCCAGCTTCCTACATTTGGTTAAGAAAAAACCTGGTTTATAGATGTCTGATAAAAATTACATATCTAAGGTTAGGAATTAAGACTGCTGTAGTATTTTCTCATGCTAAAATATTCCTGACATAGTAGCAGCAGCAACTTATGTGAGGTTAGCAGATTAGCACAGATATTGAGTGTTATAAACTAGTAATTATGTCTGTGGATTTGGGTCAATTTAATGGGCCTAATTTAATGTCTTTTATGCAAAGGTACCTCCCAATGTAGTTATTGTATAAACAGCACGAGATTAAGCCAATGTGTTATCCTGTAACTGGTTAGCAATTCCTTGATGTATTTTTTCTGTATGGGTATATTTCTTAACATACACACTTGAAAAAAACCCAGAGATGTACAGACTGCGGTGTGCAAATGAAGAACTTTTTTTTCCTGAGAACTGTTGAAGGGCTTGCTGCTGTGGTTTTCCGTTTTTTCTTTTTGTTTGTTATCCAAGGTTTCTATAGCACTATCGTTTAGTTGAAAAAAACCCCTGTAACAGTAGTTAAAAATAAAAATTCCCCGTAATAAAGTGCATTTTTGAAGCTTTGAGTAATAAAAGGCACACAGTAGTAGTGCCAGTTGCAGAAGAACTACCAAAGGATTGCACCATCAATTACAAATAAAGATCACTCAGTGGCAAAAAATCCCCTGCAAAATCAATTAGTGCAGTCAGTCCTTTCACCAGAGTTTCAGACATTATAGCCATAAACAATTTGTAAGTCTAGTTATTCATGTTAAGTACTCAGAAGATAATCCCAATGGTATTCTTATTGTATATTTTTCTTTAACAGCTTTGATATAAGGTTTTACATCCTTAAAGGATCACCAGCTTGTTAAAAGGCCCATCTATTTTATAATGTGTAATACCCAGCAAAACCATCTTAATCTACAACACTGTGTGGCAACTATGCCATCCGTCTGAATTACTGTAGCTCCTAATACAGGTGGTTAGCAAATAATTATCTGTTTTGCAAGAATTGAATTAACCAGAGGAAATTCTCTTGAGCTACAGTCCATTTTGTGGAATGTTTTCTTTTCTTTGCATGATGTGGAAGTACACTTCTAGACATGCTTATCCTTTAATTATAAAAATAGAAAACAGTTCCTTTAACTCCTATTGAGGAACAGTTATCCCAAAAATGATACAGAAAATTATTCTATGTGGAGATCCAACACATTATACACAGGTATATTTGCATCTGTGGCAAAAAGATGACATAACAGTGTTCCTCTCCTAGTATAACAATTTACAGACTTATGCTGTAAGTTAATTCCTAGCTTCACCCTAGGCTAGCTGTGAAAATCCCTTGATGAATTCCAGTGAAATACTGGCATTTTCCAATGGGCTTAGAAGACGTATATGCAGATTTAAAAGTCACAGTTTATGCTCTCCCCACCGAATTTGTCTCAGTATGTACACTGATAACCTTCTACCACAATACTGGTGCATACAATAATATATCCAGACTTATCCTATAGGTTCCAATCATTAAAGTTAGGGACAGAACAACAATTGACTGTCTACTGGGAGATGGGAACTGTAGTCTAAAGAACCTAAAAGTTTCCTTGACAGTCCTTCCTATTCCCAGCTGTTACTCCTAGCCTTCTTTCAGCCAGCACAAGCCAGTGGAGGCCATTTGTCTTTCATTTCCCTGCCTAGTGATTGAGAAAGCAAAGCTAAAACAAAAGCAGTAGTAGGTTATTGCTGTTTTATGCCACCTTATGGTGGGAATAATTCATCTGTTGGCTGAGCAGAAAGTTTCTGCAAGCTGTACAGCTCCATGTACATGAAACCGGACCTGTGGGCAAAAACCTCCTAAGTTCTCCAAGTCATCCTCCAGTGACAAAAAGTAAATAAGGGATTTGCTGTTCTCTCCAGCAGCATAATTTTTTATAAGAGCACGTGTTCTCTTCTGTGAAGCCAAAACCACGTGCATGTACTCCATTCTACAAACCCAATAAATAGCAAGGCAGATTCCTTTAAACAGTATCAAGAGCTAAAGATCACTTTCCATTTTATCAGTGTCAACTACTGAACTTACCTAAGCAGACAGTCTTGAGCTCTATGAAGATTCCAGAGTTAATTGGCACAATGGAGTCCATGTCTTTGCAAATGGCTTGGATTCAGATATGGTGCTGTGTTCAGAACACTGTCAGGATCATGGCAGGGAGACTTTTCAGAGTAGAATAGACATCCCTCTTGCCTGTGAAAGAAAACATATGGAAAAATAGTAATATTGAATCCTGAGTTTGTTTCACTAGGAATAATTATTGTTGTCCTGCTCCTCCTTGGGCTCTGTCTTACAATGGAAAGGGGAAAACAACACTTAAGAAAGATGCAGCTTCACTTTGTTTTGTCAGTGGGCAGGAAAAAGTCTCTAAAACATTAAGAAATTACACTGTATGTGATTCAGATGAAGAGGGAAGGTGTTTTCAAGGTCTGGTTAAACCAGAACCCCAAAAAACTGGTTCTGATGATCCCATGGTTGAGACAGCACATTCAGTGAAAAAGCAAAGATGTTCTGCTCTCCAGCTATCATCATCCTCTTTTCTCTCTCTTCTTATGCTGGCTTTACTCTTCCCTGGCAGAGACAAACCATTAGCTGACAGAGAGCATGAGAGGCTGATCAATTCTCTCACATATGTAAAAGGTAATCTTTTCTTCAGTCTGATTCTCATCTATCAAATAATCATTTTTATGTGTTGGCCCTGGCACTGAGTGATGGACCTCCAGGCTGTGTAGTGAGGCCATGAGGTCTATGGTATTCCAGATTTCCCTCTTCTTAAAATAAATACATGAAATTGTGAAGAAAAAAAAAAATTATTTTTGTCTTCTCTACTCCGTTTCATAAACATATAGGACATGCAACCTGGGACTTTCAGGTAAGTTTTTGAACTACTGTCTGAAGTTTTCAGATGTGACTCCATTATAGGTATATTCCCTTTCCTTACTGTTCTGATTACTTTTAAATGTCTTTATACTAAAGAGAAACTATTCTTTAATACCTGTTAAAATCAGTCTGAATCAACTAAAAAAAATCGCAATTTTCACAGCATTCATAGCACTCGCTAGTCATGCAAACACAAAAAAAATATCCAAATAGTTTTTTGATAATTGGCATAGATCAGATATTTATTTATCAAAGAACAGGATAGGTTTTCAGTCTTTAATTTTAAAATTATTCACCTCAAAGCAATGAAAAATACTTTTCTTGGATCAGAAATTCTATTTGCTTTCAGATTATTATTTAGAGTCTAAGCCTTAAAACCATGTCAGATTTCTCTTATCTAATAAAGGTCTCTTACATTTTTATTCATACACCATGCATTGACTCAGAACCACTAAGTAAACTATTTTTTTCCTTTCCCTTTTTGGCTCAAGATTTTCTGGGCAATGTTGCCTTTCCACTTTTATTGCATTTCCATGGCACGCTTAATATCCATCAAGATTTCTGACGATAATGTTTTTTTAAGGGCTGTCTCCTTGGCTCTTTAAAAACCTGCAGGGGCCTGGAAGGACCTATTCTGGCAAATCAGCTCTCTGCTAACTTCCAGCTTATCACAATTCCTATAGCATGGTCACGGTGGGACCATGCCTTCTGAGCCGAGCAGCCAGCACTCCTGGGAGGCAGGGAGGACCACTGAAAGCCGTGTGGTTATTATTAGGAGGGAAGAAAAAAATACCAGGACCTGGTTTGGCAATGTTTCCTGAAAGGCATGATGATTTGATTTTAAAGCACTTTATTGAGATTTCAAATTTGATAGCATTTAAAATTGCACACAGTGTATCAGTATTTTATAGGTACGTTAACATTTTTTATATGTGCGAACATTTATGCTGAGAGAGGAAAGCAGAGGATAACTATAATAATGTAAGGCAGAACAGACACCAGGATGTGTGGTAGCTTGGCTTTGCACCTATGAGTTTTGCAGTTATGTCACATAAAAGAAAAACAAGCTTTTCTAGATCAGTTCTCACTATTACCAAGAAAAAAAAAAAAAAAAACAAACCCTGGGAAAAGAGAAAAGACCAGTCACAAATGTTCAGCTGCAAAGCATGTTAGATGAGAAAAATAAAGCTTCATACACTTTATAATCTATGTATCGAACATTTACCTTAGATATCCAGTGCAAATGCAAATTGCAATTAGCAAAAATTAAATAACAGAGACTACACGAAAAGATCTAAAGGGCAAATCTTGTCTTCCTCAAAATAATTCCCTAAATCTACGTTTTTAGCTGTCTGGGATTAAAAGAAAATACATGGGCAACAATGGGAAAAAGAATATTACATTTCCTGTGGAAAAGGATAGGTAATACAGTGTGAAACTCCTGTCAGCTACTGTTACCTAAAACAATAATTTCACAGTTCTTTTCTTCATCTCTGTGTTGGAATGATATGGCATTTACCTACACCAGGAGCACTCCTGCCTCCCTGTTTCCAAAAATAACTATCTCAATAAGACATTTCTGGTTTAAGCCATTCTCCTCCTCCAGCGGTTTCCCCAAGGCTAAGGAGATAATATCATCAGCCAATATGTCATGACTGGTTTTTAATTTGCACAGAGGTACAGGCAGGTAACAGGCAGTCTGCCAGCAGGGCTGTACAGCCAATCCTGTCAAAAGAGAAATTGTGAAAACACTTGTGTTTAAACAGGGAAATGCAAACCAACGTGTCAGCGGAAGATGCCCAACATTTTGAGGTGCCATGGATCAGCAAAGAGCAGCAGACCCAGCTCCTGGGCTGCACGTGAAGCAGGACAGTGTGGGCACCTCCACTGCCTCCCTGGCCACGGCCATGGCATGTGCTTGTATGTAAATGCACCTAAGGGGTTCAGGCAGCACCGTGGCTGTACTTTGGATATTGTGATTCAAGAACTGTGACGTGGAAGATTTTCCAGCTGAGATGTGCCTATGTATTTTGCTTATGCTGCAGCTATCTACGGGTGAAGTTTTTAATTTGGGTTAAAATCTATATTTTTTTTTAAGATGAAACAATGTGTTTGAATAGCAATTACATTCAGATAGTATTAGAAATCTTAAATATATTTGAATATTCATATTTTAAAATATTTTGTATTTCTTTAAATTTTAAGTCTCAAGCTTGGAAGGTTTCTACATTTAAAAGTGTTTTCTTTCAGTCTTCTCTGTAATGGCCATCATTGGTGTACTCCCATTAAAAAAGTGAATGCTTCAGTAATAATTTTCTTATAATTTCCCATTGTAAGGTTAAATTAAGACTTCAAAACATTAAGTTTGGTGTTTTTTTCCTTCTAAACACTGAAAATTGAACTACAATTGTAGACTAAATGTGAAGAACTGATGAGCTCATCACATAAAGTTAAATACAATTCAGTTGCTAACATTTTTTTTAACAATGTTATTCCCTTCTCCAGAAATACTGTTGAGGTTTTTTTGATGAAGAAAATTGATATTATTCTTACTTAGAGTAAATAATTACCACTGTAGCTACAAATTGTTAAATAAAAGCTTTCATTTTACTTTATCTGGAACATGCTTTTACAGGAATATACTACAAATCTTTATGCAAATACAAAACTTCAGTAACTGATGCCTGATTTAGTGCTTAGAAGCACAAATGACAGGAAGGACTAAGATCTAGATAACTCAAGCCATCCCCTGAAAGACATTTATACTTCCAAGGGCCCTCTGCTGGGTACCCCTTGGCTCCTTCCCATGCTCATCAGCCTGGGAGTGGGAACGGAAATGCTTGCTCCTTTGCCTGCACATTCAGTGATTAATAAAAAGCCCCTAAAATGAACTTTACCAATTATTTCTCAGCAAAAAGGTTAAGGCTCAATCAAATCAGAAGTTGTGCCCCAAAATTCCCAAACAGGAGAAGGTTAAAAAAAAAAAAGAGAAAAGAGACAGTGGATCCTTCAAAATAGTACTTGGTATCACAAACAAGTCAGGTTTTCTCTTCATGCTCATTTTAGGGACTTGGCATTGAGGATCTGGCCCCTAGTACTGATTCTTTGGGGAATAATCCCAGCATGAAGCTGTGAAATGTTAAACATTACAGTTCATGAAATAAATTAATTAAATTTTGCCCTCACAGTACTTTTTAGTTTTCCTCTTTTAAATCATTTTATGTGAGCATTTCATGTGACCCAGAACACTTTTTTTTCTTCTTTGCCTCAGTTTTAGGAAAGCATTCTTCTCCTTCCTTTTGCCTTCATATTGTGTTATTTCTGACCTCTTGCTCATCTTTTATTACTCTCCGGTTCCTAACTCTATTATTCAAGCTGATATTGCAGCTGTGATTTCTATTTTTTTCTTTGCCCTTTTTGGCTTTGCCAGGCATTTCATTAGTGGACTCACGGGGAGCATTTATACTGTCCCTCTGCCATGATAGAGTTCAGTGGGATTTACTAAAACTGATTCTTTGGATATGTCTGCTTCCAGTTACGATTAGAAACCTCTTTCCACTGAAGCATATCGAGGAGATGAAATTCAGGTTTTGTGAAAGCAGGCACAAGCACAGGGAGGCACAGAAGCCATCAGCTAAGGTGCAGCTTCTTACACCACATCTTGACTTGGACCACGGCAAATCAGTAATAATTTTCCCCAAATAACTACCTTTTAAGTACACAAAGTTTCTAAAAGGCATCCTGCAGGAGCAAGCTCACACCCCTACAGAATAACTTGTGAGATTAGAGCTCAGATACGGCAAACCAGCAGTGGAGTCCTACAATGGGTTCAGATAACTCACAGATGGGGTTTTATTTAGGGTTTTTCAGGTCAATGTATTTATTTTTCCAAAGGAAAGCTAAACACAGAGACTTTTCTTTGTTGTAGAAAGACGTGACAGCTAAAATACTGGTACATTCATCCCTTCTTTTGCCTTGTGCCACATAGGTTCCTGGTTCAATTTTCCCCTCCTGCAGCTCTGCTGCTCCCATGTACCTTCATAACTTTCCTCCTGCCCTTTTTTTTTTCTCCTCCCCAGCCCCTCTGTTGCCTTTTAAGCTTACTGAAAATAATGAACTCTCCTGACCTTCAACCTTTCTAATGTCTCTGCTTATTTCTGTAAGTTAGTTTTGGCTGTTAGGTTATGTTATAATGTTCCAGCAGAGATATTCTTTTTGTGATGACAGTAAATAAGATACACACAGACTTTTCTGTTTATTTTTTCAGCTGTTCATTTATAGTAAATTTTAATAAAAACTGTGAAACAATTTTGTTCCGTGGGGGAGGCTTGACACAAAAGTAGAACAATAATGTGCCAAAAATGCGTTGTTATGATCTTTCAGATGGGTACTGTCACTAGGAGGGGTCTGCACTTCAGTCAGTACGAACATGATAAAGTAGGAACAGTACAGCTGCAAACTCCCTTTGGATAATGCTACAAAACATATGGAAAACGTTTCCTGACTTATGAAAAATAATACTGGGCAGAATATAGTAAAGGGACTGGGTCAAAAGGGTGCATAAAGCATCAGCGCAAACCTTAAGTGCAATCTTGTAGTCATAAATTCCCTACTAATGAAATGTATATGCAATTCTTACAGCCCCTCCGTGTTTGAAAAATCTATAGTGTTAATAAAGTGACATAGTTAGAAATCTATACAGGACCTTATTTATTCATTATTTATTTTAAGAGATGGCCCTGAATCTAAACATTCCCTTTGGGAAAGTTTGGTTTGTGATTTAGGTTCAAAACCATACTTTTTGGGCCGGGACCCATTCCTAATTCTGCTTGGTTTACACGCCGATGTTCTACCTTGTTTAACTCATCTTGCTCAAAGCTGGACATTGAGCTGGCAACCCTGCAAGCTGGGCCACCAGCCAGGCCCCTTCTTCCTGTGAAACAGGGGCTGGAGCCATTGCATCCCTGTCTGGGGTTGTCTGAATGCCCAGGAGAGGTCCCTGCCTTCCCCACCTCCACAAGGGTAGTGCTGGCAAGGGTTGAGGGTGGTGCGTGGTGCCCTGTACTCTCTCTCCCTCAGTTCTGGTAGGGGGAAAGCCCCTCCTTTGCCTCAGGCTTGGATGAGGTTTGGCAGAATTTTGGCTCCCCCCACTGCAGCTGCTACTGGCTCTATCCTGAAGAGGTGTCTGGGCTTTCCACCCTCTCCAAAGGGGTCAAGCGGAACCAAAAGAGAAAAACACCTTGCTGATACGGAGGAGCACACAAGTGCCTGGGCTAGAGGGCATGACTCCCAGATAAAAAGTTAAAATAGCAGTCACTAGGAGGAGTTGAGCAGAAGGAGCCCAACCACGTGCTTGGTAAGCCCAACTGACTTAACAAATCTCCTGGGTGGCTGCGCAGTCCCCACCTGCGAGAATGGGGGCAGGATTCATCCCCACAGCACTCGCCAGCAAAATGGTGAGCAAACAGAGCAGTGTGAGGCATGGCAGGAAATGCTTCTGAAGTAAAAAGAACCCATTTCAGGCTGCAGAAGGACTAGCGCTTTTTAATGATTATGATTAAGTATCTCTTACTTGTGGTAAGTGCCACGAGGCGTGGGATGTAAGAGCTTCTCTGTACTCTAAATTGACTCTTGTCATTTTTCTGTGGTTTTTACTTGTTTTATAATTGCTCACTTGATCCTACAAAAAATAAACTAGCACAGTCAATGAAATAGGTAGACCATGGGAGCAATGAATATCCACGATTAAAGGTTTTCAAGCTTAGGTCCTAAATAACCATAACTGCCACCCTACTATCTACAGAGCTGGAGAAGACAGAAAGGTGAAGAGAATTATTGTTAGTGGGAATTTATGATAAGAAGCTTGTCCTCACACAGGAGCAACTATACTCATCTTTTCAGGCAGCAATAATTAAATTCCAATAATTCAATAAAAGCAACAAAAAGCTGTAGGGTAAATAATAGAAATTAAGAAAACTCTTCATACTAAATGTCCACAGAATGAAGATTCATCAAAAAGGTCAACTTTTGCCCAGACAGCATGAGTCTTTGGGACAAATGCTGGCGTAGGAAGGACCCCTCCAAACAGACAACTGAAACATCCCATATTAGACTTCTGCTCTGGATTATCCTCTGTGAACAGCATTGATACTAGGATGAACATGTTATTGAGGCTAAATGTTTGTTTTACACACATGACAAGATGAGGTCAGGGTCCTGATATGCAGTTGTCTAGGTAAGAGATGATGAGGGATAGTGCATTATATAGATGATGTGCTATTTAAAAATAGGGCTAGAGTGGCCCCTTTAAATTGCCTACACCCACCTCCTGCTACTGATGGGCACATTCTTCCTAGTCTTATTTCAATTTATCAAATTTAACTGCCCTGTGGAAGTGTGGAAAAGAGGTATGGCAAAGGAAGAAGGGGGGATTGGATATTACCTCCTCAGCCAATTTTTTCAGGGTGATGAGTAACAAAAGAAAAAAAAAAGCATTTTCCCTTAAAGGAAAAAATAATATTTTACCCTTTTCATAGTTCACTGTTAAAAACATTCCTTCTTTACAGCTTTATTGACATATATATGGCCCTTAATTAAGAATACATTTGCTAGAACTGAAAAAATGCTAAGTTTTAAGATAAATGTTAAGTTTTAAGATAAATTATTAGCAAAATTAACCAAAGCTCCAGGAAAGCTTGTAGCAAAAGGACAATGAAATGAAGTGAGAAAATCTGCCTCAAAAAGGGTAAGAAATACCACTTGCTTTGCTTATTTAGTGGCCTATTAATCTGATGGGCTCACTTGTCTTTTTTACTAGGTGAGTTTCCCATGAATTTCTAATTTCACGTGCTCTGATGCAGAAGCATCTACCCATCTGTGCAGGCTGTGGGGATAGCTCAGCCAACACAGCTCTGGGGTGGAAAGTGTCAGGGCCACTCACCTTTCTCCAGAGAGGTCACTTCTCCATAGCAATTGAATGACCAGTTAGTTGAATGGTTCACAAACCCATGACAGGAAAAGAAAGAAAAAAAAATGCTCAGAAAGCGAGATACTAAATGAAAATTTTGTGAATTAATTCAGCCAACATGCCAAGGACAGGCTCAGAATAACTTCTTTTTGCTAGAACAGACATGAGAAAAAAAGGGTAAGTTCACTAACATTTTCATTAACATTTCATAGAACCATAGAATGGCTTGGGTTAGAAGAGACATTAAAGATCAGCTTGTTCCAACTCCCCTGCCATAGGCAGGGACACCTGCCAACAGGCCAAATTGTTCAAAGCCACACCCAGCCTGGCCTTGAACAGTTCCAGGGATGGGGTATTCACAGCTTCTCTGAGCAACCTGTTCCAGTGTCTCACTACCCTCACAGGGGAGAATTTCTTCCCAACATCCATTCTAAATCTCTCATTTTTTAGGTTAAAATTCTTCCTCCTTGTCCTATCACTGTCTTCTCTTGTAAAAATTCTTTGTCCCTCTATTTTATAAGATCCCTTTAAGTACTAAAAGGGTGTATTTGCATGATCCTTGCAGAGAAAAATGCAGCAGAGGAACACATCAGAAAATCACACCATTTCTGCACGTGGCTATATCCGTATGAAAGCACCCTGTGACACAGCAAGGGCTCTCAACCATCATGAAATGGAAGGGTGTCTCCAATACCAGCTGGTGAAGAACTGAAGCAGAGAGTGTGCATGGTCACTCTTAGCCACCGAGCAGCTGTTTGTCTGTTTTCAACACTGACGTGGCACGTGCTGGATTAATGACAGCCTGCTCGATGATACCTGTGCTCCAGAATATTTGGAGAAGGACCAGCTGCTCACTCCAGCACCCAAGTCCTTTGGAGTCAGCTCACTTCTTTTAGGAATCTGACCCTCCCTGCAAGCTATTTGATCTGTTTGGCATGCAGGTGCAAGCAGGTCACTATGGCAATTGTTTAGCCATTACTAGGAAATTTTAGGAATCCTAGAAAATCTTCCAGAAGAAACCAGGTGTGTTAAGATACTAGTAGGAAGAAGAAATTGCCTTTGTTTCAGCAGAGAAACAAGTGGAGAAGATAATCTTTGTCACTTAATGGTGGGTTTATGAACATCTTAGGTTCATAAACCAGGATGCTGAAACTCTGTGACATATTGCTATGAGAAATAAATAAGGCATGGTGTCTCAATTTCAAATCTGAGAGTTCCATCTCACACAGGAGAATCAGACCGTAGGCCTGTCAAAATAAAAGATAAGGACGTAAAGAGAGGGTGCATACTGTACTACTGCAAGATGGGGATACTCTCTTTGTCACCTCTGCTGGACCACGCTAAAATCTGAATATAACTAAAAAGCCCAAGTAGGAACAGCATCTATTCACTAATTGTTTTCTGCATACTATTTCCAGACTTGAAAAAACCAGGATGATATGAAGCAGTAGGCATGCTGCTATGTTGGCATGTTCTCTGCAAGACCTGTTGACCTGGGGGAAAGGCGAGGGACAATAGTTGAGAAGTTGATTTCATCAGATACCCTGGGACCACAACATGGATAACCCTAAGAAGGAAATTTCAGCCACAGAGCTGCAGGCAAATTGTTGTCCACATGATGTCTCTGAGGGGCAGAGGTACTTCCTGCTGTGCAAGGACTCAGGCCTCTAACACCTTACCTCACTTTCTTTTCCCCCAGAGTTATTTCCAGTCCTTTATTTCTCCAGATGGCGATTTCATGATTAACATGGAATATATCAATTAGCTCCTTGCAGTCTGTAGTTCAGTTAAGGAAACAGAGAAAACCAGAGGCAGCAGCTGTGAGAAGTCAAGCTTCTTTTTCTTAATATGATAAGAGCAGACTGGCTCTTACTGGGGCAGTAGCATGGTCTCCTACAGTTACAGAGCGCTCAGGGAGCACCGGAGTTCAAAAGCATTCTGCAAGGTCCTAGTGTTAGGGTGAGGATATTTGAGTCCTTGACTCCAGTCCTTATCCTTTTACAGGACCAAGGATTTCAAATGTGAGCTTCAAATATCAATTAAAAATAGCAACTAAAAGCATTCTTTAGGTATTTCATGTTGTCCTTGTTCTTTGTCTGTTATACACCTGCCATGGAAAATGCTGGGTACGAAAAGTGCAGCAAGTTTTGACAAATGATTTCTTGTTTAATTAGAGGTATGTATGGTTGACATACAATACAAGACGGAAGTCAACAGATTGCTCATGGGACATCCTCAGAGTGCCTGTAACAGGGCTGAGCTTGTAGCTCTTTGTCTTGTGAGTTCGTCTGAGAGCTCTTAGACTAAAGATCCCAGAACAATAGTTTCATTTCAAATATAGATGTGTACTCCTCTTTCACATCTGTCCTTACTGTGCACAGTCATGATGTAGTCCTCTTCTATTTCAAAAAAACAATGGCTTATGACAAAAATTACTTTTAAAATTGTACAGTAGAGGCTGGTTGTATTTCCTTATCACAGAAAAATGTTATTATGAATCATATATAACTTATATCTGCATTTGCAGAGCAGAGTCCAACCCCACTCTTTTTGTACATGTAGAGATTTTATATATATATATAAACACACACATTATATAAATATTTTTATATCTATAAAATGATGATTGTGTTGCCTGCACACTCTTCAAAAAGCAATGTGGGGAGGGATGCCAGTCTCTTAGTGCTTCTGCATTATGATCTACTGACCCTGAAAATAGGGTCAGAAGGAGGTCTCACTGCTAACTGGAAAACTAATCAATATAATTCTACCAAAGGGCTAGTATACACCAAGTAATATAGTCCCCTCCCCCTCTGCAAAAGTCTGTGCCTCATTGTAGAGAATATAAACATCATGTTTTGATACCCATGGAAAATAAAAAAATATCAAGCAAACACAAATGTTTATGATTTGTGAGGTTGGGGATATCACCAAGTCATATCACAGTTCTCAGATTTTAGTTCTGAGCAGTTTGATTGGTTATGTTTTATGGTTTGGGCTTCATTTGTTACTAAGAAATGTAGAATTGTGCCTTCTTTTCTTCTACACTTAAAAAGTAGAGAAAGAGAACAACTGATGATGATAAGATTATTTTCTTCCTCAGTCCCTTCCCTCTCCCCTGCCGTCCCCCCAATATTGCAGTTACACAGTAAGAAAAAGAAGCTGATCTTACGCTACGTTAAGAGTCATACTCACAGTGATGCCCTGTGCAGCCTGCAGGGATGCCATCATACAGCAGGGCTGCATTTGATTCCGATCAGGTACTTTTACTGAGAAAGAGAGCAAGACAAAGGGTAAAAGGTCACTGGTGACTAATTTTCTGAAAACCAGCAGCTTGTGTAAGTAATAGAACATTTATTGTATTTCTCTGTCATCCCAGCAATGAGCTAGAAAATCCATAAGAATTCCCAGCACTAGCCTTTATTAAAGTATAGCCCTGGATTAGTTTAATGTCCAATTTAAAGTCACTGCCCGCACCTACTTTACTTACTTTTCTTAAAGAGAGCTATTTTCCCCCAATAATCTCCCAATGTGAGTTGCCAAGAATAGTTTTTCCCTTAATAAGAAGTAAGGTTTCATTTATTTTGTACACATATGTGTGTATGTGTATGTTGAGGAAAGAGCACCGGAGTGCTGCATTCTTCCTACATTAGAGTTATTTTCCCTGCATTATAAGAGCAGGGCAAATACTGCAAAATCCAAGCACAGCCTTTTGAAAAGCAACAGCACAGGAGTTATAAACTCCTTTTACAATGTTTGCACCCTTTCCTTTTGCTCTGTGCAAACATTCATATGGTTTCAAAATACGATTTTTCTGAAAGGATGTTCACAGAGCTCGCCTGTGTTGTGGATGAGACAGAAATTGTTAATCTGAGTTCCTCAGGTCCATACCCAAGCTACAGGTCTAAGGCTAGTCAGCTTGAAAAGAAGGGAAAAATGCCCCTCTCCAACAGGAATCTGCCAGGTACTTGTGATCACTGCACTCCTTATCCATAATGATTTGACTGGGGAGCCTGAGTGGCTTGGTAGAGCTGGAGATGGCAGTCAGTGTTTTCAGTCCATACACCTGACAGCTGTAAACACTGTTATTGGACCTCCAGTGTGATTCTTGATACGTTAGCCTTACAAAATGTAATTACCCTCTAGACTAGACAAGAACGATGAAATATACTGTTCTGTGTGGAGTGAGTGTTCACCTCAGAGGGTTTTATTCAGCAAATTGTCTTCTGATGGCTCAGATTTCACTACATCTATGCCTAAATGATCTTCCTGGTGCATCACCTGAATCATACATACCCTTCAGAATGGGCTCTTCCAGAATGGTATCCAGGTGAGTTACACCTGAGCAGGTGCTGCCTTTTCAGTCCTGGCCACCAAACTCCTTTGGGAAACAAGCCCACAGCCCTCTTGTGCCTCTAACAGTGACTACTCTGTGAACAGTCCTGAGCTGCTTGGTGAGAGCTGCTGCGCTGGGCAAAGTTTCTCCCATATGAAACCCACTTTGAGTCCAGAAATGCCTCTCCTCCCATGGACCAAACTAACCATTTTGGTTTGCTTGTGTGCTCAGGAACCTTGGAGGGAAGTGGGAGGCAAGACCCTACCTGAGCATCCCTGGCTCTCCAGGCTGCACTCCTGTTTTAGGCACAGGCAGCTTTCTTCATCCACAGGCAAGCTCTGTTTTCTGGTCTTTTCTGCTATGTAGAGGCTAGTCCACAGCAGATCCTGTACCTGGTTGTGCTTCCCACTCCTATCTGAGCTGCCAGAGATCATGGGGCATATTCTGCTGGGGGAATAAAGAAGACAAATACGAGAAAATTTTCTCCAGATAATTTAAATTCCTGGTCTAAATTCCCTGGCATGACCAGCTCATAATTCATGCTTATGACATCACAGCCAGTTATCACAGCAGGAAAAGACAAGTGTTTAATATTAAAGTTTTACCATATGGACAAAATAAATTAGATAGTATTAATATTTTACATTTATTAGCTATAACTAGTGTACACATGGAAATATATCTGAAGCATCATATTCTAAGTTCACAGATTCTGAATTAAATTTTTTTTTTTTTAGGTGACAAGCCTCTGAAATTGTGCTTCCGTACTAGCCAGTTACTTGACTGATATATGACTCCACATGCTTTAAATCAACATGGGAAATACTTTTAAAAATAAAATTCACAGCTCTTTGGCTCCTACTTTCTGCCATTTGTTAATTTATAGGGGAAAAATGTGGTTGAACCCTGTAGTTAGATCAAAAAAAGCACAAGAGGTATAACATACAGATAGGTGTACGACTGTTTCTGTACAGTCAGTATGATGCTGACAATACTGCTGTGCCCTAGAGTGGTTTTCAACTATGCAAAAGATGCAGAAACAGTAGAAATTTGTAAAGTAAAGTTAATTATCAATTTTCAGAAGTGCCACAGAGTGGAAACCAGTTTGATTTTCACCAGAGGAAATCCCACCAGAGAACGCACAATAAAAGAGACAAGCTGTTCATCTAGCACCAGCAGAATCCAATTGTTTGTTTGGGGCAAGACTCAGAGAAACTAAACCTGCCAACATGGTGATTTCAGAAAGCAAGAAAATTTTGTTCCTGCCTGTGTCTGTCGCTCTACACAGATCACACAATACAATTGCTTTGCACTTAATTTTGTTCGTGGAAAGTTACAGTTCAAGAGACTGTGCTTTAGTTATTCTCTATCCTACCCCCTTCAAATCTCTGCTCGTCAGAGAGCAGACAAGGTGGGGAATGCATCCAGGTGCTAAATGCAAGTAAAATTTACAGAGGCAGGAACCCCAGGAGACGTTACCAGCTGGTTACAATTACCAGGGTTCAAAACCTGAGTTAAAAGAAGTAAGATGGTAGATGGAACTGCACAGGAGGCAACAATAAACTAATAAGGTTTTGAAAGGAGACAGAAAACTAAGTAGAAATGGGAGTATTCAAGTGCTGGATATAATCTGGGGCATATTAAGTGGAAGAAATAAATCAAGCAATAGCTCTGAGCACATGGTATAGAGCTGTGTTTTCCCTTTAAAATTTGTGAAATGATAGCAATTTTTGACAGAGTTTTTAAGAATCAGCTGGACACGTATTGGACATGAAGAGGTAAATCTGCAAACCCACACCACTGAAAATCTGGAAAGCCTGACAATGGCATAAGGGCTGAGTTTAAGCAACTTCAGACTGCTACAATGCATCTAGAGATTACTAAGGTATTAGGTATGACAGTTCCAGTTAAATGTTAACTAGAAGCAAAAAGTACTTTTTCTTGGAAAACGCAATGGTGAAAAATGACAAACAATGTTCAAAAAATTAAAAATAGATAGGAAGATACCATCTGCAAAAAATCATGTTTTAAATATGCCTGAATTTGAACAGTGTGTGGAGGACCAGTTGAGTTTATATGAAATCAGAGAATAAAAAACGCAATTAAAGCTAAGAAGGGAAAACATCCTTTAGTACATTATAGCACTGTGATGGACTATGGCTTTAGTGACAGAGCCTGTACTTCATTTTTATGCCTCCAGCCAAGTAAAGCAACTTGCAAGATCTTAAACAATAAAACTGAAATCCTGAGCCTAGTAAATGTAAACAGCAAAACAGTGATGTCATGGGATGGGGCAGACTGGAAAAAGGATGCATTTTTCAATGGAAACATTTTGCGTTTTAAAGTGTTGAAACCTTTTTCTAATCGTGTAAAGAGAGTCCTTTTTGAATTTTTAATCAAAGCATGTAGAAGGAATCAGCTACTAACCCAAGAGCTGGGGCATGCATATGACTTTTGGGAAAGTATTAACCCAAATTTCTCTCTACTGGTGAAGAACAGTGGATAAATAATTCTTTGACGAGAAAAAGATAGACTGATCATATAATCTAGTGATTTGGGCACTTATCTGGAATGGGAAAAAGAAAACTTGATCCAATATCTCATACAATCCATTTATCTCCAAGGAACGCTCTAGCCACTAAATTATTGATTTTACTGAATTAACCTGCACATATTGAATTAACCTTACACATATATTCATTTGCTGTCTTAAGCCCCTGCCATCATACTCACAAATAGGATATTTTTTAAAGTTTACAGTTTTATTCTGAGGAAAAAAATAGCCAATTTGGTCCAAAATATCATAAAAACTTTTAAATGAAAGTACAAGCATTACAGGAATAGCCGAGAGTTATTATGCACGGATTTTTTTCTCAAGTTTTTATAGAAGCAAGAGGTCACCAAGAAGATCATGAGGCCCCTTATGGCTGATGACAAGACTAATTTGTTGACAGAAGATTTAGCATTACTTAAGAATTATATGAATTCTTTTTATCAAAGGGAAAAATGGCTGATAGATACCAGAAACAGATTTATTTCCCTAAGGAGGAAGAAGAAATACTAAAGGAAATCAATATCAGATCAGAACAGGTGATTGAGAAATTTGAATGTTCTAGTTGCAGGAAAGAAAAAAGTTTCCTATGGCACTTTTTTTTTCTTCAAACAGACTACAATTGTGGTATAAACATTTATCACTTGAAAAATGGAGAATCAAGACCAAAGAAAGTCAGAAAGATTCAAACTAATTGGTTTACATCAGAAGCATTTCCAGATAAATGATTTTTCAAAACAGACTGTTAAGACAAACTGAACGGGACAGTACATTTTTCACTTTTTTCTCCACTTCATCCTGTTTTAAAGAAAATAAACCAGGATGTGAAGGTGGGAGGTTTTCACGGTAAAGGAGTTCTCGGCCTTGGCTTGTGATCTACCAAACACCAGATACTATCAGCTGAGGAAGAAGCAGGAGCAATCCTCACAGGTAAGCAAGCTGGAAGCAGAGGTATTCTTGTCCTCAGAGCTGATTTGTGGGGTTTTGCTGCATTTGGAAATCAAGCTCATATATTGTATTTTCCTGCTTGAGTTCTTGAGTTCCTTCCTTCCAACAATCTCTTTCAAAGTAATCACAGGCTTTGTGTACACAGAGCAGGGAGGAGGCAGATATTATTGCAGAAAACACAGGAGAAAAATAAACTTCTTAAACTTCTTCTGAAGCAACCACTAAGGTTAAGCATATTTGTCTTCTATAAAAGTGGAGCATGATTGATAGTATCTGGTTACAGCAGGACAGGTCTGCCCAAAACAGAGCCAAGCTTTCCAAAACCACCACTGCTTAATGTGCCTCTTCTTATGAGTCATCAGTATAAGATAACTTGATCACAAGTTTTGATTACTCGTATCCTACAATGATTCCTCAGAGCTCAGTACTGCTGAAACCTTAGAGAGAGCCACCAGGAGCTGAGGCCTTTAGAAAGACGAGGTTTTGATGTGGTTTTTGACAAGTAAGCTGTCCCCATATCATAGCCTAGGAAATACCCACAGACTTGAGTAAAGAGGCACGTGAGCACTTTGGCTGTCCCTGGGCTGCAGACAACCCTATTGTGATGGCGTCGCTCCAATTACCTGGACTGAGGGATCGGCTGGAACATGGAGTGTTCCTCTCATCTTTTCCTCTCAGCCTATTCACTTGTGTTTCCTTCCCATGGAAACAAGGGAGGGATAGTCATCTGAGCCTTGTCCAAACAAGGAGATGGAGGCTGGTCAGGGGGCACATCTGGAACGAGATGGCCCTCAGAGGTCCCAGGGTACAGCCAGGCAGTGTCAAAGAGGAAACGCCAGAGCACATCGATCAGACAAAGTGCAGCTTTGTTTCCCAACGCATGCTGCTTTGCAGATTTATAACTTCACAAACAATCCTAATAAAAACAGGAATTATTTCCACACTGAGCAGCTCCCCAGCATGAATAAGAAAATGGGAATCAAGATTAGTTACCTAATACCAGCTTGGTGTTACTTAAGTCATTTGGGGAAAACTGAAGAAGAAATATGTAGGCTTCAAGCACAACTATAATAACCTATGGTCTCATTATAATGAGCTGTCAGAGAAAGATGGAGAATATCAAGGTGAACTTCTTCAAATGTTTCAAATAAATTTGGCTTTATTGAGCACTGAGCCCTACCTTAAGATCAAGAAAATGAACTAAGGCGTAATAATTGTGGAATATTATAGAAACAGCAATTCACTGAGAGATTAATATATAGTCTATAAAGGCACAATTTATCATTTGAAATTTTTGCAGGGGGACAGCAGAAGAGATGATGAAGATTTCAATAGAGCTACAATGAGGTTGAAAATACTATTGACTTCTTCAGTTTGAGCTCAGAAGAGTTTGAATGCAGAGAGAGGCACTAAGCCTACTGAATCAGAGGTACTTGTGAACCAAAGGCCCAGGCCTGGGTATTTAAAGGCAGTTGTGCCCACGGGCTGCAGTGGAAATGGTGTCAGGGCAGCCACTCTTCCACCACAACACAAATGGTCTTTCCAAGCTGCAAAAATTATTCAAGGCAGCAGATGAGGCCTCACAACCCTGTCACCAGGCCTACCTATCACACACAGATATATCTCTATCCATCTCAAGTATGCAATGCTACTTAAAAAGAAACCTTCCTCTGACTCCAGCTGCTCCTACTAATTTGAGATTGCACGTTTCCCTGTACTTTTCATGCAGTAGCTAAATGACAGTCACACATGCAAATCCTGGATAAAGGCTGTTTTTCACACCAACTTACTAGTTTACAATCAGTGCTATGAGATTTTCCCAAGCTCATGATTCATATTTGATTCCAAGTTGATTCAGACCCCACGAAAAATTTGAGTCTTCATCTGTTTTGTCTGTAGAGGTTTTTCAAGACTGTCACAAAAAAATGACCATCACTCACTCTTTCTTGTGTACTTCAGACTTTCTTCAAATTCAGTAATGGCTAATGTACAACTATTTGGGCTTACCTTAAAATTGAAAAAAAAGAAGAGGAAAAATTAAACCTCTTCTGGGAAAATCCTGCCTGTGAGATAAAAGATCAAACCTTCACATGCTCACTGAGAGCATCTACTCCTTGCAGAGGATCCAAGGACAACAGAAGGATGCTTCTCCCCTTCTAATCCATGGAAAACTAAAAATAACCTGGCTCTTGGATGTCATGATGAACATAGATGAACTTCCTGATTTGTCTTGGGAGGACTCCTTATCCCCTATGCTTATAAACACCAAAATGAGACAAGCGTGCCAAAACAGGAAAATGACTTAAAATCGATTGCATCTTGCTTAATTTGTTCATTTCCAATGCAGTTTATAGCTTGCAATAAAATTTCTCCATCGTGACCCCATCTTGTACTTTGCTTCTTTCCTTCAAAATTCATAAGCAACATGAATGGCTAAGAGCCACCTCTGACAAGAAAGTCTTTCCTACAGTTTTAATGCTAACATAAAAGTTAATATTGATGGAAACTGGTAGTGGAAGTTCTTCAATCAATGTCCATGTCAAATTTTCTAACCAGAAAGCCATTAATAGCATTATAATCTGCATTTCTGCTCATTGTCAAAACTGAACTTACCTTGTGTCCTGCTGGAGCTCAACTTCAAGTTTCAAATTTGAAAAAAAACCCTAGAGTGTCCTTAGGCACCTGGGTGATGCTGCTTCATCAGCGTAGATCATTACTCACTCTTGCAATCTCTTAGATAATTTTCCTTTTTTTCTTTTCTTAATATACCAAAAATTTCAGTGTTGTCATCATTCCTGTCACAACTCAGTGGTACAATCCCAACATGGCCTTGTGACACCTCCTTGCTTGGCTGTCACAGGTTGGTGCAGCACCACACTAATAGATAGCCAGCAACCAGCACTGATATACCAGAAACGTGTGAAACTGGACATGAGGAGCTCCAAGAGAGTTGCCAGCAGCAGGAGGGGACTCATGTCCATCCCTCCCATAGCTACGTGCCTGCAGCTGCATTCACCAGTGGGCATTATGGTGTGTTCTAGCTCACACATCTAACAGCCTTCATATATCCATGGTGTATTATACAAAAAGAAAAAAAGGAAAAAAAGATAAATGGTTGAGCATGAGGACAGTTAAGCATTTAATAATCTTACTAGGACTATAAGTCATATCTGGTTTTGCTTCTGGAGTGTTGTTTTGAATATGACCTTCAGTTTGTCTGAGTACAACACTTTGTTTACTTCTATTGCTAAACCAAGTTGGCTCTGTACCTCTAGCTCAAGGAACCAAAAGCATGGAATGCAGACATTCCTGGCAGATCTTTCCAGCAGGACACCTTTAGAGGGTTCAGACAATGGAGAGCATTTACCAAAGACATGCAAAGGGCACACGTGAGGTTCAGTGTACTGCCAGCTGCTGAGCCTGGAAAAGAGTTGCCTCAGCAGGAATGGGTTTTACCCTCACGGAAGAGACATCCGAAAGACATTTTCATGCAAACACAGCTGTTCCTTTCAAGCAGCTCAAATCCAAAAATGCCATCTTTCACCTCCAAGTGATACCTTGTCCACTTGTCCAAAATGGGGCTGTGGATAATATACCAAATTCTCTCCTGTTTCTGGCATCACCACAAAAGACACAGCCTCACTTTTGTTGGTTAACTCTTTTTAGCTACACTCACTTCCTCAAGGTGCCCCTCAGCTGTTAGCATTTTGTACAGCTACATTTTGTGGTAGGAGAGCTTTCTAGTTTTCAATGTTCCGTGTATACCTTTGGGAAATAACTGTAAAGAAGGTATTTACCAGGTATGTGTCTCATAACAGCTTTCAGAAAAGGCAGGACTGAATTCATGCCTTACTATGCTTTGCTGTGCTTGGACTAAGGAGGTGAAGACGGTCATTGCAAGAGAAAGATTTGCAGGCTCTTAGGGCAGCCTTTCTCCTTCCTCTGCCTGTCTCTCCCTTCCTGTAAGATGACAGTCACACTGCTGTCCTGTTTTGTAAGATTTTTTGAGAGAAATAAGTTAGGGGGGCAGTGGGGAAAGAGGTATATTTTCATTTTAAGTGGCACACTATGAAATAAGGCCGGTGCTTGAGCAAGCACGGGAAGGAGTTGGGTTTATTTCCCCTCATTCCCCTCCTCTCTGCTGCCAACCAAAACAAAAGCAAGAGAAGGGGGAAGGTTAAATGCTGAGAAAGAGTCCACACACACCCAATTTAGGAAAGCATTCACTCCTTTCCACTTCAGCATCACGCCCTCAGGATAAACCCTCCTGGATAGATATAAACAAAGTGCCCTATGGAAACCCAGGGTGTGGCTCTGGTGCAGGGATCACTACTGCCCTGTGTGAGGCACCAGGAGCCAAGTGCTGTGCATGAAAGCTGGCTCCTGTGACATGAAAGCAAACACCTGCTATTCAGATGCTTGACATCAAACATTGATTTCTCAACCTCTCTGCAACCCAAGAAACAGATGAATCCAAAAACTCTCTTTCCTACATGGAAATAAAACACTGGTGGAAATCAGGGGGTGCAAAGAGTTGCGTAAAGACTGAAGACCTGTCTTGCCCTTAGCTCATTTTTTCGGAGATGAAGCTCAGACTTCCTGCTTATCTCCTGCCTTACTAGCAGTATTTTTCCCAGCGCGGAAAACTGTGAGGTACTGTGAAGAGCTGTTTTATTTCATCTTTCTTCAACTTAATGCTCTGTTTACTTTTTATTGGTAGTGGGTTTTTTTGTTGTATGTGCTTGGGCCAGAAGAGCATGGCTGCTGAACATGTAATTTCCCCTATGCAGTGAGGGAGATCAGTAGCAGCACTCTCACTATCAGACCCTGGAGCTTAGTGAGAAGATTTTGTTTACAGGGGTACCTTATTCTATGCACCAGAGGAGCACTGGGGAAACCGCCAGTCCCAAATCGTGTCAGCATGTTTGGTGAAGAGGGGGAGCACGCAAACAGCAGTGTGTGGGTGACTCATTTTTTCCGGATGGCACAAGCAACACACACTACAACTTGCTCTGTGTTTGTTCCTGCCGCTCTCCGCAGGCATCACACCCTCTGCTCCCCAGGAGCTTGGTGGGTGCAGTGTTTTCACTACTTTGAAAAATGTGTGTACTAGGGACAGGGAGAAAACTACAGCCAGTAGGAGCATAAGACAGCTGGGATGGAAAGCCCCATCACCTTCTGGACATATGGACATCACTATGAAATTATTTCATAACCCTGGGTATCTTCTGGATTTGGCTCAGTCCCTGAGTGAGGGGAATATTTGGGATGTTCTCTGAAAGCAAATGTTTATCCCCAGTTGCAATGCATAAATTACATTTTAGGTACAAAACCCTCAAGGGTGCATCTCAGACTCATATAATTTTTTCATGGGCTTTTAGATTTGCAATAGCTGATAGATGTGTAAAATCCCAAGAAGCTAGAAACTCCCTCGTGAATCCCAATGTGCAGACGCTACAAAGCAGAAATTATCACTGCTAATGTAACCATTAACTCATACTTAGAATTTCCCCCTGCAGATTTATCTTTTTCTTCCACCCCACCCCCTGCCCCCCTGGCTCCCACATGTTTGTGGAGATTACACCTACTTTTAATTAATTCAGGACAGTTTTGATAACTCTCCTCACATGAATGTGGAGGATGTGAAGTGCCATGCTTTCTGAAAAACTGAAGCATAACAGCAGCCTCTTAATCCAAAGGCCCTGAAAGAGAAAAATAAAGCCAAAATTGAAGTGGTCTGTGAGGCTCATAGAAAGAAATTGCCTCGTCTAAATTTTATTTCCTTCAGCAAAAATATCTGAAATCTAAATGAATATTTATGCAGAATTACACTTTGAATAAATTACTTCCAAATTATGAAAATTATATTCCACTACTTCAGTCAGGAAAGTGTAAGTAACAAAGCTGAACTCGTTCCATTACAAATAGAAAGTTCTATTTCTTATTGGTCTCATTCTGGCTGACCAGGTTCAGTGAGATAAACACATCCTAATAAGCTGGCAGCTACAAATATAGACCTTTGAAACCCTTTCCTTGATTATTAAGAGAAAGAGGAACATGCCCAGAACTCTTACAATTACAGCCCAACCATTTTGAAATGCATCCTGTTGGTGGGCCAGTCCCTGGGTAACGAGGGGCATTTCAAAACAACATTTGGGAGCTGCTTCTTCAGCCCGTGACTCACGTCACCGTGTCTTCCCCCCTACACATCCACCCAGCCCTGTGAACTCCTGGCCATGGGAGCCAACTCCGTCACCGAGGGACTCTCCTGGTGATGTGTTTTCACAGCATGGAACCCATTTCACACCACCCCTCTCCTTCACGTTTCCATCCCCTTGGGCCTAAGTAACACTACTGTGGCACTGACTTCAATAAGTAACTTTTTATTGTGTCTAATCATGTGCAAATGTGTTAAAATTGGTAGTTTTTAGCAAACAGTTATGGAACATATTACCGTAAGGCATTTGTTCATGGCGTGACAATGATTGGCTCCACGCCACTTAAATGTTTTATTTAATAATGTGGGAATTTCAGTGTGTTTTCCTTTCATTATTTTTAACTTGAAAACAGAAACAGAAAGCCCCTTCTTTAAAGTTAAAACTTTACCGCCTAGAGTCTGTCAAAAGCAATATAAGCATCTGGATTTTAAAAAGGGAGCTTTTGCAGGATGTTAATTTAATATACTGGCATATTTCATGCATACTTTTTATATTTTGTATGCTTGGAGCTATCTCTAGAGTGACCACCCAGGAACAACAGACTTTTCAAAATTCAAAACTTAGGAGCAAAAGACGATGTTCGTGTAACATTGCACATTTCAGGTAATATCTGCCAATCTTGGAAAACAGATGCTATGCATAACATTTCAGCTGTTCCATGCAATGCATTTATATAAGCCATCATGTAAAATAAAAGAGTTTACATTACAAACTATCTAACCTTTAGCTCCCAGAGGGTTACACTTCCAAAACAATTCCACTTTTAATAAGGTATGCTATGAATAGGAACATCTTCAATCTCACATGAGTAACAACTTTTCAAGGTAACACCTCGAGCCCACACTTTCTTGGCTACAATCCCACATTGCATTGTATGTCACGTGAGAGGAATTAATAACCAAGTATGGGCTGCTATTCTAAATTGGGAACATCATTAGAATAAGGAAAAACGTACATATGTCTTTCCCTAGTTTGCTAAAGAACTTTTGCTGAGGTCTTCTGCAGCACCCCCTCAACTAGAATAAAGAGCTCTCCACTGCTTAATGTGAGTGCTGGTTGCTGGCTACCTCACGCACTTCAGGAACAAACACACTTTTTGAGAAACATAGTCTGAAAATACAGTGTGTTCAACATGAAGCAGTTCTGTTCGTGCAGTGATTTGCTCATATATTTTCATTAATCAAGTTTGGGACCAAAAAGGAAAAAAAAATGTTTTCAGTTGAACTCTTTCATTTCCGAACTCGATGTTTTTGATCCTTTACACATATATATACACATGCATATACATAATTTTACTTTTATTTTTTAACAATTTGCCTGTCTTCAGCTGTTCTGTGGGCTTTCTTTGGGTAACTGTGCTGAAGCTCCCATATCATACAATTAGTATTGGCAAACCATTCTCCTCTTGACCATGCTGAAAGAGACAGTTGAAGAGAAAAGCATGAATATGTTGCCAATTTAAGATCAATATGCGTCATAAATACACAACTGTCCCAACACACAAATTACAAGAACAGAACAGATGGAAAACCAAGCAGCAGAAAAAGTCTGCATATTTAGCTGATGCAGACAGACACAGAGCGAGATACGAAGGGTTACATTTCATGCTTCGTCACTGACATTGAATTTTTTCTTAATCTTTTTTTGAACCCTACTGTAATGGTCTTGCTGTAGTTATCCAAGAAGTCAGTGTTCTCTGTTCATTATATCACATATTATTTTCTTTTCTTCTACAATCATCTTAACCATTTTCTTCCAAAATGACAACCTGTAATACAAAACCCCTAGTCTTAAAAGAGCAGAGGAAAAAGCAGCAATAGGGAGAAATACCTGGGGCTGCTGCCTATACTACAGGTTTACCAGTTCTTTTACTTGGCAAGTAGAAGTTATGCTAGCTCCACTACAACAGTTTCTGGAGTGAAATAAAGTAACTTTCAAGGATCTTTCAGTTTCAGCTGTGGAAGCATTAGCTGGGGAGCTGGAGAAACTGGGAGTATTTTGGAAGCTGAAGAATCAGGAAGTGGAAGGGTTACTTGATTTTCACATTTTTGTTTTATGTTTTAAACCCAATTTGAACTCAGGCACTGAGATTCATCCCACTTGAAATAACACAGTTGAAAAAATTGTGCTTACTCAGAGCTGCTACAGGCACTGATGGACACAATTTAAACTACTTGATGACTGTGGTGGGCAGATTACCAGGGAGAGGACCACTCTCTGCTGGTGCCAGAGTGACTCTTTGACCTTTTGTGGAGCACCTGAACAACCTGAGTTATCTCCTGCCCAATCTGCCAGTAACAGATGATGAATATAATAATTTTAAATTAGTTACAAACACCATCTGTACATTCCTGTATCTAAAAAAATTAGAGAAAGAAACCTCCATGCAATTTTTAAATTTTCTAGAATTGGTTGTGGTACCCTAAAGAAAATTTTCTCCTACATATTGTTTTAAAAACCAATTATGTTATAAAATAAATATTGGCAGCAAAATGCTGAAGTTTAGGCATCCAGAGTCTCTCGAAGCAAATGCTGCATTAACAAGTTGCCAGGAGCTGAACAGCTGCATCTGATTTTCATAAAAGAGAGCAGATTGGTTCAGCTGCCCCCCGCAGGAAGGTGAGGCCCAGGGTGTATCCTGGCAGCCACAGCTCCTGCTGTCCCAGCCATCCCACGCACAAGACAGAGCAATCTTACATCATGTCCCACAGTCTACCAAGCCCCTCTCACGTGGAGTGGGAATTCAGCGTTTCCCACACATTTGACTAACTAGGGAGTGAGGCGGTGAGAGAAATAAGGGCACTTAGCCACTTCCTAATCCATCTATACTCCATGGATACAATTAGATAGGATGGAATATAATAGTTAACTAACAACAGCCTTTTTTTATGCACTCTGAGAAGAAAGACTTCCCTAGATGTTAATAGCTCATCTAGGTATCACTTTCAAAAGTCTACTCATCTCAGGCTGCTCAGGAGGGCAAAATTTGAGGCAAGAAGTGCACTGCACATCTTTAAGAGGATTTATTTTTCACACAAGTCTACAAAATATTATTTATGATTCCATGACCACTACCAGTTGCTGATGATATCACACTTGGCTTTTTACATCTTTTCTGCCACCTGAATTCCAGCTCTGAGAAATCCTACACTGCAGCAAAAAGCAGGAAGATGTGAAAAAGCATGTGCTATGACTTATCACGCCCCAAACATGCTGAGAACACAGACACTATGTAATGCCTGATAGAGTGCTTTTGCATTGGGACATCAACAGCTTTTCCTTTGTCAGTAGTGCTAAATGAATTGGAAGATCACTGTGCTACAGCTTCTCAGTCAGGAGAGCTGTCAGCAGCTCTGCGATGGCCATCTGGGGAAAACAAACGCTTGGCCCAAAGCGAGATGACGTAACAGATGAGGAGCACTGGCAGGGACATGGTGGATTATATTAAAAACCTATCTTATTTGTTAGCTAGCTGTAGATGACAGCATTGGAGTGCACAATAAAATGCATTTATGATGCTCCGTAAATCCCTTGGGTTCGCCACACTTGTCTACATTGTGAGCTCATTTATTGGCCAGGAATGAAACAGAAGTCAGTTGTGTTTCATTCAAGATTAAAATTGTTAGTTATCTATATCTCAAAAAGTAGCTGCCGCATAGTGCAGAAGTCTGTCAACTGTATTTTGGTTTTTTTTGGCACACACCTTTTCACATAAATTTCCTTGTACATTTTTTTGGTAAGAGAACATAAATGTTTTCCTGACTGTGCTGTAAGATAATGTGCAATATGTATTATTTTAGTTCTACACAGAAAAAGAGAAAACCCAAACAGCAACGACAGATGCCAAAACTCATGTATCTGCTACCCCAGTTTTATGAAGAACAGAACATTCTTTTCGCTTGGCAAAATTTAATCACATTAATAACAAATTAATCTTATTAAAATAATATAATCATTCCTTACAGAATGATGATCAGTTCACGGCTATTTCACAAGCATGCAAAGGTTATCTAGTTGCTTGTCTTTTGCACACAGTGTTAGGTCTTGTCTGACTCATAGCAACAGAACGGGCGAGATACGGATCCCACTTGGTGGCTAAAGAAGAAGGACTGTTTACTACAGTCTCCTGATTTACATCAGGTTAATGGAAATCCTAAGCTGGCAAAAAAAAATATCTTTTTTTGCCAAATATACAGCACATCAACAATAGTGATGAGGATGCAGTGAATCAGCAGACCAAACGGATGGCATCCCTTTTAAATGTGACACTGAGAAGTCTACATGGTTGTGGCCCAATGAGAGCCCCTTCTCTTGTTGCAAAAGAAATTGGAGACAACCCCACGATCCTACTTGTATCTTCACTATCTAGAAAACATTCAGAAGTGGACAAGCACTACAGAGAGTATTTACTACATTCAGTGTTGGCCCACTCTTTGTGATGAGAAAGGCTGCACTGAAGAACCTCAGTCAACTGACTTTCGTGCTGGCACTTTACAATACATGTGCCATGTAACACAATCATGCAAGTTTGAAATGTAGTGAGACAGAAGGTGAACAGAAATCCAGTGGGGGTTTATTTAGAAATAGAAGTTCGCCATTGTAGACTGCATTAGTAATCAAGCTTACATTAACTTGTAGAAAGAAGAAGGAAATTATCTTGAATTAGATTTCAAAGGATCATCTCTGTCAACCAGGACTTCAACAGAAACAGGGATTTAATTTACAGCTTTTTCAACTGAGAGTTGAACAGTATGGCATGTTCTAAAAATTAAATGTCAGTGATTAAAGACATTTATTTATTATGCATGAGCTTGTTTCCGGACTTAGTNTTTCAATATGATTCACTGAAAAAGCTACTGAAAACCACAGATTTGCATAGCTCCATTTGCTTGGTCTGTTTGTTCAAAGTTACCATAGTTTTCAAGCACCTTTGTTTACGGAATGGCAAAATCCAGGTAAAAATTAGGAGTCATGGGTGACATACAGTGTTTCCATAGCTCCCAGTAGTAAATAATTCCTACCTCCCTGCAAAGCTGGCAATTTTCCTGTGATTTCAGAGAATGTAGGAGAGTTTAATGCTCTGGTCTGGGACCCAGATTAACAGGGTATTGCTGACAGCTCAAAACTGTGACTTTAAACCAATCATTTCTTCCTCTCCCTTTACAGGGCCATTCTCTTCCCTTTGCTTGTAACTTCTTGACCATTTATGGTGCTTTATTCATCCGTGAACAGCTGTCAGTTTGCCTGCATTCCTTCCCTTCCGTCATTGGGATCGGTCGAGGTTTTGTTCCTAATCACAACCTAATTGGCTGTTTAAAATGCATAATCCTCTTCAGAAGATTACTGTAGCAGAGGCTTCCAGGAAATGTGTGCTCTTGTGGTATTGAAGGTCTTTGGTGTGAAAGCTCGGGGCTTTCTACCCAATTGCTCCCACCACATCAATAGAAACATTTGGAAGAAAGCACAGGCAGCTTCCAAAAGTTATCTACTGCATTACATTTCCTCTGGAAAACAGCAACGGCCTAAGGCTGAGGTATAGGTTTGCACTGATGCTTTGGAGGTGGCGTTGTAATATAACAACAAATTGGATTAAGTGACATGTTAAATTATTGAACTTTGTTCTAAACCGTTCACAATACGAGTAGTTTAAATATCAGAAATAGAAATAAAAGAACTATTTACAAGAAACCGCGTGTCTACCATCAGTGCTTTTTCTTACCCAAAGACTGAAAGATGTGATACTACAATCTGCTGAAGTTCTTAATCAATGAAGAGGAAGAGAAAAGGTGAGGAGAAAAGAGAGAAAGAGAATTACAGAAGAATTAACATTCCTAACCTGCTAAAGACCCAATAGCCACTGTTGGAAAAGGGATATCTTCTATAATAACCACATTTATTATGCATTACTAGTAAAATCCTGACAGGTTTATCAAGTCATTATACAGAAACCCTACCACCAGTGCATGCTCACATACCAAAAGCCCACAATCTAAAATTACATGTTTGGGCATTCATTGGATAAGAATATTCCAGGGGGGAAGATGACTAAAAAAAGAGAAGAGATAAAAAGAAGGAATCTCCTAATAACATGAGAAGAGTCAGGCATATCTGCAATTCTTGACAACTGCATTATTTCCATCATCATTATCTCAATATTACCCTATAAGCTCCCTGAAAATACCTGGAAAAAGGATACCTCAGAATCCCCTGATCTTATGAAATGATGAGCTTTAATTGCCTAAACCAACATTATCTTCCACACTTTCTCTCTTTACAAAAGATCCTAACAGACTTGAAGTGCTCAGGATGGAAACAGGAATAGTATGAAACACAGCAAATTTAAACACAAATTAGTTTAAAATTTAACCGAAATAATGCAAGTTTTTGAACTGACTTCTGTGGAGCTGAGTGTTCTGATGGACCAGAAAAAAACATGGTTGGAAAATGAGGGTGTGTTTTTGAAGGAAAGGTTATGATGACACTTAAGAGCAACATCTGGTTTATCCAAGAATAAGTGCCAACAAACACCTTCACATGGAGAATTGATCATAGGCCTCAGCAACCGTGCTGGAGACATGTGAAATTTATTGTAGGCCTCCCTGTTATTTACCTCACTAGAAGAAGTGCAGTGCTAAAAAGCAAGAACAAACAAACAAACCAATCCACCAGCTCATGAGGATGGCAAACAAACTGAAGCAGGAGACGAAGACAGCGAGACCTCATTCAGCATCACGACACAGTTGGCATGGCAGACACTGGTCCAGGCTCACAGCTCACATCTCCAACTTTACGTGTCCGAGTCAGCGTAGGCCTGGGAGCATTATCTCCCATCTTTTGATGAGTATTTATTTGATTTGCAGTGGAACAGCAATGAACAAAGGCAAAGCAAATTATGTCTCCTGCAGAGTTTACTAATAAAGTGTAGTTGGATGACATTTCCAGGTCTCAGAATTCAACTTAGGTGGGTCCTTAATTAATTTCCTTGCTGAATTTGGCCACAGGCTTCCTTGGTGTTGTGCTCACCAGCAGCAGCCTCTAGTGCAGCTGCAAGCAGGGAATTGCACAGACGTGTTCTAAAAATGAAGTCCTAATGGAGAATTTGAATAAACTGACCTGAAATAGAGTCATCAGTGCCTCTCAGGGAATATTTAAATAGTGTCAGAAGCAAGGAATTTTTTTCATGCTGGCTTTGTTATAAGCAAAGGAAAAGTTGTAGTACAGTAAAAAAAATGGACAAGTGTCCTGGTTTCAGTTGGGATAGAGTTAATTTTCTCCTTAGTATCTGGTACAGTGCTGTGGCTTGTATTTAGGATGAGAATAATGTTGATAACACACTGATGTTGAGTTATTCCTGAGAAGTGGTTACACTAAACCAAGAACTTTTCAGCTTCTCATACTGCCCTGCCAGCTTGGGGGGTGCACAAGAATTTGGGAGGGGATGAAGCCAAGACAGCTCACCCCACCTGACCCAAGGGACATTCCACACCATACAGCACCATGCTGAAGAATGAAACTGTGGGGAGTTACCTGAGATGTGCCAATTGCTGCTGGGGGACAGACTGGGAATCAGTCAGCAGGTGGTGACCAATTGCATTGTGAATCACTCGTCTTGGATATTCTTTAATCATTACTATAATTTTCCCTTCCTCTTCCATCCTATTAAACCGTTTTTATCTCAATCCATGAGTTTCACCTCCAAAACCGAGGTATCAGACTTGTCATTCAAAAACTCCCAAAGTTTCTATGCTTCAAAAAAAGAAGTTTGCACTGAAGCATGTCTGTTTTTTCTAGAGTTAGAACTAATCAATCATTTATCAAGACACTCTTCATTCATTTTACCTATGCCATCTGAACCAGCATGGCCAGAGGCTCTTTAAACAGTCTATCCTGGAAGCATTTCTCTAAAGAAATCTGGACAGGTGGAAAAGAAACCTAATACTTCCAAGTTTTTTAAAAAACAAAGCATTTGCTGAATTCTAGGACAGAGATTTTTGACTGGATTAAAAAATGATCCACAAGGAGGGTTCAGACATTGAGCTTTGATAGATAGTCACAATAACTGTAATAAAGCAGCTGTTGTTGGCACTACCAAAGTTTACATATCAATTTATGACAGTGTGAGGTTTCAGTATAGTATTGCTTAGTAGCAATTAGTTTTATTTGGAGTGATTAGGTGTTCAGTTACTTACAGAGGCCCATGGTGTTAGGAACCCTTCAGAGTCTGCTTGCAAATTTCTGTTTTGAAAAGCCTTTGAATATTACAGATATTTCTTGCAGTCCAAAAGCCAGAGGAAAAAAATGATGGAAGCAATGCTTGCAATAAAAATTGTCAGAGAGACCAGAATTACTGAGATAAGGCCCAGTTATCTAAAAACAAATTACCTAAATGTCAGTGCTCTGCCCACTTACCAGAGAGGAATTGGTTTCAGCCAGAGCTGCAGCGCTGGCACGGCTCCACCTGAAAAAGCATTTCTGGGGCATATGCAGAGAGAAGGTCAGCAACAGGTAGACAAACATAAGGTCATCCCTCTTTTCCTATGCACGGACTCCTTCTATCCTGACCTGTTGGGAAAAAAGTCATATGCCCATCCAGACAAGGCTCTGTTCGTGCAAACAGACTAAAGCTCTGAGCCCGGAGGGAATTCACAGATCCAACAGGGTGGATCCTGACCACCACTCCAGGTCGGATCCTACCCAAAAGCCCCTCAGCACAACAGCAGCAGCATTACAATAATGTTGCCGGTTGTACAAGGGGTTTGCACATTTTCCTGTGGAGTACTCCAAATCTTATATACAACCTGGTTCCACAAGAAAGGGAGTGTTTTAACCATCCCATTAACAAAATCTTAAATATCAATTTGCTCAGGTGCCAATGATGCTGAAAGAAATGTGAATACAAACTGACAAAATTTTAATATCCCATATGACTGTGAGATACTTTACCAGTTACACACATGCATTTTGATGGAACTGCATCCGCCTCTGGATCAGAGGCCCTTCCCTTAGTTAAACAAGGTATGAATTAATAAGATTAACAGGGCGCTACTCTAGTAATATTTGCCCTTGTATACCACTCATGGATAGTATACAGCATGTGATATACTCTAGTTCTCTGCATGTTAATTCCAGGTCATAGTTTAATTAGTCCATGCATAATACATTTGAGAGATGTCTATTTCTGATGTAATCGCTTTTGTGTTGGGGGCTAGTGATTTTTTGCTATTTCTCTTCCTGCTTTTAAAGTCAAAATTGTTTCCAACACGATCTTTGGAACTTAGCTGAAGAGTGGCTGATTAATTTCCTGTGAAAGTAAGACCTTTTGGGTTACACAGAAAATTGTAAGCACTGACACTGAAGCTTTAAAATGTTTTACAGAGAACATTTTCAAGAAGCAATCTGTGAAGTCCTCTGAAGGAGCCACAAAATACTCACAGATAGAAGAAAAGTATTTTACTGGTCTCCCTTCTATAATTTATACAATTTGTCTTGTATAAAACAGGGTGTCCTGACTCTGTAGTAATTAGGATTAAGATTTTAAATTATTCAAATTACTATTATTTGGTTTTAAAAATAAAAAGTTGTTTATAATAAAAAATATTAATCACACATAAACAGATCTGTAATACTGTGATATATTTGTATCAATGCTTCTAATAATTAAGGAATTTCTGGCTAAATTACAGTCACCTAAACAGTATGCATTAAGTATAATCGAAGATATCACGAAAACAAAAATCTGAAGAGTCTGAGAGATTGACATCAAAAAGAGAAGTATATCCATATAATTATTCAACACCAAATGTTAATCCAATGAATAAAAGCACTAAGGGTTTAAAGTAATTTGGCTAGCACACAAAAATCACTTTGCTACGATAATCACACTCTCAGACTAATTGCACACCTGATTCTACAATAAACTCACAGCTTAAAACATTAAGCAGAGGGTTAAGACACTGATGCTGAAGGTGATAAGACACAATTATATGTTCATTGTGTTTTAGATAGGTTTTTTTAAACATCAATGCTAGTTTGATCTACAGCAACCCAAGAAGTCAGACTGAGCATGTTCGTTGGATACACACTCTTTTTTCTGTTAACACTACAATTTGCATACACATCATACTTGATAGTATGGGGCCGCAGGGCAAGAAAGAAACCGGACAAATAATTGATGGAACATATACATAGTTTGGGCTCATTTCATTTGTTTAATATTAATTTAAGGTAGTCATCACTACTTTTCTGCATTTTTGCGATGTCTGGTGCTGTTTCTTTCTCAGACAGTGTTGTTCTTAACACAACCTGTGCCTTGAAAAGGTCTGCAGAAAAAACTCGAGCCATCTAGATTTCTGAAAAGGTTCTATCCCTCCTCATGATAATAAACTGCCTCTGAGTATACACTTTAAATCACGTATCTCTAATTATAAACCATATCTTTACTTTGCTGTTTTCAGAGCCTTCCATACCGCCTTTGTTCCAAACGAGTGCCACCTGTTTCCAATAGTGAAATACCTTATTAGTCAATTGCTATCAATTAACCTTCAGCAACCACACACTGCATTACTAAAGGATTATGAATGTAGATCAGATCACAGTCCATCACAGGGAGGGAATTAGGTGTATACATAATCAAAGTCCATTACACCATATACTGTGTGTAAATTACCACAGCAGGGCAGCATCAGTGTTTTCACTATATCTCAAAAACCCTTGGTGCATACTAATACTTGGAGCTTCTTGTGCAACAAAGGGACCTAGAAGTAGTTAGTAGTCTGACTAAGACCCCCGGTATTAGAATTTCACTGGATTTTACTCTTCTGTCTTTCATACACACTTCATATCAGGACAAATGTGTTTCTTGTGCCCAAAAAGAAATATTCCTCCCCACAAACAAAACTCTAATCAGTTAATGAAAACTATTTACATTAACACAAAGAATTATGAAACTGAGATCACAGAGCTATTTTGCTAGAGAAATTAACTCAAATTTGCACTTCACACTAAGCATGAAGAATCCTTAGGTTTCTCCTTAATTCCTATGTTTTCCTGGTATTAAGATGCCACATTTTCTTTTCGTTCTTGGGTCTGGCAGATCAACAAATAGGACTGAGTTGGTTGTCCATTCTAATTCCAGTGCCATAACAAACCCTCAGCAGCAGTGGCGTCAGCTGACAATTAAAAACATAACAACTCACTGTTGAGAACCGGCAAGGGATGCACTCCGTGATCCGACACTCCTTCATTTCTAAAATGCTGCCTCGGCTCTTAAGCTGCATGATCCCTGTTAACACCAATACAAATTGAGAAGCTGAACTCAGATGTAATGATTGCAAGCTCTTAGAGATCCAAGCCCTGCTACTAGACACCAAACTGAATGGACTGCAGAAACAAGTCATAGCAAAAATGTTATTAACTGTTCCCAGTAGTCACTGCTTTGAGATACAGATTAACCCCAATACGTTCTCTCCCTCTGAACCCTTGTGATGAAACAACATGCATGTGAAAAATCATCCTTTTTCTTCAGCTGAAGATTTTTGTGTCTTCCATTGTATTTATTGCTCTGTTTCATTCCTGAGATTGCCATGTTTCCCCAAGTATTTGCAGTGTTGGTTCGTCTAAAGAAAAGTGAGAATCAGATGCAGTACCCTAAGGAGTAATTTTAAAGTAACAGGCTTTCAGTACTAATGAAATTTCTGTTTAAAGACTATCCCAGACCCCTACAAGCCAGGGACACAGGCCTCTGAAGCCAGTGTGGCCTAGGACTGTTCTACTTTCAAGAACGCTTACAGTGTTTTGAGGCAATACCATCTGCTTATATGAGAATTGCTCTTGTAAAGAGCCGTGACTGAGGGACTTATCTAAGATGAACCTCTCTCCAGGATTATGAGTTGGGCATCTTAGAGTGGAAATGTGGCTATGTTCTCACATGTAGTTGTGTCTCTTCATCTTCAAAAGCAAAACCTAACTGCATCATTGGACCTGATCCTGGCAGAATTAAGGCTAACACATTTTGCCATCCCGCCATACACATGTGGCTTCTGCAGTTGTAACTTATGTGTAAGTATGCAAGTGCATGGAGACAAATGAACCACATTATCACAGCTAGCACACTGACTAAACCCCAGGTGAACATAAGCCAACAAGAGGAAAAAGTCAGCAAGAGGAAAAGAACTTAGGGAAACTTTATTTCTTAAGGCTCAGTTTCATTTAATTGAGGCATTTTTGTTTCTGAAGGAAGAAGCAAAAATGCAATTAGAGGAAAAGACCTAATATATGAATGCCATTTTTGTGGTTAAGTGGAGATAATACAGTGTTCTGTATTTAATCTTACTCCTTGCTGTCTTTCTGGTATAGCACAAATGAGAAATCGAAATTTTTGTAAAATATCCATGTGCTGAAATTGTAGCAATGTTTAATTGATAGTAGAGTTCTAAGGTGCATAATTTTCTGCTTTCTTTTCCTACAACGTTTTTAATGTGTCTTCCTAATAGGAGCGGGACAAATAAGATTAAAGAAATGCAGTGACAACTCAGACTGTGGATTTTGGCTCATACTTTCAAACTATTCAGGACAGGGAAAATACCTGAAAACATATTTTTCAACTTACCGGTGTTTTGCAGCTTTGTTTTTTCACCCCGGGGACCTCCCTCTCTGTGCCGGTCTTTCCCATGAGTGGCTGAATGGAGGCTGGCACTTGTATGGCTCCTGACATGCTACATCCCAGTTCCCAGTTGCACAGTTTTCTCATGGCAGTGCTAAACACACTTGTGTCAGTAAATGTGCTGCAGGGGTGCATAACTGGAAGCAAAACCGTGGGTGCAGGGAACACAACACACCTTATGGAGGCTGCTGCTAACAGAGTTATTTTCCATGCCCCAGCTGATGTCCCTGTGATCCATAACAATGACGACTGAGAACCAGCACGGAGACATCCTTGCTGTTGAAGTCAGAGACAGAATTGTCCCCTGTATTGGGGATGCCAGTTCAAGACTGGGAATACAGGTGTACTCTCATTTGTCATTTGCCAGCTGGCTAAACCATTTTTCCAGATCTGCATTCCCAATTCACATCACTCTAAAGGAAGGAAGAGCTATGTACTCACTTAGCCACTTGGTTGAAAGCTAGCCATAGCACACCCACAAAAATAGATTACAAATAATGAAGCAATTGACGTATGGAAAACCAGCTCAAATGTCAGGAGGTGTCGTATATGCATTGTATATGCAGCTAGACTTCAGCCTGCAAAGAAATTGTGCAGAAAACATTTCTTCCAAAATCCCAGGACATGATGCACTTCCCACTGTCTTCACACATGAGTACTTTGGTATTTACATCCCGAAGGCATGAATGACAACAGAACATACACTGGGGCCTGTAAAACAATCCTGCTAGAAGCTCTGAAGATAAATCTCAGAATATGCAATGCTTTAGCACATTGTTCAGTCATACAGACATTAGAACTTTATTCCAGTATTAAAGCTGCTAACTTACTTTGGTCATATCCTTTTCTATAACCTGTCCCTATTAAATTATTTCACTAGTCCCTTGCTCAGAGCATTCATTTCTCTATTACTCATAATTATGTCAATGTGCTCCCTTTTTGCCCTTTTCTTTCCACTAAGACAGCTGTAATTATGAAGCCGTTTCTTACCCTGCACATCCTTGCATCAGCAAGAGCAGTGGACCTCCATCAGGCTGTGTTGTTAATCTTACCCATAATGACAGAACTTGTAATATTATGGAATCAAATCCATTTTACAGCTCGTTTTACAGCTCCAGGGTTAGTTGTAACAGTGACAGCTCCTGTGAGATGAGATTAATACATCTTTTAAAAAACATGTAGAGCATTTGATCTGATAAGGTTTTCTGGTAGTTTTAATGCTCTCCACATCTTGATTTTTTTTTTTTATAACTACTGTATTCCAGACACGGGTGCAAAAAATGTTAGTTTTCATACGGATGCCTGAAAAAAAACCAAACTCCCCGGCACTATCTCTTTTTTATTTTTCTTGTCTGATTTTCTTTTAACTACTCAGAGGCTTCAAGAGTCATTATGAAGGTTTCTGTTTTAATTCTTTTTAAGTCTGGTCTACAACATTAAATGCCTTTTATAGATTTCCTGACAGCTTAATGACCTGGACTTTAAAAATTTTTTTTCTTTATTAGCTATGCTGAAAAAAACCCCAACAACAGCACCACTTCTAACAGCAACAAACAAAAAAAGCGCACCCCACCTAAATAGGGATTGGACACAAGGAATTTTGTAAGTCTGAATTTAATACGCTTGTTTTCAGTGGCAGGCAGCTTTAGGAACCAATTATACGTAACTTAAGTACACTGAAATTGCCACTGTGACTTACATTTATGGGGTGTGATATGAATAAAAGACCAACCTGGATTTTGAGCAGAACCACGGTAGGCAGCAGATCTGAATCTCTTTGAACTCTGGGGGAATTAGATGTAGGCTGACATTTGTGGCTTTGGTTCATCTCCACAAGGTTTACACACCCAGAATATCAAACCAAATTTCCTCAGAAACTGGAGTTGCCCTGATCTACCTCTGAACTTTATGGAGGTAGTAAGTGAGTTAGGTTCAACAAGTGGTTCAGTGAAGGATTTTAAAATTAGAAAACATCATCCCAGATGTAAAAAAAAAAAAAAAAAAAAAAAAAAATTTTTGGGTTGAAAAAAAAAAAAAAGTTTATGGTTGCACAAGCAAGAAAGTCTGTGGTTTTTACAGGGCAGAGTGCATGCAAGCATTACAAGCAGGTGTGAGAAAACTCATTTTAGATATCATGTACTTTCTTTTACTGAAATCCTTCTGTGAGACTTTTTTTGTATATCATAATCTGAACTAACAAGATCCAGAGACTCACAGCTTTACCAGAACTTTTCATAGCTGTTGTATTTGAAAACATGACTTTTAGTGCACGGATGCAAGCAATACTTTTGATTCTGTTTCCTAGGACTATTCTCTTAATCAGCATAATAATATCATCAGACTGGCTACTATTTATCCCGAGAAAATCCTATTGATTTCACTGGGGTAGTGTAAGACTTTGAACATTTACAGATGCTGGATTATACTCCTGGCAGCTTCTTATGGATCTCTTCCATTCTCCTCTAGTTTCTGCCCTCCACAGAGCTTTCCTCAGTAGACCCACGTCCTCTATAAGGGTTTCACCCAGAGGTCTTCGCTCCACCCATTAGAACCCAGAGATCCTTTGGGATAGGAATGAGGCCAAAAGGCAATCAAAGGTTATTCTAACATCTATTAGTTGAAATTGTGCCTTGTTATGTTGAAGAGTCAATTAGCTGTCAGATATGCAATTAAAGCAACCTATGTTGTGCCTCATTAAATCAGATATGAAGCAAAGAATAATTTTTTTTTTTTTTTTTTAAGACAAAGGTTATCCTGGTCTCAAAAATACCTGAGAAGCTTCCACAAATAAAATTTATCCTGGAGCTATTTCAGATAAGACTTCCAAAATATTATGTGTCCTTCAGCTCATTGACTTCAATAAGCGCTGAGTGGCTGAATCCTTGCATACTGCTTAGAAATTTGGGATAACGGGAAACTCATGTCTCTATGAAAACATAGTATTGCATGTATTTTAATTACTCTATTAGCACTTTTTCATCAAGACAGTGCTAGAACACAGGAATAAAATAGGTAATCCCTAAGAGGAATGAAGGACAATTCCTTGTACGACAACAGCACAAGCAGTCAGCAGAAACAGTCAAAGCTGTTCAGCTATCAGCACATCTAACTAATGGCTTGAAGATGGAAACTGATATGGGAATAAAACATGTACGAAATTCAGAATTTTCACAAAGGTCATAGGATCCAATTAATAGAATACTCAAGATCTCACTTGAGTGAAACATCTCAATTCTCATCAAAGACAGTTCTATACTTCCTGAATACTACTTAACTGAAATAGTTTGTTTCCACTGACTTCAGGCTCCAACAGATGTAAGATCTAGTAAAGAAGCAGGCATCCAGAGCTGGGAATATCATCGGAGTATGTGGGAAAAAGAAAATACTCTAAATTATAATTTAAGGCAAAAATAATAAGATAAAAATAATATTGAAAAGATGGATGTGCACTATGCTTCCTTATTTTAATTATAAAAAAAAGTTGGTAGCAGGAAGACAGCTGGAAGTCTCTTGTCCCCCCCCAGACACTTCAAGTAGAATCTGGTTATTGGCTTTACAAGCCCCAGATGACTGATAAGGTCTGAGAACAAATAACACAGTAACAGCAGGTAATTAAAAATGGCTAACTGTGCTTTTTTTGGCCTCTTTTTCTGTTGTGGATGTCTATTTTTAAACTTTTTCCACTATGTTAGTTGTAAAAATGCATATTCTAGAGCCAGGAAATCTGCCAGGGCTGAAAGGGTCCAACTAGTCAAAGAGGTCTCGATGAGACTGTACATTTTCAAGTCTTATTTTAACTCATATCTATTTCAGTATTACCTGGATTTGGGCGTTAATGAAAATCTGCCATACAGGGCAACTTCTCAGGAGGGAAACATAAACCAAAGCCATGGATCTGGGAGGGAACCACAGTTTACAGAGTATGGCCACGTGAGGTTTGAGCACCACACCCCTCTGTGGGGGGGAATCAGCTTCCCCAGGCCTCCTGTATCGTTTTAGGGGCAATGCAATAAACACCCTGATCCTTATCCTTAGAATACTGTGAGGTTGTCATCTAGCCCTCAAGGATTAATTTACACTAATTTAGCTCCTGCTGTGCTCAGCGGGGCACCTGGTTGTTCCTGATGTGCTTACTTAATGCCATGAATTAGGATATATCTCACCTGTACCCTGCAGTTCCTTGTTGCTTCCAGGGTAGATGCAGCAGTAGGATGCAAGACCTGTTGCTGTCTTCCCACCAGAGGATATACAAAAGACACTCGGGACCATCTCATCCACTGGAAGAGGCAGAAATGCCACTTTTGGAGGCTTTCTGCTTCACTGATAGGAATCCTCAATCTGACAGTCCCATTAAGAGAGCTGTAAATACATGATATAATAATCTGGTATTTCTGCGGGTAGCTCAAGTCTCACTGCTGTTACAATGGACTGTGTTATCTGCTGATGGTTACTGCAAGTCTCTGTAAAACACTGCTCAGGTCACTTGGATCAACACTTTTTTTTGTTTTGGGCTTTAGCCACCCTATTGAGCAAAATGTTTACGACAGCCCCCATGGCAAGTAAAATTTAGGGGTTTATGGTAAATCTGCGGAGAATCACATCTAGGATAAACACAGTACTTTGGTGAGCTTTTAACAGGATGGGCTAAGTCAAATACATGGGTTACCTGCAGACAGGGATCATCGACAGAGCTTTCTATCTGGAGCACACAGCTTTCTAGCATGCCCAGTGCATGTGGCCACAGCAGTTTTCTGGGATGCCTGCTTTGAGGAGCAAGGCAGGAGTTTTGTAGGTCTTGCAATGAATGCGGCAAAATAAGAAAAATAGGGGGTATTATTTCAAACCATTGGGGGACTGGTTTGTTAAGTACTGTGCTGACAATCTCACGGGCAGAAATTTGGGCTGTGAAGCTGTTCAAGGGCAGGGTATTATCTAAGGAATTGGGAAAACATGGTGTTGTACAAGTGATCCCAAATCCCAGGTGCAACTCAGATTGATTTCTTTATTTTAAATAATAAGCATAGTTAACTTTTTAAATTGAAGGACTCTGGTTGCTGCTGTTGTTGGATGTAAACATTGGGATTTCATTAAAGACAATTACAGGATAAAACTCTGCTTCCCAAGCTGAATAGGCCTGGTAAGAGTGAAAATATTAATCTTGCATTTGCACTCTTGCTTCTGAGCAGTGGAAGCTGCTTTTGCCCCTCCAGCCCAAATGTGCAGCTGCCCATCTACACTGAGGTTGGCTGAGAGTCATAGAAGGGTTAAAACTGTGTGGAACCCCTCAGCATACCCCCGGTATCCTTTCCAAAGTACGTTTCACTTCTGTATGTTTCTAGTCATACTGAAATCAAACAGCTCTTTAGCTCCATTAGAAAGACAAATTCAGTGAGAAACCCAGCTCAGTTTTAAGGCTGGGGATTTAGTCAGACATTCAGATGAGCTTAATTCAATTTATAGTGCCTGTAATTTAGCTATCAGATTTCTTCCTCTTTTTATCTCATTCTTCTATGATGTCAAGAAAAATGTACACGACACCTAGGCAGACTTTAATAATGTGTTCCTCTTGTCTGCGACCTCTGCTAGTATGGAATCTCTCACGAGCTATTACTCTGTTTAACATGTGTGGGAGTTTCTTGTGTACCCTTGGTAAGTCATTATTTACAACCTTGTACAACTTGGGTTTCTTAAATGTGAATATCTTAGTAAACTAGGCAGCTGTCTCCATCTAGCCTCAGCGTAATCTTCAAATTAGGAGAGAAATGAAAAATTGGGAAACAAACCATCCCTCATTTACTAAAAGTAGGCCTTCCCCTGCTAAGATTGTAACTTTTAATTAGGCAAGAAATAAATATATGAGAGTTGGACAGACAATAAAACTGTGATTACCTTTTTAAATTACTGCTAACAAGCAAATTAGCCACAGCACAGAATAGCAGCAGATCAATAGGAACAGTAAAACTAAAAAGATTTTGCTGATCGCATATGTCTTTGGATGCAAACTGCAAAAGAGGTCCCTGCAGGCTTCCCAGCGATAACCTACAAAAGAATGAGACACAAAGGGTATTGAGCTCAAAGATGCTTCAATTTCCCTAGGTAGTGAGCGCTCGTCCTATCAAACTACCTATTAGTCACAAACTCATACAACCAAGAACTCTCAGGCCTCTTGAGATCTCCTGTCATCTTGAAAAAGGTAATACCAATGAGAGGCACTAGTTCCTCTTGAAGCATGTTCAGTTTATTGTTTTTCAATGGCTCAAGCAATTTATGATGTTGATGCTGCCAAGACATATAAATAAGTTTGCACATCCACTCTTTAGCAAAGATCTGGAGGCTTGCTGTAAATTAGTTAACTCAGAGAATCAAAACAATAAGTGGGCAGAAACATTTAAAATCACAAGATTTTGCCACAGAACAAAAAACCCCTTCTTTTGTTTATCTGCTTTGAAAGTTATTGGCTGACTTACCATAGCAATGCCTTATTTATAAATGTTTAGCACGGTATTTCAAAAATAATTATAAATTTGCTGCATCCAACTTTGCTAAAGCACAGTTTTAGTTCTTTCTGAAAATGCTGAATAATACAGCTATGTTTTCTAAAAATGTCCATTCCTCATTACTGAATGCTACCAGGGTTTGTATTTGAAAAGCGGAAAATGTTGCTTTGAAATACCTGAAAGTAGGTGTTCTATTTTGCTTTTACTCACTCCATACTGTACCTGAAATAATGCCAACAGAGAAAATACCTGTTTAGCTATCCAATGCAGTTAAAACTTTTTCAAGAGCTGTGTTTGCATGTTTGCATATGTATACAATTTAGGCTTTATACAAACCACAACAATAGGTTTATCTTCAAGTAAGTGAAGTACACACAACACAAAATACCCTCTGTCAATATGTTTGCTTATCAGGAAAGTAATAAACAGACTTAGGAAATCTTTCAGATAGGATATTAACTGCAATTAAGACTGAATTAGTTATATGGTTTACTGTCAGAAACTGCACAAACAGCACCATCATTTTAGGGTTTTGTATTGGCAGTGTTTTGCAGTCTTCACGTTGTTCTGTGAAGGTTGAAAGGAAGGAATAAGGCTGATATTCATCATCATATAAATAAACAATATTTCTACTACTCTAATTTCATTTCTTTTTCATTTACAACCATCCTGTTTATTATTAGGCTATTAATAGTCAGAATGTGTTTTAAGTGGCTGTTCTATCTGTTGTCTTTCCTTGTACAATATACAAGGAAGATATGAACATATTTTTCAATACAAAGCCCAATCAGCATTTAAAACTCCTTTTAATTACCTTAATTGAGTTGTCTGCTGTGTTCCAGAATGTAAGAAATACTAAATGCTTTCAAGTTCATCAGTTACATTCAAACAAAGGTGATTCCCTGTAAATAGCTTTTAGACAATTCATCACTCCAGTACTGGAACCCGTGAACTAAATGGGAATCCTGTAGGAAAAAAAAAAAGTAGCACATTGTCATACGTTTAAAGATATTACATTTCTGGTAGCACAATAGTAAAACTTAATCCTGCCATTTGTTACACATGGAGCACTTGCCTTTACAAACAAAACAGAGCTTGTATGTATTTGCATGTTTCTGTGGTTTAAAACCACTGAGGAAACGCTGTATGGTAGGGCAGCTGCCGGAAAGAGACAGTAATTTTTAAAAGACATATACCCCCTACAAAACTGCCCGCTTGGACAAGTCAAGAAATTACTTCCTTCAACTGAGCCCCTTTGTTACTCTGGATAAGGCTCCTACCCTGTGCAGAACTGATGTGGACGAGATGGGGCAGTTCCTGATGGTACCAACTCTGCCCCCATGCTGCCAACCAGGGTGGCGGTGGAGCAGCATCCCCAGCAAAAGATGCTGCAGGGCCAGCTGAAACAGCAGTCAGGCTGTGGAGTCAAACTCAGGACACTGCTCTGGGGGTGACTCCCCAAGTGTCCACAGACACCACGGGCCAGAGGAGAGCCCTTAGAGCATCGTCAGACATCCCAGAGCCTGTTAAAATTCACAGTGAAGAGAGAGGTGGATGAAATAAAAGAGTGCAGAATGTCCTGAGGATATGAAAAATGCTGACTAGGCCTCAGCCAGTGGGGCAAATAATAATTGTGATTCAGAGGCTGGTATTGCCTCCATGGCAATATTCAAGGTATGCTTCAATTCATTTTTAATATAAATATCTGTGTAACGCTGTGTGCCTGTGGTTTCATATTCCCAAGAGTGAGACTGGGGAAGAAATACCTGTAAAGGTGACTACAGGGCTTAATTTTTAAGTCCCTAAAGCCTGGGAGCTTTAGGCATGGGCTTGAGCCATATGTTTTATTTATTTTAGGAAGGGTCCCCTAGACATATTATTGAACCAGCCTTGGTTACTGTTATTGATATCTGACATAAGGTTATACTTAATCACTAACATTTAGTACCACTACTATGAGGAATCTGAAAAATCCAGTCTGACCAGCAGATCTACCATTACGGGAAATCCTTTCCAGACCCCAACAGGCAACTGCATAAATAAAGCACACAGCAAAATATCAAACAAATGAATAAGCTGTCATATATACAAGCCAAACAAGCTAGTAAAAACCACACTAGCATGTAAAGTAGGAGAACAGAGATCTGCACCATGAGAATGAGACATATGAATCAGCACAGCAAATGCTCTTACTTGCAAGGGATCTGATGATGGAGGGGCAGGCAGAGCTCATGAATTGAAGGCTCTGACTCCCTCTTTGTAGTCACACACTAGAAGCAATAAGCAATAAGTTTTTACCTTTGTAAAAACAGCAGAAGAGCAAACGTGGTTGCAGTGTAGGACTTGGAAGTGTCTATTCACCCTTTTCTTGCCTATAATTTCATGGAGGGAGTTTTTGACTCTTTCTGTCTTAGACCCATGCATTGACCATTCAGCAAGCAGAGTTTTGTTTTTATAAAGTTATTTAGGTGCAGGTTTCAAAAGCTGGCAAATGCTACCGTGGACTTACATGTTCTGAAGTATACTTTGCAGTGCAGTGAAGGCGATTTCATGGAAAACCCTCATGCTCTATGGCCAGATGAATATTATATTCAACTTTTTCATCCCTTCAGGGGAGACAACCACATGCTTTTTACAGACATGAACAAAGCTGAACAGGTAAGTGACCAGTTCAGCCAGTACTGCGACTCTCCACCACTTGTGACAATTATTCTGTTTATGTTGTACTGGATCCATGTTTTCAAATTTTAAAAAGTTGAGGAGCTTTACATTGCTGGAGAACAACTTATCCTTGTCTTAAGTCAGCAGTTGAAAAGGAATAACCTAAGACACTAAAAGTGTGAAATTGAGTCAAGTCCACGCTGTTTACACCAGGAAAGTGCTTAGTCCAGTAAGTTCAGCCCTGCCCTGTGTGTACTCACTTCAACCATGCAGGTTCCAAAGTAGCCGTTTTCCAATATCTGTATTAAATACCACTTCTCTTATATCTCAGTGTTTCTGAATCTGCATTCCAGTTGAAACTGAAAGGATATTTCAGGTTTTCTAAGAATATGAAAGAAGTAGAAATCATGCAGATCATGTACACCACAGTTAGATTAAAAAAAAAATTAACAGACCAGTAACAGAGGTTTTAATCTCAGTTTGATCATCTTCTTTTCCCACAAGCTGAGTCTGTAATTGCAATGTATTGGCATGGGAGTCTTGTATCTTAGACATGTAGCTGTAAAGACAGGAGGGTTTTGTCTTAGTTTTTCACCATTAATTTTGATACATTTTATTATTACAGTAAAAACAAGAATCCACAAAATGTCTAAAGAAATCCACACTGAGATATTTTCTAAGAAATTAGTGGGAAAATCTGTCAATGGAAAGTGATTGTGCCACTGAATGTGGCTTTAAAAATAAGAGAATCTACTAAAGTTTTGTTATTGCTCATGTATACTTTACTTTTTTTCCAAAAGGAACCTAACTCTTTTAAAGACTAAATTTCACTAGAGTCATTTTTTTTCTTCTCACACGGAAATATGTTTGGTTTGGAAATAAAAAAATGAATTATTTGGCCTGGTGTGATGGCCTGTGTATAGTGTCTGACTCACTATACCTCACTCATTACAGTTGAACTCAACTCTCTGCAAAAAGGGGGAAATACCTGTTCAAATGCGTGGCTCCTCCATGACAACCTCTTTGCTTTATTTCCAGCAGCAGCCAGTGGCAAGAGCTACATGGCATTGCAGAGAGGTGGAGAACAAAGGCTGTCTCTGTTGTTCTGCCATCAAGTTTTATGCTCTACTTCACGATACATCTCTAATTCAAATTCACAAATACCAGTCTGATTGCCAAATGATAGTGAAGAGCCTAAATAAGCTTCAAAAGTACCTTCTGAGTATTCAATTTTCTTTCTTACCTCATTTGAAATTTTTAAACTCAATTCAAGAGCAATATATGGAAAGATAGGGTGAAAACAGGTTAATGAAACATGCTGTTGATGAGTCAGTTATAGAGAAGAGGGATTCATGAGGAAATGGATAGAGGTTGCACAGATAGAAAATGAAAAGGCAGAAATGTGGGGAGGATGATGAATATTGATAAAATAATAACTTTTTGTGGCATTTAATTAGTTTTGTTATTATTGTTTTCTATTCCATCACTGAGATAAAATAGGGGAGACAATACTGTATCTACCCTTGTTGGGATCAGTTCTCGTGGCTATGGTAGATTACAACCACCTACCTCTATCTGACCTCTGTAACCATCCCAGTTGGAAGCCACAGGATATTAAAATTACAGAAACAAGCTGAGAGCATCACAGAAGTGACTAAGTTTTATTTGAAACTCTTAGCACGGGCCCCTGCACTATGCACCTTAGCCACCCACAAGAGCCATAAGAGCGAGGAGTTTAGTATCACCCGTTCACACAACTTGGCTGCTTGGCAGTGTATGAATATTCTTGAAGAGTCATAAACAAGGTCAGGTGAGTGATTTTCTACACGTGTTGTGAAACTTGTGCATTTAAACTGTCAATGTTGCTCAGCCCAACCTTGGACTCACCAAGATGTCACCAGTTGTTCAGCTTTTGATTCAGCTGATCTTGAGCAGTTCTTCTGACCTAGTTTTTGTGGCTCCTCTGCACCTGGTTCTTTTTTTATCACTTCATTTTTTCCTTTGGTTGTCCTCTTTGGCAGGAGCTTTCTCATCCCTTTTCTCAGCTTTCTTTGGAGAGCCTAGATAAATCTATCCTTGAATTTCCTCTATTTTACACCTTTACTTGGGTATTGGAAACACTTGACTGCAGGGACTTGTCTTTTGTTCTCTGTTGGTACAGCAATTAGTCAGACAGCTTCCTGACCCATGACTCCTCTCTGATTCATGATGGTAGTGAAAAGAAAAAACAATGAGAAACACCAGTGAGAAACAACAACAATAATATAAAATCTAAGAAGGCTGTAGGTATTTAATACTAAACACACTTTATTGCAGTTTTCTGGTATATGATATGAAAAATCACTAACAATGCCAAGAAAGTGTGTGTGTGTGTGTGTGTGTGTGTGTGTGTGTGTGTGGTGGAAACAAAGTCAAATGAAATAAAAAATGATGTCTTAAGATGATCTTTTATACCTTCTTTTTAAAGTAATTCTGGTCATAAAATAAATAAAAAGCCTCAAAAAAACCCCACACTCCCCCTGCTCCCCAGTCCACATAAACAAGCAAGAGCTAAAAGCAGGGAGGAAAAGAAACAGTCATAGGAAATGAGAGGGAGAAATGCAGATGACACACAGCATGTCAGACAGAAACAATAATACAAAGCCAGGAAATTGTTGTCCTCTAGTGATGACTTTGGCCTACAGTCATGCTTACCCCATCTTCCAATATCGCTGGATAGTTAGCTGTGATGCATGCTATAGTGTTACTTTTTATGTTTATATTTCTTCATTTTTGTATGTTTTCCTCTTGCAGAGCTTTAGGAAAACATATCTTTTAGCAATTGCTTCTTTAAGGTGGGTGCTGTCTCAGTGAAGAACTAGCTCACTTTTATTGCCTTTCATCTCCTGATCTCTGACATCAATGGGAAATAACCATCTGTGTAACTACCAAATACATCTGTGAGAAAAAAAAAATCTATGCCAGAAAATAATATTACACTCCTGAGCAACATGCCCGTAAGCAAGAAAGTTGGTGATGTAGGTGGGTCCCTGTACCTCTCCTCTGCTCCCACACAAGAGGGACAGAGACAGATGAGAACCTGGCTATGAATACTTAACCTGTATGAGGCTCTTTTGGCTTTGCTGGCACCTTTGTCCCTGGTGCTTACCTTGCAGCTATTTTTGTCCCTTCTATCTGTCCGTCGGAGGAGATGATATTTTTCATGACCAAGTCTTGTGGAATTTGTACTCATATCTGAATGTGTATATTTTGAAATTTGGGCAGTTTGATCCTCTGTTGAATTTTTTGGAATCTTGTCTGTATTTAAGAAAAAAAAAGGGAGAGAGAAAAAGCAAGCTAGGAAAAGATTAAAATAATAAATAATAAAAAAATTCAGGCTCACGAATAGATTTCTGGAATGACATCTTGCCTTTAGTTTTAAAATGGGAATGTTTCACATTAGCATTAATATGGCACACAAAAGCAAACCTAAACAATTCAAAGGACATTAATATTTGATGTACAAACATACATTTAAGAAACAGCAGAAAATTTGGACTACATAAAAGCAGAAATAAGGAGAGACAGCTGGGAGAGGCGAACAGGAAGGCTTGAAACTTTGTGCCAACAAATGATAAAGTACGGTTTTTATAAGCCTACTTTCTTTATTCTCTATTCAAATAAAAGAAGCATTTTGCTACTGTCAGTAATGTTTATGCACTGACTAAAGCTAAAAACACACCGGCTGTGTGAAATTTAGTTTTTTATTCAGCAGAGACTATGTAAAATATGTGTGAAGAAAACCCACTCAAACTTAAATTCTTTTAAAAAAAATATCAGAGGCTGACCTTGCAACCTTTCTATACATGAGTAGTCACTTCAGGTCAGTAATAACCATCCAGGTATTTCAAAGCACTGCACATGCATTCATTTATCAATGGGAAAATTTAGGCACATAAAGACAAGACCACCAAAAAAGGATTTACAGGATCAGGTCCTAATTTTTATCTGTCATATTGAAACAGATTTAAAACTAAATACGTTTAAAAGCCTGAGGTAAAATACAGTGCATATACTCATGAGTTAATCAGGCTGTAGAAAGGACAGAAGACAAACCTAAGAAAGCAACAGTAATTTCAGTGTCTGTTTATAAGCTTGGGGTTTAGCATCCATATGTTTTACAACTGTCCAACCTTTTTCAGCTTTCTCTTGCTTCAAAATACACTTTAAAAGAAAATACGTAGTTGTATGTGTACAAATGCATGTATTTAAGTTATGCATAAAAAGAGTATTTCTATACAAGGTGAAGAAATTTATATCATTTCATTGATGTCGCAAACCACAGATTATAGTTACATCATACGGTGAAACATAAAAGGTACATAAAGACATATTTTTAAAATAGTGTTTCTGGCCACAGACAATGATGACAGTTTTTCTTAGAGCTCTTCTGTACTAAGGAAAGTATATATCTTTCTTTGTGGCTTCTTGTGCCAACAGTTTTTGAGCAGAAATTAAAATCAGTGATTTGCTCTGCCTAAGAAAATTGGTGGCTTTTGTATTATATTCTACAGAGGGGTCCAAGACACACACATGGAACTGCATCTAAAAGCCATCATAGTATTCCAGAACTATTCTGTGATTTTATTTCCATGAATTACTCCCCTCCTTTGTTGCAGTTCTCAATAATCCACATCTTTTAGAAAACCATTCCTCTTTTGCAATGAAGTAACTCACACAAAGAAACTTTTTCATGGACCAAGTATGTGCATTTGTTAGCTTTAGTACAAGCACCATGAATCTTGAATACTTTGGCTGGAGCACTAGGAAAGGTAACTTTGTACTAGTGAAAAAAATCCCTAAACCCTTCATGATCCAAAGGCTGAAGCAGTATGTGTTATGGATCCAAGCTGGCAAACAAACAAATGGAGATGGATCTTACTTCAGGCTGTCAATGCAGTAGCAAGAAGAACATTCCAACGGTAAAATTAAATCATACTGAAGCTGTACTGCAAATGGCATTTTAAAAGCACTAAGGAGAGGAAAAGCAATCACTATTGGTGCAAGATGGTAAATAGCGCTAATAATGATAAGCATTTCACAAAAAATTGGGTCTATTTTTAGAACAGGATTTTCATATAATTGCACTTTAGATCAATGCTCACAGATGAACATGAGCAGTATTAGCCCAAGTTTTGCCCCAGCTAGTGAATGGAACCAGTACAGACCAAAACAAATTTCTCGTGCTGGGAATTAAGGCTGCTTGCCAAAAAGCATTGTGATGTGCAGTTACAGCCCTACAATAATCAATCATCAATTGGTCATAGAAAGAGCTTATTCTGCCATTATACAAAGATCTTCATTTAATATATGTGCACTGTTCTCAAGAGATAAGAGATAAAGGTTTCTTCCAATGAATAAAGCAATAGTTTCCATGGAGTCGACACATTTAAATCTAGGAAAATACAAACCAAGAAAATACAAAGCAAGAGAAAAATACCAGAATATGTAGATTGAATCAGCACTAGTAGGATTCCTATTCTTCTGTTTCTTAACTTCATTTAAAACATGCAGCATCCTAACTATTCTAATTTAGGAAAGGGGAAAGGATATTATAATCCATACCAAAATATTCTTGAAGAATTCAGAACTTAATATTCCCTTCCAAAATGACAGGAAATACTGTACTGATCCAAATTTTGTCAGTGGAAACTGATCCAATGAAATGTGTGCCCTTTCAGAGTAAGCAGAGGGCTATTTTAAGCCATGGAAAAAATACTGAATTATATTAGAAGGTTGATAATAATATAGTTTAAGGTAAAGGTTAAGTATCTAAATAAAATGCATAAAATCCTCAGAATAAATTCAAAATCAGAGTGCAAAAATGGTTTGAATCTGATGAAGTTTTTATATTCAATTCATAACTCTTGAGATCTCCTGATAATAATATTAAATCCCCTGGAAAAGGAAGGGGATGGAAGGAGAAAAAAAGCATTTTTTCTGTTTATTTTTGAAACATAGGCATTTTCTTTCCCTTAAGTGAGCTTACAACCACCCTGGCACCCATTCTGCACCACTAAATAACAACTGGATGCTCATGCTTGGGAAGCTGGGTGAGGGAAGCAACTTAAAATTTATTTTCATAGTGGAAAATAGGTTTTGCCAAAATAGTTTCAGTTTATGAAAGGAGAGAACAGCTGTATTTGGTTTATAATAAATCTTTCACAAATCAGTAAAAGCAAATAGACAGCACAACTGTAACCCATAAAAGTGGAAAATATTAAACAACAGACAGTGAAATTGTTAAACTTTCCCACAGATGCTGTTGGTAAAATGCCTCTGCAGAATTTGTACATGAAATGTGCATGAAAAGTGAACCTGAAGGCAAGAGGCATTGGAATGAGGCAGAATTACTTATTAGAGGAATATCCTATTAAGGTGGCTATCCTGGGTATGGAGGAAGGTGTCTCCAGCAGCTTCCTGCTCCTATTACTGAATGTTAGTGCAGAATAATTACTTGCTTGCCAAAAATGAGAGGACATTGACCCTGCAGACTTATTGAATTCGTGCTGCTTGCCTTCGGGCCATGTCGGGGGTTATTCAATTTTGCCTGAGGAGGACAATCTATTATGAGAGATGAGTCAAGAAGGCACCTTCCCTGATTGCCCCCCAAAACCATTATCGCGGTGTGGAGGGGGCATGAGCAGCGAGTGGAGGGACGAGGCAGCGCTGATCCCGATTACCGGGGGACCAGATACAATTTGCATTGTGAGCAGCACTGGAGCTGCGGGCAATCAGCCAGGGCTGGGGCTGGCAGTCGCACGAGCGCTGCGCCGCTAATTGCTTGTGCTTGGCGTGGCAACCTTCACCCTCACGAGCAGGAGGCTCAGTGGCTTCATCTGCACCTGGGTGAATATTTTTACACTGACAAAGAAACACAAGTTGTCCCCAAAGAGAAAGCCCGATATTTAAGGTGCAGTATATTTTTACACCACTGATGCTGCCTCTTGTTACAGTGTTAATTGTTTGATGTTGATGTTTTCCAGTGACTTTATGAGACAGACTCAAGTCACAGCTTCATTTAAAACGAACAGACTTATAAAACCAACAGAAAGGTTTCTGTGGAGTTAAAAACCAAAACAACTTAACCAAAACAAACCCCAGAGGATTCATTTTTGTTGAAAGATAAATGTGTGATCCTTTGCGACAAGCTTGCCCGGACATCAATGGGTATCTTTCCAGTGGCTTTTAATCACTTCCAATAAGGCCACTTTTTTCACATGAAGGTCCTGTTCGTACAAGATTTTACAGGTTCCTCAGCTTTGAAAGGAGGAGTGCTGTATTACATACCTGAACACAGTAGCTAAATTTATGGAACTAATTGGACATGTAAAATAAATCAATGTTTTCCAGTTCTCAGAGGATACACTCCTCCCAACATTGCCTGCTGCTGGTGAAATTGATCTGAACCCTGACTCGAAGCCAAATGAATCTACTGGCAGTGTTCTGTGACTCATTTAAATGTGTTTGGTTTAATTTGAACCATGTTAAGCTCTTTGCTTGTGAGAAAACAAATTTAGCACAGAAATACATGTGAAAATATAGGTGTCAGCACAGAAAAATGAAGTTGTTTCCTCAGTTCTGTTAATAAAGTAAGAAATCATCCTCCTGTCCTTAGACCCTGTTTTCCAATATTTTGTGAAGTTTGGAATTGTCCTAACATCTGTAAAAGCCTGAAATATCTTTGTCTAGGTTTGAAAGTTAATTAAAACCTATGGCTACCAAGCTTACAACATTAAAGTCAAATATGCCTTTCAGCATTTCCTAGTAACTGTAAAAAGCCCCAGTTTCTAATGTTATGCTGTCCACGTTGGCATCAATGATCACATTTATAAAGAGAACAAAAAATTCTAATGTTATCTGTCCGTGGACCACCAAACCCAAGAGAAGGCAAAGTGAGTATAAATATAAACTAATTTATTCTGCCATGGTGACTGGTCTGTCACTGCTCTGTGGGGACAGTTTGATGGGTACAGTGTGTATGTATGTACAAGTTACCAAATTGATTGCTCTTGAAACCTCAGCTTGGATTACATGAGGGCAAACAAAGGAAGATGAAGACATTGTGTCAATCTTGTTTGCAGTGAATAAGAGCAGTCCATATTTAAGGGCTTGGTTTAAGACCTCTAGGTGTATTCAGACTGATAAAGTCAGTCCTTTCCTCATGAAAACTCAATCCTGTAATTAACCGCTCTCCTTAAATTAAAAAAAGAAAAAGAAAAAAAAATATATATAAACAGTTCATAGTAACTTTTCCAGTCACATATTGGTTTCCTGAACCAAAACAGTAGTCATCAGAGTAACTACGAGATGCATAAACACAAATACTGAGTGTCACTTGGGCTACCTGGGATATCCCTTTCACCCAGTTATTGCAGAAGAGCTCAGACCTCCAATCCATCATGGGTCACCAGGGAGGCTGTACCAGCTGTACCAGCCTCACATTGATTACTCCAGTTGGGATATCGAGAATGACACAAGGTAGCTCTGTTTGGGCACTTGATTCACATCATACAGCAATATTACAGAACTGTAATAAAGCATTACAAAATATTAAGCAAACACTGAAAAATTTTCAAACCTTGCTCTGAAAAACAGTTTTCCTAATTTACTCTGTCTTCTCCAGAGTGAACATTCCTCTAACACCAGACAGCTTTAAAGCACTGGGACAATTTCTGCCTGAACTGATGGACCTCTGGCCAACATTCTCCTTGTCACATTTTCTGTGTGTCCCAAAGTGGAATATATCCCACACACTGCATGATGAAATGTTCTTGAGCACCATATTACTAAGAGATAATGATTATAATAACATTTTGCATTCTCAATTGCTTATTCAGTTGAAAGTCCCAAGTTACATGCATGAAAGAGTTGCGTTATTAAAGAAGACTCCACTTTAATATTTACTAACTTCTTAGTGCATGACTTGGCAACCACCATAACATTTTTTCTACCATAGGGGTTTTTGAAGGCTTTGTGCTCTTTGAGCAGGATTGGGGAAAACTCTGAATGGATTTCCTTTGTTTTATTTTCAGGCATGCTAATGAAAGAAATTTCTCTGTGGAGCCTCACACAGACATCCAAAGGTTTCTTCAGCCATGCTGAGCTTTGAGGTACCTTGTCCACACAGGAAGATACGGACAGCTAAGGACAGGGAATAGACTTAACTCTTTTACAGCAAATCACAAGCAGAAAGGAAAGAAGCCACTGGCTATTGCACTTCGCAGATAATTGCTATCAGTGGTGGAACTGTGACAGCTGAGAATCTTTCTTGTCAGCAGGGGAGAGCAGCACAAAGAGGTAACTTTCCTGACATCCTGGTCTTCCATGGTTGGCCTCTTTTAGTCTGCTGGGATAGCGGGACATACTACCTGAGGAGAGGCGTGGTGCTAAAATGGCTCTGCATTTTTCCAACATAAAGATTACCTTTCTAGTATATTTAGCACAATCTACTAGTGTTAAATAGTAAACCCCAACTCTTTTATGTAGTCTCTATACACACACCATCTATCCACCCTTTCCACAGAGAACTCACCTATTCACATCTCAAGACTGGGTTGGCATCACTCTGATCTTTAGATCACAGAATCACAGACAACATCTACAGCCTTTCCTGCATCCACCAGGCGGGTTACCTGGTCATAAAAGGAGACCAGGTTGGTCAAACATGACCTACCCCTTCTAAACCCATGCTGGCTGGGTCTGATCCCCTGTCCATCCTGTAGGTGCTGTGTAATAGCACTCAATATAAACTGTTCCATAACCTTCCCTGGTACCGAGGTCAGGCTAACCGGCCTGTAATTACCAGGATCCTCCTTCTTACCCTTTTTATGAATGGGCGTCACATTGGCCAGCTTCCAGTCATCTGGAACCTGGATGATGTTACCAGAAGGTTATTCTCCAGATGAAATACATTTCTAATGATTCATTCTCCACTGCAGGCCTGCCCCACCCTCTCTAGAGAGATCAAAAGTCTTCAGCTAAATCTTGGTTTTGTTCCATTACTAAATACGCAGGTTTTCCTGCAGAAGAGCTAACAGATAGGTACTGTAGCAGAACATTTCTTGGCCTCAGTAGCTTCACTGCAGATGCCAGTATTTTTCAGGTGATAGTCATAGTCCATGGCCCCTGGGGAACATACTCTAGCCCAAGATGGATCTGCACAACCTGCAGAAAAAAAACCTGCAGGATGATCACATGCCTTTTGAAGCACTGTTTGCCAGCAATATATGGCTGTTTATGGCCAGAAAGACAACATTTAATTAATCAGGAAGAAGTGCTCCCACTTCTTAAATCCCTGACAGGGATATTTTAGAAGTAACTGCACCAGATAGATTTCTGTTCTTTTCCTGATGTTTATTGTCTTTCTTTCCTACTAGATGAACAGCCTTACCAACATCCCCAACACTGCATCTCTAAAAATTAGTATTTTGTTGTATTTCCTTTGCGAGAGAGTCAGATGAACCAGAAATTACAGGATGGAAAACAGAGACACATGGCTCAACTATGCTTTTTGGTCCCAACTCTGTCATGAAATCATCAACTATTTTGTATGAGTAAAGACAGTAAGATTTGGCTGAGGAGGTAATGATGCTGAGCTTTGTCCCATACTGCAGACACTCAGCCCTCCACATTCTCCTGCGGCAGAAATGGCTCTTTTAGCATTTTACATAAGATAAAGTTACTCTTCTGAGTAGATTGGCTCTTTATTTTCAAAAGCAACCCCCTTCCTACCATTCCAAGTGACTGGAACTCAATCAGCACCTCATCTGGAAGGATTGACTTGAGACATTGATTCTTGAGGTGCTGGATTAAGCCAGGAAGAGCAAGGCAGATTGATCCCATTTGTAGCGTTTTCTCTCAGCTTTTACACTGTAGAAACCATTTTTACATTTTTCAACTCCTTTTCTCTGCCTACCTTTTGAGAAAGAAAATGCTTTTCCCAGAGATCATTTTAGATTTGCAGATATAAAAACATGTCTTAGAGCATTTCAAGGAGCTGACCAACTTAAAATGGAGTAGAATTTGATAATTCAGTGAATTCACTAATTGCATCTAATGCTTCAGTTTTATTTGTGGTTTCATATTAAAAAAGGATTTTTTAAAAACATATTTTGGAAACAAGATTTCTTAGACCATCAATATACTCTATTAAGTATATTTATGTTTAGAAACTTGTGTTAGAGGGTTGCCTATCTAATGCAGTGCAACAAGTCCAAAAGAGCTGTTAAATTTTGCTTCAGAAATAATTACCATACTTTACCCTTTAAAGCATGTTAAAGCTCTAAAAAGGAAACTTTTCTCTCCGACTCCAAACTATAAAGATACTTTTTTGTATCAGTTCACAAAAGCAAGTTAACAGAAAGGGAATGCACCCTGTAAATGAAAAATGCTTGGGAGCAATGATGAGCAGCACAGGACCAACAAAGCATCCTTCTTCACTGTTTCTCAGCTAGGGGGAATTTGGCAAAAATAAAGGAGAGATTTTCTTCCCAGCAATCCCTGTGTGCCAGTACAATCCTTGGGAGCCATCATCAGCCATACGTTCAAGTAAAGCATAAACATGTTAAACCTGTCTCTGTTATGAATAAGGTCTTCTGGCACTGCGTATGTCACTTCTGGTCATGGACCATAATTCTGAGCTCAGCAGTGTTCCTATATATACCTCCATTTGGGACAGCAGCAGTAAAAACTGAAAGGTCTCTGGTTTCCACATGATATTTTCTGGCATAGATGGATTTTGTTCTGCGTTGGAGGATTAGGATTAGAGTACAGACATAATAAAATTTCAGGGCTTCTTTTCCAGCATGGGTTCTTCTTATTAGAATCACATGGGGACATAAACTGATCATAAAAATAGTAAATCTGTTATTATTTCAGTTATGTCTATTATTCATACATGGGATATATTGTGAGAAAAATAAATTCTGGACATGTATCAGCAAAGTGATATTAATAAATAAATCACTCCACACTTGGTTTCCCAGGCATGAGAATTGCTTAAGTAAATAACAAACTTGAAAAAATGAGTTTTTGACTACTTGCAGTATTCCATACAGAGCATCAAGACGTGGTGTATAAGGTGAAGTCCTCTCTCGGGCAGTGCTGCCAAGGTTTGGATGCATTGAGGGCAGAGACACGCAGCTAGAAAAGAAGGCCATCAAATCACCAGGTGAAGAAATCTTACAATAGGTGAATGAGTGTAGGAAAGACCCGAGCTTATAACATCAGGAATGAATATTATCACCTAGGTTTAGGCATAGCTTGGATGAGAGGACTTTGGGTGAGGAAGGCTGGTCAGAGGAGGGTGGGGTGAATAAAATTGACTGACAGGCTGCTATTGGAAAGTTGACTGACCTGACTTGCTTATAACGATTGAAACAGGAGGCAGCGGCAAGAGGAAATACAAGTTATAAATCTTTGAATGAGAGGTGAGGACAGAACATGTAAGAGGAAATGGCAAAAAGACTGGCCTAGGTATGAGCTTGAATAGAAGAAAACAGATCCAGGGTAATGAAGTAGAGGTGGCAGCTTTCTTAAGTAAAATTGTCACTCAAAAGACAGAAATAAAGACAAGAATAAAGTCCTTTGAGTGTGAATATGCACTTCTGGCCTGACTGCAACCACAAATATTGTAATAGAAAAATCAGCTCAGCACTCGTGATTGGAAACAGAATAACCAGCTTCAGTACAACAGGGAGCAAACCTTTTGAGCTCTTTTCCTCTCCTTAATTAGTTTCTTTGACAGTATTTTCCCTCCATCCATAGTGATTCTCTGATGTTCTTTCCCAGAAGTTTTCTCTGTACTCTTGAATCACCACTGAAACACATGAAGTAACTGTAGAACCAAATCATATCCCAGAACTAGTTTTCCAGCCTCAATTCCCCAAGGAAATACCAATTTCCAGCACATGGCTCACTCAACAGGTTAGGACCTTGCACTCAGATAACTGCAACCCAGTGAATCTCTGGAGGACACAATTGACTTTTTTTGCTTAGAAATTTAGGAGAAAATAAGAATATTACTTTGTGCTGTTTACAAGATAAAAACTGAAGACCTGCTTCTGTGGATTCCCACGTGATGCCTCTGAAAGCGCCAAATAACCTGGTGAGATGTCAGGCTGTGCAAACTGACTGCTGTGTTCAGACTTTTCATCTTTTGAGTAAGTCTAAAACAAGTGTCACAACTCCCAGCGGCCTCCAGTTGCTGGACAGCCACAGATGAGCTTGCAAGAACAAACTAATCTTAGGACAAAGAGAGATCGTATATAACTCTTCCACAGGAATGTGAACTGTGCACAGAAAATGGCCCTCCGAGTGGTGAGCAGAAGTAAGGAAGGCCAAGTATTTTAAATGTGTTTTAAACCAGGACCTAGCAGGGCAGTGGCTCACAGCCTACACACTGAAAGTGGGAAAATACGTGGCAGGTGGGTTATCTCTGTTATCTGTGTCACTTCCAGATGCTGTTAACATTTGCAGGCTGCTACTTTCCAAAATAACTGGATAAATGGGGGCAGGGATGCCATCCAGTCTAGCAAATGCTGTCTCCTACGTCCTCCCCCAAGCCCAACACCTCTCAGAACAAGGAAGGGAGCTCACCTCCCTTTTCTGCCACCAGGAATTCTTGGGGGTCCGTGCTGGATGTTGGGTTGCAGTCTCCCTGCAGCCCCTGCATCAGCCCCAGCCCAGCCCTGGGAGCCTGGACCACAGCAAAGCTCTTTGCAGCACTGCCTCTGCCAGAGCAGCCACTAGAGCAGGGGGCAGCTCCTAGCTCCCCTTCTTCTCCCAGAGCCGAATACATTTTCCATTTCAAAAATTTTTTAAAAGCTTTCAACCCTGTGCTACTGTACAGACACTAAATACAGTTGCCATGTCTGACTATGAGTTTTGAATGGAATCAAATTATTCTATAGAATTCTTTTCTCTGTTTCTCTCACCTTTGTCAAGAAGCTGTACAAATTTTCACTCACCATCAGAAACATTCTTCTGTTTAGGTTGACCATTCCTCAAAGAGCCTTTTAAAGACAAAAAAAATAAAAAAAAATAATAATAAAAAAAAAGTAAAATTCTGTATTGTGCTCTAGCAGCTATTTTTTCCTTTTAATATGGGAACACCAGCCCCACTTGCTCAGATGTTTTTGCCTAATGTTCATGTAAGTGTATGCGTGAGTGTGCTGGCTTATAAAACATCAGGCTAACATTTGGCACTGGAATAGTGTAGCAGAAATAAATAGCTCCAGCTTGCAGATAACATTCGTATTGACCACTGATCTATTGAACTGTTATATTTAGAAGGATCATTTAAAGGAAAATCTCATAGGCTATTGAATTTGAAGCTGTTCCAGCTACTCTTCAGGGTTTTTTTTTTTTTTTCCCTTCCTTTTCTCTTCCTTGCAGTGAATTCTCCAAGGCAAATGGTGTAAAATATTTTGCTGGAGGGGATACTTTACTTTCAAGATTTATTCCTTTGCACCACAAATATATCAAGGAAAAAAAAAATCAAAGACAATAGCAAAAATGTTGAAAGTTTATTTTCAATCTCATTGTGAGAGTTTTTCAGTCAAGCAGGGATTGTTTGTTTTATAGTGGAGGGAGGTTTTATAATAGGCAGGTATGATCAAATGGAGATAACTCACATTATTTTATTTTAATATTAGTTGTTTCTCCTTTGATGCTATGTCAGGGGAAGAACTGTCCTTCCTACTTATCTCAGACATCTGCTACAGTGTAATTGTCTGTTAATTATCTTGACAGGTACAACCTGCAAGTTTATTTTGATGAGCTGTGATCTATAAAATGTAAAATATATCAAACTGTTATGTGTACAAGCCTACTTGGCATGCTCATAGCATGTATTTATAGATTCTTGGTCTCTGCTTTTCTCCTGTCAATAGTTTGTATGTTGAGCTAACAGTTGGCTTCCTATTTGCAATATGATGGCCAGATCACCATGCACACACGCTATTACCATCTGCCTTTGAAGGAAGAAATATGTATTAGACTATTTAATAGTCTGCAATAGTCAAACCTGAGGGAATGTTGTATTGGTCATTTCACCTTGTGCATTCTCCTCCCCTTAATTCTCTTCTTAAAGCATCTTGTGTGACTTTTTAGCCTTATCAAATGTTGATAGTGAAAATAAACAAATACACCTTATTATTAAAGAGATTCTTGCCAGGAGGTAAAAGAAATATGTTCTCCTATGAGATTTGCTTACATATTCTGTGGATTGTAGATAGTATAGCTTTACATTTATTGAAATTGTCTTTTCCCCCTGAGTTCTAAGAAAATGTGCCTAAAGCTATTATCGCATCTATCGACTCTGTGGGATTTAATGGACGTGGCTCCTGCTCCCAAGTGGTTGGAAAATGACCTCTATGAAGCAAAGTTCAAGCAGAGTGAAAGCTCTGAGGCTGAGATTAGAGACCTGTCAGTTGCCTGGTAGGATAAAAGTGTAAAATTATATGTGACGCTCAGTTCAGTCACATCAAACAGCTCAGAAATGTTTACTGAATGAACTACACAATTGCTAATTACACTTTCCCCTTAAGTATTCACATTATCATGGGCAACAAATACCCAGAGAATCTGGAAAGGGAAAGCTGCTAATAAGTATGCAACAATTACAGCAGGCATGGTTTTGCACCTTAATTTTCCTACAGTGATTATTTATAGTGAAGAGGCAAATTTGGCCAGTCATTGCATACAGTATCTCTGGTTCTGATCATCTGGGAAAAGATATGATAAATTTTAAATCAAAATATAGCAACAGGAGCACAGCTATGAATAATAAAATAAACACAGCTTCTTGAAAACATGGTACAAAACATTGCTTTAACCCAGTGACCCTTAGTGACCAGGCTGTTCAGGGTGGTCACATATATAATGTCAAATGATTACAGCAGCAACTAAAACCTGATGAACCAAAGTGCGTTGAAATTGCTCTTCCACTTCTTTCTGGAGGAAGTGCATTAACCTTGCATACCATGGCCGTTTTTTTTTTTCATTATTGCCACTTCCTTATAATAAAAATTGCCTTTCTCTTGATATTCACTAATTCCAAATTTTGTAGCAATGCAGAAGACTACAGGTGAAGGGTTCTCCTTCCATAAGTAAGGACCCTCCACTACACTTTAACTAACATCCACAAAGACCTCCGATCATGAATGGGATCCAGAAAGCAAAAGCAAGAGCTGAGCTTTGTAGGGTACTTTTGGTAGGCTGGCCTGAGATACTTCAGGTGAGAAGGGAAGAAAAGGCCAGGGCAGGCTTCACTGCTGGTGTTCACATGCTAGAAAACACGTTCCACCTCATCCACTTACAAGCCATTGGAAGCCCATTGAAACACCAAGGTCATTAGTAAATCCACAGAGCAAGAAAGCTGGGATGCTCCATTTCCAGTGGCAGACAGGTAATGAAGCAGTCAAGCACGGGGGCTGTAAGAAAGAGGTAAGTGCTCAACCTGCTGCTATCCGTCTGCTGTCAGTGGCAAATTTATGGGTCCTGTTGGGTTTTTTTTTTTCTTTCTTTCTTTGAAAATGTGTTTCACACATTGGAAATACCACTTTTTCTTCTCAGTGATGCTTTTGTAGTCATATAGCCAGGCAAGGGAGAATTGATTTGTTTGAAGGAATAACTGCAGGAGATAGAAAATTATACACAGTCAGACTCAGGGTTACACTGAAGTGCTGAGTCATTCTAGAAGAAAGCATTTTTCAGCCATCTGCATGGCATCAAAGTATAGTTTAGTTAAACTATTTTACATTAGAAAGTTTAGACAACAATTTCACATAAAGAAATTTGCTGTAACAGTTATCATAGAATAAATGTAACTTTATCTCTGTATCTGAATTTAATGTATATTTTTTTTACTCTGAAATATTTTCACAGATAGCAATTAGCTTTTTCCTGATCTTTTTTAATTCCAAATTCTTTAACATCATAAAAAAAGACTAATTAACAAATTCAGAACATTAATCTTCTACAATATATTCAATAACTCTCTAGTAAAAGAAAAGTATTTTTTCTTTCCACTTTTATATCTCTAAAACATGTGCTTAATTAAAATTGGTCTTTCTTACTTGAAATCTTTACAGAGTGACTTAGTGAAACATGGTCTCAAACACAGTTATTTGAAATTACATTAGCAGGAGAACTAAGCAATAATGTGTAATTGCTATTACATAATGTCACTTACACGTACTGTCTCAAGCATTTTAATCATGAAGAAGTACACATGGTTTTCAGCTGATTTTTACAGATTTCTTGATTAAGCCATGTACTTGGCCCGATGATCAGCAGGCAAGACAATTTAGCTGCGTTTTTAAAGGAGGAGGGTTTTATTTCTCAGTATGGATATTCTGGAGTGATGGGAGTCTGGTGCCAAGTTCTGGGGTCCAGCTCACCCTTAGAGGTCACCAGGGGCACATCCCATAGTATTTTCTCTATTAGCTGAATTAGGCACACCATGAACTCTGAAGAATTAACCTAAAATGGTATGATATTCTGCTTTTTAAGGATGTATATTTAAGGCTCTGTAATAATCCTTGAGTGAAACACATTAAAAAAAAAAATCATTCCTTAATTTCTTCCTGTGTCTGACTCTAAATAAGCAGGAGTCTCATTGATTCATTATATTCTCTAAGCTCTTCTGGAATGCCTATTTTATGCTTTGCCAATTACCAAACTTCACAGATTTCTCTGTTTCATTGACAAAGGTGTTATTTCTATCAAGAAAATACAGAAGTGTATGCCAGAGAAATTAAACCTATAGCGCAGCCAAAATACGTTAAGGACGCAAGAACATTTTCCGAGACATCCAAAGTAGCCCAGAAAAATTGGCTTATGTAGAGAAATAAATGCAAATATGTGGAAATAAAAGGAGTACCTCTTCTGCAGTGCTTTGCCAGAAGGAGGAAGTCCCACATCACTGCCATTCTCCAATTGATTAGCTGCACTCTCTCCAGGTATTTTGAAGGTAGATGCCTGAAAGACTTTGATATGAAAAATGCAGATCAGATCATTTAGCAGCCATCTCCAAGAGCAGAGACAAATACACACTCTGGACTGGCTGATGCATGAAAGATACCCCAAGTCTCTCTCACACACAATCTCTTTACAACTGGTGTCATTTTAACACTAAACCTGATCAAATTTTGAATGAGGAGTGGGATCGAGACAGAACGGACAATTGGTTTGGTAAAAAGGCTTGTAAATCTTGATGAAATACAACACTTTTTAAAAACGATGCACATATCCCATGGCTAGAATTCAAAATCTGTAAGGCAAGAAGCCCTTTCGGAGGAGGAGATTCCCTTCAAAGTTTGCCTTTTACAGCCAATTTGCACAGCTGTCATTGAGCAGAGTTTACACAGTCCTGAATCTCTTTATAACTCTTCTCTTCTTCATGGCAAGGAAAATGATAAACCCCTATACTTTATTATTTGGAAATTAATATCCAAATCTTTACCTCCAGTCTCCTTGTTTTCTCCCTTTCCACTATTCTGAGGGTATTAGCATTAGTACTGAAAAACAGCTCCGGAGGGTCCTGCTAATCTCAGAGCAATGGCAAGTGGATAGGATGCCAAGGGAGTTCCACAGTGATGGATCCCTAAGTAAGTGGTGACAAGAAATTCTTGTTTGGTGCACATGTCCTGTGGCAGGGATGCTGGTGTATCAGACAACATGACCTCAGATTTAGTAAGGGACTGGATCCCAAAAAAACAAGTCTACCTTTTGCTTCTTGGAACTTTTCCTACTTGACTGACAATTCCTGCCCTCTGCAATAACTGTTAAAAAAAAGACATTCTAAAACAAAGGGAAGGTAATTTTGGAAGATGGAAAGTGGTTTTAGACGTTTCAAACTTTTGTTTCATTTGTTTTTCATAGAAATGGTCTTTAAAAAAAAAAAAGTATGTGAAGAATATGACCTGGGCTTAACTTTCTGCGGCTAAGAATAGGATAAGTTATGTATTTGCGTTGTAAAAGGTGATCGTTCCTCTCTACCTGTGCTATAAGCATCTGCAAGTCTGTGTCCACAGGGAACAATTAATTTCTTCCCAAGCAAGTTTGCTCATTAAAGTATCTAACTATAAATTTATTTATTTTCAATAGAAGGTGCCCTCTTTTTGTAGGGGATATTGAAACTGAAAATAAGTTCCTTACACATATGCTATTAGAGCTGGGAAACCTCAAGTGTAGACTGCCTCCCATTTGTGCTGGAATGAAGCACGGGCTCTACCCCTCGTTATCGGTGGGAAGTTGTAACTGGCTAATTGACAACCTGAGAAGGGACAGGTTGAATCTTCCAAAATATTTCCTTTATATAGACCATGAAGTCAGATATGACATGATGAAAACAGAAAGAGATGAAAGAGCATTCCCTTTGCAGATGCTCAGTCTTAACTCTCCCCTCCTGGTAGCACCATATGCCCCCACCTGCTGGCCCAGACAGGGCCTCAATATGCACAGAAAACTACAATTTGCAATGCCCTCTCCTGCCTCCTCCATATCTTTTTTTTTTTTCTTCAAAAGCATCAAATCTGATATTCTTTCCCACTTTTCAAAATATTATTTTTCTTTGAAATTCACCTTTAATAATTCCCGTGCTTTTGCTCTTCCTGTACCTCTGGATGGCCATGTGGATTGCTTGCACCATCAGAAGAGAGGGCACAGCAACCTCACTGCTTTCCTCACCATGATTGGTTTGAGACATTCCTCTAGGCAATTTAACAGTGGCTTCCCCTCCGCCACAATAAACCACTTTATAGCGCTCTTATCCGATCCAAGCTGACCTGCAGGGCACATTTCAGTAGCAGCTTAATTCACTTTCTCCCTTCCCTCAAGTTGAAAACAGGACATTAGTTGCCATATAATGTGACGTCCATGTCTTGTTTCTCCTATTATCTGGACTAAGTAAATCATAACAACAGCAATATAGTTGTACGCTGATTTAAATGAAGAAATATGGTTTGACGTTAAAATAATTCCTCTAATTTATATATAGCAAAGCCTCGCACAAAGTATTTTGTCAATGACAGCCCAAATCAAGATGTGCAATCCTGAGAAATTATTTGATTAACTTCCGCCTTGTAAAACATCTTCTTGTGGCAAGTACTTAAGCCTCTAAGAGCTGCCAAGTTCAAGCCAGTGTGGCTCATGCTATAAGTCTTCCTGCAGCCCTTTGGGCCACTCTGTAACAAGAGCTACCATTTTGCTGTCACTGTCACTTCGCATATCCACTCTCTAAAGCTCTGTTTGTTGTTTCATTCTGTTCTATGTCTCCCTTAGGAACTTCTTCATTTTAATATAAATAGAGCGCTTCATCATGCAGTGCCAAAGACTCGTGGAAGGTACAACTCTCAATATTACTGAAAATGATGCATACAGATGAATTTGTCCAGCAGATCACAAACAAAGGGCCTGAAAGAAAAGGGAAAAACTTCCTAATCCAAAAGTATGGAGGGAATAAGGTTGAAAATAATAAATGAAAGGAGAAATGAGCTCCTCATTCTGCTAAACGTTGGTTTGATTATTATTCACAAATATCATGGGAAGCAGATAATTTGAGTTTTTTACCATATGGCACGAATGCATCATATAGTATGTACATTTAAAATGTTGATTTCTAATTGGATTTTTTGTTCAACATGGAAATTAGTTTTCCTTCTGAATCAGGATAATTCTAAAAAATAAGATCATAATTATAAGCAAAAAAATTATATTTGTTACAGAAAATTATGTTTTAGAAAAACATAAATTTTCTAAATTTTAATAGTTGGGGTCTAATGTTTAAAATTTTGCAATCTTTTCAATTTTTCCTTTTTTAAATCCACACAGTTATATGGTATGATCGAAGATTTGATAATTAGATATAACCTAATAATATTAAAATGGAAAAATTAAGATAGGATAATCAAGGGTTAAGGATGCCCAGGCAGATAGATGCATGAACCTTGATGTAATGTGTGTTGAGGAAACAAAAAATAAAATGGCAGTTTCTAACACTTTCATAATTAGAGCAAAATTATAATTAATAATAATAATAACAACAATAATAATAATGACAATAACAGTAACAATAACAATAATAATAAATCTAGAGTGCTAAAACCACTGCATGTCACTATATTACATGGTAGCTGTGATATATTACATTCTGGTTATCTAATACTTAGTGTCAACATAATTTTTTATATTTTTGAAAGAAAGCGTCTCCCATAAAAGTAACACTTGCAGTATTTCAGAAGACATGAATGAAATCAGAGATTATTTTAGTTCTGCAAATTTTACCTCTCACATATTGGTGTATAAATGCCGTACCGCCAGCAGGTTGGATCTAATCCCATTCTGTGGAAAGTAACATGAGGGGATCAAATAATAGTTGGGTTTTCCCCTAGCAATAGTTTCTAATGACTTCATTACATTTAAACCACCTTGCCCGCAACCCTTTGGCTTTCATCTCTTACTTGGACAATGTAACTGTTTCTATTATATCCATATGGAAATGCCTTGTGGATCATATCAGCTCATGATTGCATATTCAACGTGGTTGTTCCAGTTTAATAGCTAACTACGCAACAGTTCTTAGCATTTCTGTTTCCTTTTGTGCCCTCTACAGTGAATACTCAGGTTCTCTCTTATTTTTACTACACTTTTTCAAGTGCTACGTGTGCAGAAACATTCCAGCCATTTGGAATTGCTGATATCCAGTTACAAATTCACAAGTGGCAAATACGCAACCATGAAATTCAGTAGTTACAAAGCAGAACATTTGTACATTGTAAATTCCTGGGCATTTCTTAAGTTGCATGATGGGGAGCAGCAGGTGACATTATCCAGTTTTATGTGCACTTTACCTTTCTCTAACACCCCTCTCTCTCCCTTCCCTCCTGCGGATGCTGCTGAAGTATAGAGTTTCATTCATTCACTTCAATGCTAAAACCCATCACGTTCAAAAAAACCTTCCCAGAGACAGGAATAGGAACAAAACTGATCCAGACTCTTATCTGAATAGGTATATTTGTATGGTTATGTATGTCCTCATGTTCTTTTGTCAGTCTTGGCACAGGCTGCCTAGGGAGGTGGTGGAGTCACCATCCCTGGAAGTATTTAGGAGATATGTAAATGAAGGATTTGGGGATGTACTCAGTGGTGGACTTGGCAGTGTTGGGCCAATGGCTGGCCTCAGTAACCTTAAAGGTCTTTTCCAGCCTAAATGATTCTATGATTCTATATAGTTATGGAATCTTGTAGACAAGGATGAGCGCAGAGGCAGGACGGAGAGCACATTACAGTGTTTAATGGGTGTATGGTACTTACCCGTTCTGCCATCTACCCTTTCTCCTCCTCACCACAGAACAAAGCACCTCTAAGGTATTAGGATACGTAAACTCATGACACTTCAGTGGGGCAAAGAACTGTTATTATACCTTTTTTAGAAATCAGAAATTCAACCTGGAGCCATCCAGTCAGTTCAGCATCTCCCACTTCGCTGCCCAGTAGCAGAATCCTGGGCAAGTTTCACTTTTGCAGCTTCTCCTGCTATACAGGAGCATTTATCAAAACTTTCAAACTAAGCACTAGGGTTGGGGCAACACAATTCACTGGTGGTGGTGGTGAGGAGAGGTTTTCACGCCCCAGTGCCACCCCAGTGAGGGCTTCAGTTACTTTATGTTGGGGAGTGCAGTGTGGAAGCCTTCCTTCCTACCAGTCTACTTTAATACCAAGGCTGCAGGATTTTAATCTATCCCTCTCTTTTTCCCAAAAAAGTTGCACATGGAAGGCTCAGACCAGGACCAGCCCCTTGTGCCTCAAGAGTAGCATATGGATGTCAGAGACCCATGGCCAGGGACTCCCCTCCCAGGGGAACACATCTCCAACAGGGATGTTTTTCTTTCGCAGAACTCAGCTTTGGCAAACAACCTGTGGAAATCTGTGGAGCAGGATGGGCTGATATGAAATTTATTTTTATGCTCTGTGGAACTGCTCCTAGACATGAGTATGGGCTTTTACTTTATAGAAGTAACTTATCTGATATATTAGCTTTGTGTTCTTTTTACTGCAGCTGCAAATTCCAGCTTTTTTTAAAACCAAAAAATAAATTAATTAAATGTTGGAGAAAAGGTATTATGGGGATGCATACCAGCAAAATTCCAAATCTTGCAAAACAGACTTGCACAGAAAGGAAGAATGAGGTGACTATCTAATGCCTTTTTATACATTTTTTAAGCATAATGATCTGCTCCCAAGTTGCATTTAAAGATCTGTGTAGTCTATATACCTCTCAAACAGCTATTATAGAAAATACTTGGCATCTGTGAGATGCCCTTTCACCAGACCAAAACAGAGAGCTATGTGATTATTATTTTTGAATATACAGTATTCTACTTTAAATGTAGTCCAGCATATCTTCAGCCACACCACTTGCAGTAAAATACTGCTTGGTGAATAGCAGGGGATAGAGTCTATCTCACAATTATAAAAGACAGTGGAACATAAGCAGATGTTGGTATTCAATCACCTTCTATCATAATTTATACTTTTCAATGAGAGAGAGCAGCAGACACAAGCAGATTTACTCATAAGGCAAATAAACTAGTAGAAATTTTTAAATAACTGTGGTCAAATTCTGCTGTCACATTGCAAATTTATCAGTGGCCAATCTTAGTTTCAGGTGTCTGAATAAAAGTCTCTTCTTATTACATTTTTGGTGTATAAATAATACATGGTATTTTTGTGAGGAAATAGTTGTGTAACTCATACTTTCACTCTATTTGTGCCTGGAAGTCTTTGCCTCACCTGTGTCAAAACATCATAATCTTACAGCTGCTAATTGCAGCAGAGTGGCGCCTTGAGTTATTTTTATGGTCAGCATGAGATGGCATGTGACATTTTATGTTATAGTAACCCTCAAAGAGGCCTTTCTATCATAAAGATTTTAATGCAGAAAGAGGAGGGAGTGGAATCTCCCAACATCTCTTAGAGTTGTAATGTCCTTGATCATCGTGTAAAATTAAGGTGATTTGTTTATTTGTCAAATTCATTACTTTAATGCTAATACCCAATGGTGTAACACGTTACCTAGCTAATGCTTTTAAGGCGGCTTGTCAAAATAAGTACGTGTTAGTTCAGTTCCCACTATGCTGGACTTTTGCCCAAGCAGAAAATGAGTGAATAAGAGTAAGATTTTAATGCAGTGAGTCCCGCCAGTCATATTAAAACCCTACCTTTTAGGGAACACATTAGGTGATATGCAGGAGCTCATATTTAGTAACGCTCTGATGGACATTGGCAAAAATTTTGCTGTGTAGGAGCCACGTAGGGACTCTGGATTTTGGCTCTGTTTTTAAAATACCAACAGATCAGATGTGCTTTGAGAAACACAAACAACTGTATTTTTTAAATGAGAATTTTTTAATCTCTACCAATTTCATAGTGGCCTATGAATAAGCTTATGCTCTTTCAGCTGAGAATATATATCAGGTTTCTTGGAAACCATCCCACCAGGGCATGACTATAGCTCCACTATAAGCAGTGAAGCACTTAAAAGGAGGCTAATTAGCTATTTGCTGTACTTGACAGACAAAAGATGTATGCAAGCACAGAGAAAAGACTGCAAATATAGATATCCCTGATTATGTTATTGTCCAACATTTTAATTATTTTCTTAGCCCACCTTTGTGTAATGTAAAAAGGTTTTGAAAGATGTGACAGTAACAAGGCTGTGGTGTTTCTTTAACTAATCACCATCACTGCAGGGTGCTGGAAATTTTAAAGCACGTTTTATATGCTCAGTTCATTGAAGAATTACTTTTAGTTCTACTGGTCCTAATTTTTCCTTTATTTGCAGAGCAGCAATGAGAAAGGTGTGATTTGATTCCACTAGTGTCCTGCCTAGAAGCCATTTTGGCATGTAAATCATCTGCACAGGAGACAGACTGGCTGGTAACTGCAAATAGGGGCAGATTATAAGACCTATGGTCTCCATCTGCAACTCTCACTGGGTAAGGAAATAATGCAGCTTCTCTGAGACTTATTTTAGCTACCCATGAAATTAGGAAATCATATTTATCTGTCACTTGTGAGCATTGTGTAGTTTTTTACCCCACCAACCCTCAAGTTCTTGGAAAGCCTGAAATGGAATTTCCTCACAATATATTTTTGCTTCTAATTTTAGCCAAAACCAAATGCAAAGTAGCCTACAGTGTGAGGCTAGCCAAGCAAATAAATGCCTTAACCAAACATTCTGAAACAAAAACATTTCGGCCCAGGGTTTAGATTCCAGCAGGAGTTAGGGCTCCTTCCTTGTTAACTGATACAGTTTCACAAGTTCACAGGGATACACAGCCACCTTGGCTCCAAGTCATTCAGGTGTGCTGCCATCAATGTCACAGGAAGGAAGGATTTGGCCCATGCCACATAAAAATAATGGTTTGTATGGGTAAGCAGACAGGCACCAACGGAGTAAATAGCAGTTCAGAAACCAGCAGCGCTTTAAGCTTTGTTAATAGCAAGGAGCCAGGTACATTAAAGTAGCAGACAATTTGTTTGATAAGCAATTGATATTTGACAGGCCAGTGACAGCCATGTTGTCAGGAGATCACAGCTCCTGCCTCAGTATGTGACTTTAAAAACTTCACTGGGGGAAAAATTACAGTCAGGCAAGCAGCAGCAAGGCATAGCCTGAGGCACTATCTGCCAATAACTAAGTCCTAGGGAAAACTGATTTGTGGCTTCTGATCACATGAACCTATAGCCTTCACTATTGACTAATTGTGGTTCATCTGGATGTAGATCTATCTTGGCTAACAAGAAAGCACTAGAGGTCTTCATTTAGCCATTGAGCTGAGTCTCTGGAGACATGTGTGCAGCTGTCTTTACCTTCTTACCAATCAACACATCAAAAGCTGCAGAATATATTTCCACTTTCAGAAATGCAAACTGCAAGTGAGATAAAGTTGCCAAACTAGACTTGAAAAAGAGTGAATGATTATGACTCTCCTCCAATACAAAAGATAAATCATTTATGACCGTGCAGAGCTTTGCTATCTATATAAATTCAGAACAGATATGATGGAATCAATTTATCAGCTGGACAGCCACATCATTTTAATGTAACTGTAAAGGATTAAAACAATTTTAGGTGCCTTTTTTTTCCTACAAAGCATCAGCCTGGGGAGAACACAAGCAGACCAGGTGAATGCACATTCTTTTGCAGAAAGTGGCCATTGACCGATGCTGTTTTGATTTTTCCTACTGAAAATAGTGTAGTTAAAAATCATCTACGTGGTGCCATGAAAATCAGCTGTTAATTACTATGCAAAGCATTCTACCTAGTCCAAATATTATGCTAAAATGGCAAAAAAAATTTATAAAAAATACTGTGGATGTATTTGCAGGTAAATCTACAGAAGAGGCAGGGTCAGCAATTTTGGCTTAAATCACTTTTTTGGCTTCTGCTCTGGTTAACAAGTCATTCAACTACAGGTTATATTGTCAAGACACAGAACACCACCAGTGAAGGAGCTGGGGTCCTTCATACTCCATCGATGCTCTCAGAGTTTAAAAGTCTGAGCAATTTTAGGGCTCAGTTATAGTTTGACTTTAAGTTCAGATTCAAGTCACATTGTATTTAATAGGCAAAAAATTTGCTTCAGGTCCAAGTGACCAGGACTTTTGTGATGTCTGTTAATGAAGGCAGGACCAGCCAGTGTGGATCTGACTCAGTCTCATGCTGCTTTTTCTTCTTTGTACTGTCTCAGGAGGTCGGGAAATAAGTTTTTCATGTGAGATTTCTGTTTCCTCCCAATCCAGAAGAACGGGAGCAAAGAAGGTGCAGAATCTTTGCAGTATTCTGTAATCTTCATGTGCCAGATTGACTTCAGCAAGGAAATGGCAAATATTTTTGCCATATCACATTCTGCACAGCTTAATTGGGATTCACAGTCTGGCAGAGAAGAGCAAATTGATCACATAAAATTAAAAGCAATATAAAGATATCCTTAGAATGTCAATCCTTAGGGTAACTCTGCTCATATTTAGTTATGTTAATGAATGCATGTTACTGGATTACCTATCTTGACCAAGATGAAAGAGGATAGTAAAACTAGATGAGCAGTCTGGTACTAGAAATTACTAGGAATTTAGAGCAAGAGACAATTTAAGACCTCTTCTTCAGGGCAGATTTTTAATGTAGGTAAAGCAGAGGATGCTTATGATTGTGTTTTCAAAGTTCTTAGCATTTAACATAATAAATTTCTGCATCTGTCAAGGTGTATCTCTTTCTGGTTATTATTACTACCAATTTTGACCTAGCACACCGACGCACTTTTTTGCTAGTTGAATATATATATAAATATATTTCTTTTTGTTGGACTTCCACTGTGAAGCTTTTGCCCAATAGACTTACGACAAATGACAAAAACTCTTACAGGGAGGGCAAGCAGTTCAGCCTGTTCCCAAAACTGCCCCATCCTTCTTGTTACAAAACCTTCTTTACATGTTGCTTATACTTTTGCAAAATTAACTCCCAAGGATAACATTTTCCACACTGACATAGTTACTCTGGAAAATATCTCTGCATCTTGCCTCTTGTTTTTGAAGGACAGAAATGCCTCTATACTCAAAGCAGGGATGGCTTATTGCCACTTACTCAAAAATGCCTTCAGTTGGCCAAATAGGAAAACTTCGTGAAGAGAAACCAAAAAAAAAAAAGAAAATCACGCTTCAGAATAGTCTTAGTAAAAATAGCTTCCACTTTTAAGAATTCTTTTTTGGAGTGAACACTCTGAAGATTTTACGTTATTAATTGCACTCTGACCCCCACAAAAGACAGGATGGGCACAAACTTAGGGCAAGAGTGACCTGGAAGCATTTCTAAAATTTTCTTTCAAAGGGCTGCTCCTTTTCAGGATTGCTGCCAGGTCCTGTAGCTAGGAGCAAGGCATTAGCAGCATTTCTCATACTCCTTATTAATGCTCCTTATGCAAGTAGGGAGAAGCTGCTGGACCTGGACCCCAACATGATGGAAAACTGCAAGTAGGGAGATACATAATTTACAAAAACAAGCCAAGTGGGTATTTAAGTAGAGAAAAGAGGGGAAAAAATGTGATAAGCACTTTATAGAGAAAGGGATAGGGACAGGACAGATGAGATTTAGTCTGAAATTTGGAGCTGAATGTTTTCCCTTAGAAAACACTAGTTTACCAAATTTGTAACTTCCCTGCAGAAATTACAGTTTCCTTCAGAAAACTGTAACTCTTCCTTACTGCACTTCCCCACTCTTTCACCCCCATACCTCACACTTTTTAGCAACACCAATTCAGTTTTTAATAACACAAACATGCCTTGGTTTCGCAAATATTTCTCTTCTCACTCAGTGTACAGAATCAATCTGCTCTGGAGATGGATACAAACTTTGAAAGCAACAGCTGTAGTTGCTTCATCCATTACGAAAGTCACTGAATCTGCAACAAAGGAAGGTGACCACCACAGAATATGACAAGAAGTGATCTCATCTAATTGTCAGAACAGTTCACAGTTTAAAATTGGCTTCTTCAGAAATATCCATCTCTAAAAAAACCCCTTTCACAGGCCAACAAGAGCTAGGCATTGCTATGTAGGAACCTGAACATGAGCTGAAGGTGCTGATCTGCAGAATACCTCACTCCTGGGATATTTTACGCATTTTAAGTGCATATCATATATTCTGAAGAAAAGGAAGAAAGTAAAACAAGTTCTGGATGAGGAGGCACAAGACTTATTTAACCTAAATAAACAGTTGTTTTTGCAGGAGGAAGAGCTGATGATGGAACTGTTTACTTACAAAGAAATACACACAAAACAAGGATACAAGTTATTGTGTTTTGTTCTCTTAACCCCTCTCAAGTGTCTTGGAAATTGTTTTGCAAACTGGATGGCTGCTTTATGAACAAATTGCCTTTCTTCCCATTTGGAATTTGAACTCTCCAGCTTTCTGGAGGGAATGCACTGAATCATTCTGATATTCTGTGACAATTTAAAAGCAAATGAAGGAAATACTTGGCACATCATAATTTTTTTTAATACCTCAGCAACAATTTTAAAATTGGTTGGATAAAATGGCCATTTCTACTAAAAGTTGCACATTTTTTAAGTTACCAGGGCAGTAATTTCCACAATAAAGACATAAATCTATCTATACAATATAAGCCAAAAAAATATATATTTTTTTAATCTATTTGCAGAACTCTGAAACTTCAGAGACATAAAACATAAATATGGAGTAAAACTAAGCTAAAAACTAAAGTGCAGATAATTTCACCATGCTCTATAAAGGAGATTGCACAGTTTTGGTAAAAACTTAGATTTCATCAAGGGAGAGTCTTCAGAGTTTGAAGATGCAGCAATGGGCTGGCAGATGCCAGTGCCTGACTTGGGGAGATAGGTCTGTTGAAGACTGGAGAGCTTTTGAAAGTTTAATGCAACTCTTTGGCTCTAGCAGGTCAGATCTCCTCTACCTTTCCCAAAGAGTTTTTAGGAGGCTGAAAATATGTGTGGATAACCTCTGCCAGTGATACAGAAGCCACTCATATCCTTGTTGGACACAGTTTATGCTGGGCTAACAGGTACAGCTGTAGTTAGAAATGGCAGCTTGAAGTTCAATTCCATTTCTCCCAAGCTCATGTCATCCTTTTGCAGGAAGCCAAGTCAACAAGGCCTGAAGTACTTCAGGAATTCCCCTTTCACATGCTGATAAAGATACAAGATCAGGATTTGATAATAGGCACCACTTGCAATAACCAGGGCATGTAATGTGTTTTACACGCAGATCCATGTTCTCAACGACTCCTCCTTTCTCTTTCTTTTTCTATCCCAAGAATGTAGCTCAACAATTCCCACCATATTTTATTAATATTTAAAAATTTATTAATAAGAAGATAACTCCAGCACTTCCAGCGAAGTAGACTAACCATGATGTGAGAATTACTCTAAATGTGCCATGACTTATAAAACCTGAAGGTGTTACCTCATGAATCGTCTCTAGAGAATGAGTAACCCCTACCTACAATAGCTTCACACAAAAGCCCTTTAAGAGGGATTGGCCCAAAGCTCTGTAGTAGGACATTCCGTATGCCTTTGTGGTCGGAGTAACCAGAGGCCACAGGTTTACCCACCGCCATCTGCATAACACACTGCCACCATTCCTCAACCAGCCTCATGAAATTCAGAGCCTTCAGAAGAAAAAATTGGTCCAAAGAACAGGAACTATTTGTCCAACCACTACTGCTGATGTTCCCACACTGTTTAAATACATCAGGTGATCTAATAAGCCCTCTACTAAGCCTTTCAACCAAAGAGGTGAATTTGAGGACTGGTACAAGTGTCCTCAAAATCACACTCAGCATGTGTGTATCAGCTGCCTCATTTTTATGTGCTTCTCCCCTTTTTCTTAACTCTGTTTACCAAGAGATGTTTCATCATTTTATTCCCCCCCAGGTATAGTTTTCCAATTATTTTCTGCCTTATAGATTAAGTACTGTATAAGAACAGAAAAAAGACACCACCTAGTTTGGTGAAGGAGACGTGTCTTGCACTTTGCTAACATTATAGTCAGATTTCACGGTCATGGGAAAACAAAACACCCCAAATGGAGCAGTTATTAATTCAATAAATCCAGCTGCTTTCAGTGCTCTGGGCAAAAGGCAAAGTTAAAAGCAGCTGCTTGTTGACGACATGTGCGACCTGACCAGGGGAAGGTAGCTGTTTTAGCACATCATCCACCACTTTGAAGGCTGACTGCACTCAATTTCTTAGACAATCTACACACCATTTTCAGTTCTGTACCTCCATAATTTATCACAACAATACCTCAAGCATACAGATTGTTGGGGGGGGGGGGTGGGGCANATTTACAGTATAAAGATGAAAGAAGCTGGACGGCTCAAGAAGACCTACTATGTAAATCATATCCACAACTTAAAGGAATGTAGCCATAATATTCTGGAATTAATTTTTCCAGCATTCCTATATAGGTCACGCAAAGGTAAATGTAGTTTCCTCCTCCCCCTACCACTATATCTGGAGTTGTTTATCAATATGTTAAAGAGGAAATTGATTCTACCTCCCTTTTTCTACAAGGACAATAAGAACCTTATGTATAAAAACAACAGCAATCAGTAAAAAATTAGTGTGCAATCTGCCTGTATGTCTTCCCTTCAAATTTTTGGGTACATCTTTCAAAAGTTACTTTTCATGATACTCAAGATTAGGAAAGGAAAATAATCTTTTCCCAGCAACAGTCTAGATAATATACAGTGTATCCCAGATATATCTCACCAATCCTAGCTAACTTCAAAAAAGCAAGTTATGTGCAGCCTTCCTAACATTTCTACAATGTGATTTTAAAACTATTATTTTAAAATTGATTTCAAGCTCAGGTCTATATTTTCAGATACTTTCCTAAATTATAATTGCTAAGAATGTTTGATTAATCAAAGGTGTGTTTGCCAATGGGGAAAAATTATCTTTTTTTAGAAGACTGTGTGCAGATACAACTTTACTTTTTTGTTAATGGTTTGGTAGCAATCTTTTGCACACAAGGATTTTTTTTCTGTGTTCAGCAGGTGCAGCATGTATCCCCAGGAGAACCAAAAGGGTGTGTGCAAATCTCTTTACACAATTTTACCTCTTCTCTCAATGATCAATGACACATTTATCTGAGAAAACTCTGAATTTACCTACATTTACTGTGTGCTTCTTAGCCCTCTAACTTCAATCTGCCTCTCAGTCTCTTTCCCCTGGGATCTACTTTTAAAGGTACAAGCATGTTAACAGTTTCAAACAGCTGCTATGGAAAAAAATAATCATGAATGTTTGCTTCTTCCTCCTCAATTGTGGACTTAAATCTCAAAATACACTGAGGCTGAGTTGCAAGAAGCAGTTGTAGTTACAGGATTAACTCCAGACACCTCCTGTTCTAGCAGGCTCGAAGTTGGGGCTTATACCAGTGGAAAGGTGATACAGGAGATATTCATCTCTCGTTTTTCACACTGGTGGGTCCTGACATTTCGGGTCAAGCAAACTTTTAATGAATGGGAAAACTATTTCAAGTTATATTTAAGTATTTCTAAATATATTCTGTGTTTTTCTCTCTTTCCATGGAGACTTCGAGCAACTAGTTCTAAAGTCAAGAGGCTTCTGAATAGAACACAAACTTAAGACTGCATTTCAGCAGAATATGTAGTACATTTGTAATGTGTGGCTTCAAAGAGGAAAGGTAACCCATTCCCATACAGAGGAAACAACATTCCCATACAGGGGACAACATATTAGCTTTGGAATGGATAATCCCTCAAACCATGCTTCAGCCCAAATCTTTAGATAACCTTCTGCGTGCACGATGTACGTATCCCACTGAATGTCTAAACATCATATTCTAATGCCATCCTTCACGTAGGCATATGTGTAGACCTCATTGCTCCCTACGTAATGCACTTTGGACACAGGCTATTCAATGGAACATAACCATTGCCTCACCATTCCTTTAGCAAAGAAGTGCATAAAACTGTGTTTGCAATACTCGGACTCCTTGGTGAAATCACCCACTCCCAGTTTGACTCCACTGTACCACAAAAACTGGCTTAAAATTAAATTTGTCCTTTTTTTCCCCCTCTACTTCTGACATGTCATTTTGTATCTTCGGATTTCTTTGGATTCTCATGGGGTGGATCCCCTCTGCAAGACCCTGATAATCTTGCCAATGGTTAACTCTTAGCCATCAGGCTACCCATAACAAAACTGATGTATTATGGGGACTTATCATCACGCCCCATTTCACTGAGGCTCCACTGGGATGCACAGTGAGTGAATCACCAAATCTAAGGTTGACAATATCACAGATAAGTGTTTACCACCTTGCCCGGCTAGATGATTTTGGCTAGTGAATGCAAACTGAACAGGGACAATTTGACAGTTCTTGTCTAAACAATAAAATCTGTCCAGGCAATATTTCTGGCTTTCTATAAATCCCAGACAGTCCAGTGTGCCTCCTTAGCCTTTGCAAATAATCAAGTGTAAAGGTTTTTAAAAGGACTTCTGTTAAAAAGCAGTTGATAACGACTTTCAATACTGAAAGAATAGGATGGCATCTATTGGATCTCCATGATAAATAGCAAAGATCTTTCTGTACAATAAAATAGTCCTGTGCTATTGAGTGACTAAGTCCTTTTCATTATTCATACAGTAGTGGATGAATTGATATGAATAAGAATGAAATTGTGCCCCAATACTCAGCTTTCAAGCATGCATCACTGTTAGAATTTTATTAATAAACCCATAAAAATTTAACCAAATTTTTGCAAACTGACATTTTGTGTGCTGTATATAACTAAACATTAATTTTTTAAAAAACTTATTTTATAGAAAGAAATACAGAAAATAAACTCTCACCTGATTCATATATTATAGCCTTAGCTTGAGCGTGCAGTGGGCTGGGGAATGTTTTCAGTCACTTTCCTTACCATAGGAGGTAGCGGTCCATTGTCCATCACCCACACTGTGTCTGGGTAGACTGACTGGGTGGATCAGGGTACCTGGGGTACAGGGAGAAGGAAGAAGAGAAGCTGTCATAGGTGCTATCACAAGGGGTCCAAAGGACAGCTGGTCAAGACTGATACGCGTGTTATATTTACAGCACCCACACTAAATTTGCAGCCTCTCTGTTCAGGTATGAATGACCTCCCACAACACTTGGACAGCCACCTCTGAAGAAGGGAGGAGATGGCTGTTTATGTGCAATGAATCTGTTCAATACCAAGTCCAACACGGTTCAGGAGCTTGGAATTCATCTGTGTTAGCAATGCCTGTGTCTGCAGGGTTTCCAGACTCTGCAGATGTCCTGACTTTGCCCCTGGCATTTCAGATAGATGAAGATACCTGCTCAAGCACATAGCAACAAACACACAGCACCTCTTGTATTGTACAGTGCCGCCTTGCCTGCCTGAGTACTAAGGGGACTGTAAAGCTTCTTGTCAAGTGTTTTAACATGTCAAAGTTTCAAATATGGGATGGACAATCAAGGGTGCAGAGAGGAGTAACAAATGCTCATGGCAGTTGCTGGAGTAGGATGCAAAGGTTTATGGCAACGTCAAAGAGCTGAAGCCAAGAAAAAGTTGGTACTCTGCTCTGCCTAATTTTACATTGCTCACTGAAGTGGCATGAATCTGCTTCTTCCTGTCTCAGATCTACAGAAATTGAAAAGGTAAAAAAGGAGGAGTTTGGGGTTGCCTGTTGGCTCCTCAGGCCACATGGGTACTGAGACAGCATTAACTTCCCTTGTAGTGCTGCAGGAGCCAGGAGGAGATGATGGACACTGTCCCCATACCTTGGTCAAGCCTAGGCAAAGGAGATGAGGAGCATCTCACAAGCTCTCCCAGGAGGCTGGTTCACCAATGTTCCAGCCTTTATAATTTCTGTAGCTGTAAAGCAGAAAGTCAAAAAACATGCACATAGTTTAACTCTTGTACCAATCTCTCCTTTAGAAGTTCTTCTGCAGCAATAGTTCAGAAGGCAGGGAAATACATTCTCTTCCTATGAAGAGTTTGTACTCATTTCAGATTAGTTTATTTTCTCATCCGGTGATTGTAGCCACTCATTTTCCATATTCTTCGACTTAGCTTTTTTTTCCTCTTTCATGATTCCGTATGTTTTGAATGTTTCTTTTCTCAATCTGGAAACAGCAGCAGAAAAGTCTTTGTTGCTTGACAGCTCCTGGAGTTCTTATTACGCATTTCACATCAAAGATATGCGTATAATTTGTATTACAGTTATTACCAAATAATCACATTAATGTTGTATTTCTGCTGTCATAGGATAGCTGTCAAAACTTAAAGATGGGAAAACAACAAGGAACAAAAAACCCCCAAACCACAGTCATTTGTCCACTTTAAGTTCTAGCTACTGGAAAAAACCTCCAGTAGCAGTAGATTTTGTAATACAAAATTTTCCGTGCAAGTTCAGAGGAGAGAGCTTCTTCTTAGGCAATTTTATAAAATGTTATTGCTTCTCCTTGTCTATAATCTGGAATCCAATTTTAGGGTAAATGCACCTAATTATCACTGCAATATGTATTTTTATTTCTAATTATTCCTCTTCTTACAAATACAATCAAATGTCTGAAAACCAGTTTTGTTCTTCTGTTGTGTCAACTGCTGTTGTACAAGGAGAGGGAAGGAAGCTGTGACACTCATGCAATCTCAGTTTGAAGGGATAGATCGTTCGAAGGATGAGGAAGGAAAATCATGACTGCGTTTTACGCCACATGGGATACTAACATGAAAAATAATCTGCTTTTTCTACAGCTGGCTGAACGCTGTGGGGGATCCCCAGAAGATATAGATTAATGTATGAATTTGTACTTTATTGTTACTGACAAATAACTCCCACTAGCTCACAACGGTTGATGGGCAGTGTCACAGTTAATGACAAGGCTTGACTCCTCTATAATCATCAATTTAAATTTGGTATTTTTCCCTGTGTGAATTCTAAAAATAATATTTCCAAGTGTTTAAATTATGCTTAAGCTGATATATTGAATGTCCCTGAAGACTTACTCTATAATAGTTTTCTGCAGAATGATACACTAACTCCTTCCCCCCCCACACACCATTTTCCCTTTTCTTTTACATAACAAATTTCTTAAAAAAAAAAAAAAGTAGAGTGTGAGACAGAAAGCTTATATTTCAGGGGAGAATGGCGTGAGGGGCCGGGGAGGCCGCATAATTGGGTGTGATGTGTCAGTTTCTCTAGTGACTGTTGGGACTATTCTGTCATCACTTCCGCAGCGCGTAAGCGAGAGGACTGCACAAATCCCCATGTCTCCCGTGACTTAACCAAACACTGGAGTCTCCTCTAAGAGAGAGTTAGTCAGGAGATGTGCAGGTGTTTTATACATTAGCAAAGAAAGCAAGACATGGGGGGGATGTAAGAAAAAGGCAAAGGATGAGATAGTGTGACATGAAAAGAAGAAGGGCTTGCCAAAACCAGCACATTCATACAGGTTCTGCTTAGCAAATTGTACTCCTAAAAATAAAATAATTAAAGATAAAATAAACCCAAACAGTCTAAAGTTACCCTAGCTAGAGGCAGCTATACCTTATTTTACAGCTGTGGGCTACTCTGCGAACACAGCTTTTTCATTATTTCTCTAGCTGTTCTCTTTTCCCTAAAGACAAAACAGAAAAAACTAACAATGCATCACACTTCACCTACCTCGTGAGCAATTTCTGCGTGGGCAGATAAACACAGTAGGTAGTTAAGAGACACTACAGCTGTAGGTTTTTCTCCCTGAACCTTTCTAAGAATTATCCTATCAGTCACAATGGGCAGGAATCATTGCCCCTTCCTTAGGTGCTAAAAATACAGGCCTTCAGGTTGGAGCTGGTCATCTCTCTATATTCAAATTAAAGCAATAGGCAGATGTCCAGGACAGTTCATCTGAGGAATTTTAAATATTGGTCTTAAAAGAAGAAATGCACCCTAAAAGCATAGTTTGATTTTGATCAATTTTGGAAGGGCATAGGCTCATTGTTCAGCTGCAGACATCTTTGCACACAGTGCGTTATAGTCACTGCACATGATGATGACTCAATGGCTTCTTGTATGAGACGATGCATCAACATTCAAAGAAGCAAATAATGAGGTTTGCTTATTTCTAGGTTTGTTTATTTCTTTTTTAACAAACTCACACTTAAACCATGCCCAGTTTTGTAGAAGAAAACGACTGTATACTGTGCTTTGGTTTTGCTACACTCCTCTGCATTTCTGCTATGCTCAGTTAAACAGGAATCCTCGCTGTAAGCCATGGTCACGATCCTTTCCCTTTCTAATTCTGGACCTCTAAAGGTCCAGAATGTAAATTTAAGTACCACAAAATCAAATTATATTCACTGCATGCCTACTGGAACTCAATTACCTAGATTTTCTCACATAAATGTTTCTTTGTCTTTGGAAGCACTCCCATATCAGAATGAGTGACATTAATTGATACAATACCAACTTTATTTCAGGCACACGAAGCGTGTTTCAACCTGTATCAAATCATGGACCAGAAATGCCTTTTTTCCCTGTACCTAGACAATTTCTAATTTGGATAGTAAACTGGGCACAGACTAAGAGGAAGAGTTTATACTTGGCCCCTGTGAGTAGATTAATGAAGCAAATCTCCCTTATGTTATGTTTCACTGCTTTATTTTGCCAGCAAAGTTGGCACTACAGAAGTTCACTTCTACAAGACAAGCTGTTTTAGAGCCCTTGAACCTGAAACAATAATTGTGCTTTTTAGCACCTACTACTGCCATGATTTATATATTCACATTATATAATCACATGCACTGAATCCCTCAGGTTTCCGGAACAGAAAATTAGGGATGTACTACTACCTTTGAGGCACTTAACTCATGATATAAACAGGTCTGTGGACTGACACTATTTTTCATGAGGATCTAGGAACAGGATTTCAGGCCACCATCTACTGTTTTGAGTCCCATCTCTCACACACAAAGGTAACTGCACAATAGAAGAGCCCAGAAGGGTTTACACATTATGAGGTTTATGCAATACTGTAACCTGTGACAAACCAAGGTCCAGTATAAATTAAAATTTAAAAAAAGAAATAAGAAGGAAGAAATAAAAGAAAGAAAAAAGGAAAAAAAAAGGAAAGAAAAAAGAAAGAAAAGAAGAGCAATAGAAAGTCATAGAAAGAAAACAGAAATGTATTTTTACTATTTTAGATCGTTGAAATAAGAGGAAATGTGTAAAAGGAAAGAGTAGACTATGTGTACAGTGCCACGTCTCATACCAGTATCCATTTCAAAGAAGAGTCATCGCTATTTGAAAACCTTTTATCTTTAAACTGGGAAAGAAAAACATACCCAAGAGGTTATCTGAAAATGAGACTCCTAATAAATTTATCATATGTAAATTATTTCAGATACGGCTAGAGTTACCTGAAATAGCACGTGAAGTTCCAAACTAAAGCTAGCCTGAATGCTCTAATTTGAAACAAGCAGATAAATTTTGTTTACAGTCTTTTTTTTTTTTTGTGCATATTTTTTATTATTAGGATGGGAATCAGGAATGCATAAACAATTTTGCCATAAGAGTCCTTTGATCTGAACTAGAACGCCTGAGAAAACTTACAAGAGAGCTTGTTCTCAGTAGAGAAACTTCATCTTCATTGGAGCAAACAGCAGCCAGACATCAGCAGGCACATGAGAAATACCGAAATGAGCACGGCCTTGTATCTTGCAGTATTTGAAAGACTTGCATTTGAAGAGCATGCAAAAACAGAAACAGATTTTCTTTCTACTCTCTCTCTGCATTATATATTAGATTATTATTGCCATACGTGAGACCTGTGGAATTTGCAAAAAGCTTTCTTTATGGGCATGACAATGAATAGGATGAGCTCCAGAAATACTATGCCATAGGGTACATGTTCTGGGACAGGTGTCCCAACCAAAGAAAATTTCTTATTTGACTTTGCTAGTCCAAAATGTACATTAATCACCTGACAGGGTCACTGCAGAGATCATAGGATTTATTAGTTCAAACATCAAACATTTAGTTCAAACATTTCACATACAACAGGACGTAAAATTATTAGTTTCATATTATAAAAATGACTGTAAGTGTCCCATTTGGCTTGCAAATCTGCAGCCACAATGGAATTGAGAAGTCAAAAAATACCCTAACACCAAAAAAACCTTAAAACACATCATACATGGGAGATTTTCCATTTGAGGGAAAACCACGCAAATTTAGGGAACGCAAATCATTTTTTTCAAATGCCACGACTATTGATTTCACTACAAAATGCCTCTGAATTAATTTCTTTTAGAGCAAGAAGTATTTATTAACTTAGCAGTTTTATACTTGCAAATTCTACAAAATAATTTCCTTTAATTTTGGTTTGTAACAAGACAGAAGCCTGCTTGACTCAAACATTCACGGTCATCTCGTGCTTAACAACAAAACTCTCTGTGAGAAGGGACTGTGAAGAAGGCAGAAGCTATAACTGATCAGTACCAACACAGAAAAATGAAACAGAACAAACTACAGAACACAGTTAGTATTTCCTTTCATGAAATTTCTATTTTATATATATGTTTGTGTCTATTAAACGTAGTTTCAATCATTTTGCCATTTAGAGCAGAAAAGGCTTTGTTTTAAGTAACAGTACTTTTAGAAACTTACACTCCATTTTAAAAATATATACACGTGTGTGCACTAGTAGGTGTTTATGTTGTTACCCCTCTTGTTTAAACTAGGGATATTCAGATTTCATTAAGTTAATGCAGGAAATATTACAGTATTTACAAAAATACCCATGCTTGAGTAACGGACTTTTGATAGACGCACTTTTCTAAAAACCTACCCCAGTTATGAGAATTTACTGAACAATCTTGCAAGGCTGATTCCAAGTAACACGGGAGTGAAGAAACAGTAATCAAAAGGCACAGTTAAATAAATAATTTGATATTATTTTAAGTTTCTTAACATAGGCTATTGAATTGCATATAAAGGAGACACTTATGATAGAGAGCTTCAGGGAGAACTCAGTGCTAGTCAACACCCTTACCGAGACAAGGATTTCCAATTTTGAGGAATCAAATTCCCACGTATTTTATTATTCTTGCTGAACCAGCAGCCACACAAAATGGCAACCAAAGTGACATGATGCTCACAACTCAAACCAAATGTACAGTCTGATCCTCAAATTTAGAAGCCAACAATTATCTTCCCAAAGATCTTGGGCAGAAGTAAAAGTTTATCTGAGCAAGATGAGTACTGACTGCAAAGTAAAGCTACATACAGGTTGTCCACCCTTTTAATCAAATGTGTCTGTGCTCAGAGCAGAAGTAGAGACGGATCTCTGGGCCAGGTAAATTGGCTGGAAACACATTAATTTAATAATAATAAAAAAAAGGGTCCTCGCCAGTAGTTTTTAAGGTAATCTTTTGCAGAGTAAAATAAAAGGCCATGTAATTAAAAAAAAAAAAAATTGAAATAGGAAAACAGACAAAAAACCCTCAGATTTCAAAGTGGAGGATAATTGTCAGTGGACTTCCATAGGACTCTGTGCAGTTCAACTGCCTCAAAAATGACTTTCAAAAAGAATTTTGACACCACAAAAATTAATCATTTGGTTTCAGAAATATTTCATGATTACAAGATTGGGAAAGAAAAATTTACTTCCAATGAATATGAAGTAAAATATAGACAGGAAAGGAAATCCAAATAATATCACAATAGATAATAATGTCAAACTTAAGGAAAACTACTGTGGACACATAGTGGACAGTAGCACCAGCTTCATGTGTGGCAAAAGAAAAAGATACAAATAAAATATTTAAATTTTTTCTGTAAATAATGGAAGGTAGCATAAGTCATTGGGGTAGCAGCCACTTCTTGAAGACTGGATGCAGTTCATAAAAATATAGCAAAGCTTCAAAAAATACAAAGTGTACTGAAGATGACAAAAAATGAACAAAGGTACAAGTGCCATTCTCTAGACAGATAAATAAATTTGACTTGGGACCCTTTAACACTGTAAAAACACGGTGCAAGAGAATTTTTTCCCTCTTGATGGTCTCAAGTAAAAATTTCCACTGTCTCACAACACGAGAACTAGGGCATATCCAATTAAATTTTTAGGCAGTCCGTTTAAAACAAGCGCTTTACCAGGAATTCTTTTTTTTTTCCAAATAATTAGGAATTAAATTAGTTGTTTAACCTAAGTCATTGCTGCATCATGCCACGAGCGTAAATACAATCAAAATGCAACTGGGCAAATTTAACGAACAGAGATCTGTCAGGGGCACTAAAACATGACAATATGGTAAAGCCTATGAAAATAAATCTCTAAAGCTGAGATCATTAGAAGATGGAAAATATTCTCTGGACATTTTCTTGTACTAACTTACTGGCCACTGTCAGAAATAGGCTAATGGACAAAATGTACTTCTCATGTGATTCAAAACAGTCACTCATATTCTCTGCCAAAACACCACAAAAACCAGTTTATTTTTGCGTAATGGGATGGAAGAACAAAATATTAGAAAACACTGACAAAACCAGTTATATTTTCTAGAAATAAATACATTTTATACATTTCCACAACTTTTGTGGAAAATTATAAAAAATGCTTCAATTTCTTGCAAGTTAAGAGACTTGAATTACGTTCAATGAAAATTCCCTGAATGTTCAGTTTGCTTTGAACTTACCTTAAACACAAGTAAAATTCTTCTTTCTCTGAAACTGAAAAACTCTGTTGGGTTACAAGAATAGATTAGCTGTGACTAATCTGCACTGGTTTCATGGTTGTCCTAAGGTAGCTACTTCTTTCTTAATTGTCCATGGTCAGTAAATTACTATGCTGTCTCAGAACAAGAGATATTACATTTCTTTCTGTATTATTTTATAATACTTCATAAAATTCTGAAACACTAATGTAGCTGGTTGATGCATGTTGAACATGCAAGTAAGTAGATAAAATTTAAAGTCACTGAAAGAATTGTTTCATTATTGAGCTACGCTTTCTGGTACACTAATGGAAGTTACAGAAGACCATAATTTTAGCTTAAAACCTCACTAATCCTGGGAAATTAGAGAAATCAGCCAAGGCTTTTTCCACTGACGTATGGCTTCAGACCTCAGAGAGGCTGAACAAGGAAACAATCTGTTCACCCTGTAGCAAAAGTCAGCCTGATTCATCAGAAACTCTTTTCCTATTCCCTAAGCTTCCTGGGATCATCACTACTCAAAAAACTGACAGAGTTTGGTCATCGTTCAACACTGAAGCTGCTTAAAAGTGATAAATGTCACATTTTTACCAGTTACTTCAATTTCCTCAGAGCAAAACCTTCTATCTTCTGTGACTATTCGCAACTTGATGTTTAAATTATTTCATTACTTCTCTTTTGATAGGTCTAGTTATATTATCTCCTTTGTGCTAATTGCTATTAGTTTCTATGATCCCTAATAATTAAGCAATTTCAAGCTACTTAAAGAACCCAAAGTTACAGATACTGGTACACAGTTGACTCTGGTCTTCGACACTACTCTCACAGGATTTGCTCCTTTTTTTTCAACACAGTAAATGTGGTTCCATTTCTGGTTTTGTTTCACTGATTTTTAGTTTTTTGAAAATTTTCAAGGTTTTTACTAGTGTTATTATTTTCCTTTTTATTGTTCGTTTTCCTTATAGGTCAGTGACATTTCCCTGACTTAGACAGTCGACTGTCTACCAGTCTACTTGTAAAATGCTGAAGGGGCTGAGAGTGCTCAGCTCTAAGTTCTGTCATTTCATTTTCATCCTAACTCATCTTTTCCACTAAGGAAAACTGCGCTCTCCACCTATGTCCAGATGTTGCCTTCTCTGCAGTTTCAATCCTGAAGAGACATTTTGCCTTACTAACAAGTTTTTCCATCTTAATATTTTCAGAGTCAGAATTTTGCATTAGCAATTCTACATTTAGTTCTTATTGCCCTTTATACTATGGGAATTTGCCTTACACTCCTCTTTCTCTAACTTAAGAATTGCTACGTTACATGAGACCAGTGGTCCCTTCAGTATCAGTCACTAAAAGCCTTTGCTGAAAGGTGTGGGGAAACTGTGCTACACACCCTTGTAATGAGCTATCAAGCAGGGAAATTTCTTCCTCACCTACTTTAATTAAAGTTTGACTTATATTTTAAAGCTTGAAAATTTAAATCCCTGCTCTAAAATCTTTTGTGATGTAAGTCTGAAAGTTTTTGTTAATGACGTACACTTCCATGAAACGTTATTTTAAAGGCGGGGAGTTTAGGATGCAGAACACAATAGTTATGTAACACAAATCCATAGCATATAATGTAGCATTAGAAATAACACTCATGTGATATTCTAAATGGATAATTTTTATGTTAGGAACACAATTTAGGAATGTTATGCGTCTTGCAGAATTTACTTTTAAAACATAGACAAACATAAACATTGTCTAAATCCCCTTTTAAGAAAAAGTAATACAATTATAAAAATAACTACAAAAAGAAGGTAGTGAGTTAAGTGTGGAAAGGTTTAAGACCGGGAACAAGTCTTATTGAGACATACTTTATTAAAAATCCAGAAATGAATTTTAAATAATTTTAATTATTCACGGAGAAGATTCTAGCTCAAGTGTGTATTAAGGTACTTTCCTCTTATTAGCTTTTGCATTCCATTAATTACTTTTTTAACTATTTCCTCACCTTAGCCATGCATCAAGGAATGCTGCTTCCAGTTTTCCAGCAAGGATGAAGGAGATCTGCACAAATGTATCACTTCAGAATAAATGCATGTCATTTATTACAAAAATTGAATAATAAGAAAAAATATCTTTATTTTCCACTTATACTGGAACAATGAGAAAGACTGGACCATGCAATTAAATTATCTACTCAGACCAAATATTTCCTGTACTGTTTTTCAAGAAATGGCCTTTCACCTTCTTCTCTTCCTCTTTCTGCAGTGTTATTCCCAATAAGTAACCATTGACATTCAAGAGTCTATATATTTGTGGAGAGTTACCACATGTACTGTCATCTGAGCTGTCACCATTATGTCCTTATCTATGAACAGGGAAGTCTGAAGCATCAAGTACTTTCTGCTTGCAGTATGTACTAATACATGCATGTCCCCTTTTTAATGCTACTTTTCCTGCGTTAGAAGTGAATTTGTTTTGATTTAGTCTTGTTCATTTATAATGAATTTCTGACAACTGTGCAACTTCAAAGAGAAAAACATCTGCAAACCTTATCCTTACATAGACTATATTGCTATGTTTTTTCTTTTCTAATTACTAGTAACCCTACAAAATCATGGTATAAATTAAAATAAAGTAAACGTTTTGTCTCTTTTACGTTTTTTATTGGTCATTTTTTATAACTGCGTACCATTGTACACTACATACATGTAGATGCATGGAATGTTTCAAATGGTGAACACAAAGAAATATGTTTAACAGCACAGAGAAGCGATCATTGAGCAAATCACTCTGCATAAGTTACCATCTATTTTCCATGAAGCACAGGGTAAAGCATGTTAATGTAAAGTACAGATATTGCAGCGCAGTGTAGTCTTACACTGTGCAGGGAGAGCCCAGCAGTCTGCGGCAGCCTGAAACCGTGCACAAGTGCTTACAGCTGCGGTGACATGGTGCTAAGCATGTTTTAAGACTAGTCCCAGTCGAGCGGCATCTTATCCAACCAGAAACAATCCCACAATCCAGCTCTTTTTAAGTGATCATCCTTGTATCATAACAGATTTAGGTTGCAGCTACTTTGGATTATGGTTAATCTAACCTTTATCCATTCACATCTTCACCTGAAACTTACAAGGACCAAGAGTCAATTGCCAGGGCATAATTCACAATGACACTGATCTCTCCTTCCTCACTCTAATTATCTGGATTAAGAATAACACTTTTGAGTAATTATTTTCACATTGGATAAACATTAAGCTTTCCTGGATTTATCTAAGCTTTTTCTTAACATGAAATAGATCCGAGCAGGCTTATAAGAACATAACTGACAGCAGTGACAGCTTAATCAAGGAAACCCTAAACAACTAAAACAATAGGAAATGTTTGTTTCACATTGTTTTGAATAATCAAGAGCCAGTAACTTGATAACCCACTGGCAATCTACTCATAGACCAAAGAAAAAGCAATATCCAGGCAGATCAATTACAGTGACTTGTACTCTCTTAATAAAGATGCAAAATTTTCTCCAATGCAGTACCAGCTCAAAAGCAAACACGAGTTTTTACCAGTGGCAAAAAATGTACAAGACTACAAAGCTGCTGATTTGCACGACAGGTATCACAGGGATGAGAAAGAAAAAAAACGTATTACCAGTCCGCTAAATTTATAATTAAAATGAATCAGTTACCAGCTGTATCACTTCAGATGACAATTTCTGAAGAAACTGCATTGTCCATCTCAAGCTACAGAGACTCCCCAAAATTGATATCACAAGCAGGCTAGAAAAATCTTCCAACCTTGTCTTTGAAACTACCTACGATCATATACAATTACTCACTAAAATCACATCACAGAACCCAATTGCACTTTGGCTTTGCAGATCCACAGATAACCTCTTAAAGAGCAAACTCCCTTACTGTGTCGACCCCTGACCTCCAGCTCTTTTTCCAATCTCCAGTAGCACCACGTTTCTTTCCCAGAGTGAGCCAAGACTTGGAGCTGCAAGGTTTCGGAGGGGTAGCAAGTGCTCCAGCTATCATAACTTTGAGGTTAAGGGAGCACACTGCTAATACCTCATTCACAAACTTTAATGCATTCCTTATACTACTACTTAATTTAGTTTGAACATTATTTATGAAGGACTTTTCAGTAAGTATTTTTCCATTTGTGGGAGGCTTTTAATAATTTATAAGTAATAATTTTATTTGGCTCTTAAAAGGCTTTAAAATGTTATGCCTCAATTGAATACTTTAGCAGCCGCTGGAAGCTGAATCACAAACAAAGAAAAGTATTTACATCTTAATTTTAGGAATTATTTTAGAAATTGATCAAATAAGGGGCACAGACAATTTTATTTAATAACTTGACTTTTCTAAGGCTCCACAACAGCAATTAGACCACTGGGACTTTCTCTTCTCATGCTTAGCAATAATAAATAGTAAAAGTAGGCTTTCAGAGTGGTTTATGGTTTATTTGATTTCTTCATCATGTGAAGAGGAGAACAGGAGCTATGGAAGAACATTTTGAGTTCGCTCTCAAAAAACCGAGGACAGACACCACAAATCTGGGCACTTAGCTATAGCTGGGGCAAAACAATAAGAGTGATATCAGATATCTTTCTCCGTGCACATGCAAACTCTTGCTGACTTGGAACTATATTCTGGATGTGCATGTATACTTACCTTAATGAGATATCAACAGCAGCCATGAATATTGACATGTACTCACCAGCATGTTACTGACAACTTACCCTGATGGCAGGCAAGGACTCTTGCTCTTTTGATACCTTACCCCTCCCAGACAGAGCAAGTATTTTTTTTTTCCTTTGAATGAAAGGTCTCTCAAGTTTTCACTCAGCTGCTTTTACTGGATACTGGAAAACGGTCTCTTCATGCATTTTGCAGTACTTCCTAAGGGAGCAAAATGGACCTGAAGACTTTGAAATGATCCAAGAACTGAGAGCCTTGGAGATTCTTCCTGGTGTGACAATATCACTACTTCCTAAACTGTAGTGTGTGACATTTTTAAAATTGAAAACCCTGAAACCTGTCGCAGAATAGTTGAGGTTGGAAGGGATCTCTAGAGGTTGTATTGTCCAACCATGCAGACATGGTACAGAGAATTTCTGGGTGGATTGACTACACATTTTGATTTGGAAAACGTTAATTAATACTTTATCTTTTTATTTAAGATGTATTAAAAATAGTCCACTTCTTCAGAATCTAAGGTTTCCAGCAAATGCTAGTAGCTTCTATGCAGCTCCTAGATTTTTACTTTAAGCAGCGTTCCAGCCATCCTGTGTGAATAATGACTTTGAAATCTTTTGCTTTCACACTTTTTTCTTCTAATTGATGTTACTACATTATTAGGCAGATGTGCTCCACATCCTTTTATTTACGTTTACTGTAAAACCACCCAGAAGCATTCACTGACTAAAAGGAATATATTCATCAGTAAGTATGCATCTTAAATTTGCTTTTAGCCTGAAGAAAAATGTAGATATGCTGGAAAGAAAACACAGACTTTAAAACAATCTTGAAAACTGGTGAAACACTCCAAAAATTAGTTAGGAAAAATGCAAGGTAGATATAAATAACTGACTGCACAAATAGAGGGTGAGAAATTACTGGTATGGGGTGCTTTTTATGTGGACCAATTTCAGAGTGCTCAAAGACAAGAAGAGACAGTATCAACATAGTACAAGAAGAAATTTAGGAAAATCTGGACTAATTTAGTTAGGAAGAGAGGTAGATTATAGGTCTTCAAATACCTGAAGAGCTTCTTCTGCTCTGAGTCTTTGGTGGATACGTGAGGTGGCTAAAATTACTCAAAGAGATTAGATGTTGGAAAATGTGAGGATGGTGGACGACTGCAGCAGACTTTTTTGAGGAATAAAGCATCTCCCACACCAGCCATCTTGGAGAATAGATTGGACAGAAGTCCATCAAGAACAATGCCTTCGTAGAGGACTCTTCTGTGGGTTAGAAAGAGAGTACATGGCACTTGCTTTTAGCCCTATATTCCAAGAGTACAGTGTTATGTGTACTCTGGGAGAGAGTGAGTGCATGCTGGTTTTGGCTGGGACAGAGAGAATGTTCTTCCTAGCATCTGATACAAGGCCATGCTTCGGACTTGTGCTGGAAGCAGCGTTGGTAACGCAGAGATGTTTCTGTTGCTGCTGAGCTCATACAGAGTCAAGGTCTCTTCTGCCTCTCACCTCACCAGTGAGGAGGCTGGGGGTGAACAAGCTGAGAGAGGACACTGCTGGGACAGCTGACCCGAAATGACCCAAAGGATATTCCAGACCACATGGAGCCATGCTCAGCACATAAAGCTGGGGAATAAGGAAAGAGAGGACATTCAGAGTGATGGCATTAGTCTTCCCATGCCACCATTACGTGTGAAGGAGCCCTCCTTTCCTGGAGGTGGCTGAACACCTGCCTGCCCACAGGAAGTGTTGAAGGAATTACTTGTTTTTCTTTGCTTGCTTTTGGCTTTGCTTTAGCCATTAAACTGTCTTTATCTGAACCCCTGTGTTTTCTCACTTTTGCCCTTACCATTCCTTCCTCCATCCCATCAGTGGGGAATGAATGAGGGGTTGTGTGGTGCTTACCTGCCAGCTGGGGTTAAGCCACAACAGAATGAAACATCAAATATCCTTCTAGGCCTGGTAAAATAGTGGTTTTGATTAAAATCATTTTTCTCAATAGAAAATTAATTAATGACTGGGTATTTTTCCATACATCATGTCGGCCTTCTCCATAGCACATTGAGGACTATGATTTTCACTGGATTTATAATAATTCTGACTGAGACCACTGCAATTTCTAATTAAAATATTTCCCCTGATTTTGTTTCCATGCTACATTCCCTAACTCAGTTTTCTACCTACACTTTTCCAGTGTAGACCAATCTTTTTCACTTAATTAACATAAAGAAAGGAATTTATAAAGAAGATGCTTAACACATGCCTTCTTTAAGGACATCTATGTGTAAGTTTGTCCACACAATAACACAGTCTAATTCAAATTCATTCATTCAGACATTATATGGAAAATTGAGTCAAACCTGAGTTTTGGCTGAACAAAACCAGCTGTTGGACTGCTTGCTTTCCCCAAAGATGTCAAAACCTAAACCAGTCCATTTATGGTCAAACATTGAATCAATAGTGCATGTGTTAAGGAAATGCTGATTTTTTTTTTTCTTGTATTTATAGAACTAGTCTGTATTTTCTAAAGGGTAAAAATTATTCTCTCCTGCCCCTTCTTTCACACTGATTTTTCACTGGATAAATGAAGAATTTTCTGATGATTTCCCATCGAGACAGATATTAGGAAACTAAGAGTAACTAAGCTAGAAGGAATGAACAGCTCTGCCAATGGTCCCTTCAGGATTTCCTAGACGGGAAGCTCTTAAAATTTTACACGTACAAAGGGTGTGCTTCTATTGTCAATGGAAAGGGTGCAGTTTGATTTTTAAATACTCCTCTGTGTAAGTTAGGAATAAATTTATGAGCAGATTCATGGATCCGTTCAGCAACTCCTGAAAATATCAGTGCTGAATTCTGATAGTAAACCCCATCAAAAGAGGCAGAAGGGCTGAGTGGTTGCATTTTTTTACCCCCTGGACGGGCTTAGCACTTCTCTTATTATTATTCTGCAGTTCCAGTGGTACAAAATTTTCTAGCAAGGAAGTAGTCTGAAGACAGATCCTGACAGTACTCCAGAACATATTATGTTAACTGACAAAAGGAAACATTTTTCTATACTCATGAGGAAGCTGGTCAAACTGATTCAGATGTAACAAGAAGTGTGCTCAAGTTAAACATTTTTTGATTATCATATCTGCCTTCAGGGAACCCTTGAAAATGTTGCTACCAGGCTTCCAGCAGAGGAAATTGATGAGACCTCAGAGAGAATGAAGGCATAGGCCATTCTCAGTTCAACCACCCCAGTCCCCACTCTGTCCAAGTGCTCCAGAGAGTGGTTTTATTGAGGGGACCAGGTAGGAGCTTTATAAGCAAGACTGGCTGGTGGGAATGTTTGCCTGATACAGAAGGCAAACACCCAGAAATATTTGCTTTTAGCTAGGAAGGACTTGTGCCCCACAACCTGAGCACTGAAAACTAAATCACTGACAAAACATTTCTTTCTTCGAATTCAATGGCAGAAGATGGGCTGTTGTGGACCAACATCTCATTTCTTTCATTTAAGTTTTCATCTCTTTAATTCACCCTAAAAAGCCCACATAACCCTGAATGAAATAAAATAAAGACCACCCTCAAAAGAAAACCCTACAAAGCCATTCCTGGAGACTGTTTCTTGACAGGACAGACGCAACTTCGCTGCTTAATGTCTCAGGTACTAAAATATTATTCCCACTAGAGAAAACAATATAGTACTATTCTCAGAGTGGTAAGAAAATATCTGGTTATAAGAAACAGCAATCTTGTCTTTCTGCAGGAACAATGAATAATCAAGACCCAGTCTGCACGTAGCTTCTGGAATACAGTCCTATTATAGTTCCAACCTCTTGATAAAAGACTTTAAATTATTTTTAATTTAGGGAAAACTAAACCTTTCTAGACACTTTCAGAAGATAAATAACTAGACAGCTGAAAGTTTGGGGGATTTTTGTTTGTTTGTTTGTTTTCTGCTGAAGAATGGTGTTGTAATATATCCCACCCTGATACAACGTTGGCTTTAGAAGTAATGATAAATAATCACCCATGTGAGATACCATCATTATTTTTATATCATTTATATTTTGTCAAAATATATGCCCTTTTGAGTGAGGTTTAGTCATGACACATTCTGAGTAGTCCACAATTTCAGAACTAGATGCAAGAAATAGGAAGTGAATTAGCAGGAATCTGGATAGAAGAAATTTTCTCATCAGAGTAGCAGCAAAAGCTGGGATAGGGCTCCAAATCCAGTCACATGCAGGTTGCAGCTACATTTGAGCCATAGATAATAGCACTGCCGTATTTCTGAGAAGCACTGAACAGAACATCCCACCAGAAATATTTTCTATCAAATCTGCCGGTTTTAATATATTAACGTATATAGGCAAGATGGCTAACATTCTTTTTCAATTAAAATACCATATACAGCATCTATAAGAAGGATAAATTCAACTTGTACTTAGAAATGACAGTTGCTTATTCTTTCACATCATCAGCAAGTCACCCACAGGTGCAGAGAGCTCTGACTTTCCAGCCACGAGGATTTCAGATGCTAGATTTAAAATGACATATGATAATGCAGAAATGAAAATTAAGTGTCATGTATTCCTTCATATAAAAAGAAACACCTGTCACTAAGGGGAAGACAGCATTGTTGGGGTGGTGGTGGTGTTTCATTTTGGTTCAAGTCTTTTGTATTCAACTGCTATTTCAGTTAGTAATACAAGCGACACTTAGTAGTCTATAAACAAAAGGTTCTCCTTTCAAATCTAACCCAATATCCTTGAGTTTAACATATGCTTCACAACAGGCTGACTTCAGAAACACTTTTTCTATATACATAAAAAGCATATACATGCTTTACTTTCAGAAAGCCTTATGCAAAATGTTTCTTGCTGCTCAGGAACCCTCTTGCTTTGGTTGCCATTGGCTTATATCAACACAACCTCGTCACTCCCATTCTCTGCCTCAGGAAGTTGTAAAACTGTGATCTTATTTCGGATATTAGGAATGCCAAATTTAAAATTAATCACCTTGGACTTTTAAGAAGTTGCAGCTATCATGAAAATAAATTTGAAATCAACCTTTTTTCATGTCCACCTGCCATTTTTATAAAAGTCAAAACCATATGTGCTTCCTCTTTGAAGTCTGTTTTTGCCCCCTAATGACAGCCTTCACATTCCACTGTATTGTTCTGTTAGCTATAGCTTTCCATCAGCCAACAGAGGGTGGGGGGCTGGGGGGAAGAAAAAAATAAAAGGGAAAAAAACCAACAGCAGCATGACAAATGCTTGTGCAGATGTCTGATGCTGATGTGATAAATGGCTATAGTCTATGAAGTTACAAGTACAAAATAATGTCAACAAGTTGCAATGATAAAACAGCCCATGAAATATTTCAATATATGTTCAACAGTCAGGGCAATTTCTGGTTTGAATTACCAATCAATTTTTTACTGAGTTGAAATGATGTTTCTTACAGAGGAACCATTGTTTATACGGTTGGGTTTTTTCAAATTTCTGTCACAGTCTTCACATTGGTAATTCTGATTAATGTGCTCTGATTCCCTTATTTTCTCAAGGCTTCGCAATTTGTTAGGAAAATAAAAGCATTCACAGCACTTAAGAGTCCAGGCTCTAGGCTGGGCAGAATGAAGCTGTCACTGCTGCAGCACTTGCAGTAACTCACCTTTGAGGAGCATCAGAAGTGCAGAGGTTTGCTGCTCTGCTGGTGCCTATTTGTGAAAGGCACAAAATGTAGAGTTGAGTCATGTAGAACACAGGATAATTTTGGTCTCTGCCAAGGATTAAATCCAATTATAAGTTTCCTATTTTTCTGTAATAAAAATTAATGTTCATTGGGTTTTGTTTTTAATGATTAAAGCAGATGGGCAGGAAAATCAAATGACTAGTTGCTTTCATTTGTCATTCCCAAAGTTCCAACAGAGCACAGAAATCTAGCACGCCTTATCCTTCATTATGATCTAGCAATTCAAACATGCAAACAGGGGAAGGGGAAAAAAATAAATGAGACAAAGGCACAAAGGATTGATCGTGTGGCTGGATAAAAAATCAGGCATGCATGAAAGAATCATATGTCCCTTTAACTGAGAAAACACATTTTTCTCAAATCCAAATTTTAGACCGGTTTAGGCAAACCTAGGTCTGTGTAATACCACAGCTGATTTAAATCACACAGAATCCACTTTCGTTTTAACTGAGAGGTTTGCACCTTTCTAAACCAAGTCTACTAAAGTGACTTATTTATATTCAACAAAACAGGTGCATTACAGTTTGCAGGTAAGCCACAGTAAGAGATTTTATGGTACTAAACGAAAGCTTTTGTATGCTGCGCTACTCAATGAAGCTTGTAACTTCTAAGTTTTACCCCCAACAGTGGCATAAATGATGTGGATGAATCTGGAGGGTAACTAACCACAATGGCAAAACAAGAAAATAGTGGAGAGTTTCCTTTTGAACAAATGAAAGCAAGGTTCACTCTGATGGGTTTTTTACCCAGTGTCATCCATTAAACTTTTTTAATTAATAAAAATAACAAGAATAAAAACATACATGAGATAAGAATAGAAGCCTGATGAAGTTTAATTCAGACTTTGGGATAATCCTAGACAATAATTTTACACATGAAAGAAGGCTCCTTACTCTTCTAATGAAAGTTTAGAAAAGACAGTGTTTTTTGTAGTTCACAATGTCTGCATACTCTGTCACTCTCATAGAAACTATGTGTCATATTAGCCTAGAAATCACAAAGGAAATAGGTGCACTTTTGACAATATCCTCCTTCAAAACCTGTGCTCATAGAGTATCTCTGCCTACTATACTCCTGTGAAGACTCATTTTCTCCCTGAATTGATACCTGTTTAGAAAGGAAAAAAAAAAATTAAAACACTGCTTTTTCACTGCCTCAGTTCTGTATTTTTTTTGCCAAAAGGGAAAAAATGCATGGCTGGTGCATGTCTGAGGCTGGCTTTGACTGGGATCTAACCACATGACAAAGAGCAGGGTCATTTCATCACATAACAGGAAAAAACAAGACAAAGAAAGAGTGGGCTGAGAAATTCCTGTTCCAAACCTCCAAAGAAAAAGCTGCAAGCATAAGACATACCTGTTTTGTCCAAGTTGAACTGATACTGAAAATAGCTGTTGACCACCAGTATTCACCTTGCATGGCCAGTTTTCACTATTCTTCAATTCGAAACTCCAGAAGAGTTTCGCAGTGAGTGTACGGACCTGCTTCTTGTGTGTGAAGATTAGTCAATGGTTTTCAGTTCATAATAGCATCCTTTTCTTAGTCATAATCAATTCCTTTACAACCTGTAGCCCAGGCACCCTAAACCAAAAGCTACTGTTTTCTGTAAAAGTATATGGTACTAGCCATAAGCAAAATCTCTACTAGAAATCAGATATTATTGAAAAAAATTGTCATAATTTTTACAAAACCCTTTTCACTATTCTTTGTAAACCATGAAAAACATGTCAGAAAAACTAAAAAAAAACCCCCCAAACCACCACCATCAAAAATCCCCAAATAACCAACAAAAACAACAAAACCCTTGAAGCCAAATAACAACAACACTAAACAGGTCAAAATCTTTTCTACTGTGGCCACTTTCCTGGTCAACACATTGGCAATCAGCAAAGACACGGCTTGCTTGGCATTTGGTGGGATGGGCAGTATGTTTCTACGGCTTCAGAAGGGGACAATAATCTCATGATGGCACCAGTAACATCACACTTGAGGGCTCCCAGCTAATTCATCCAAGGACTTTGTTAGACCTCAAAAGAACAATTTTGTATATGGGTAGAAATGAGTTAAAAGCATTTCTGAGTCACAGAGGTAGGGAAAATAAAGACACTGTGGATATTTCTGCAAGCAAAGACAGAGAAGACAGCACATAATTTTCTAATTCTCTGCACTGCCATGGGAGCAGCAGCTACTGCCTGGCTGTTGAGCTAAGCAAGCAGGATTGTATTCACATGATGCATGTGTGTGATGTTGTGGCTCTTCTGGGTCTGGAAAGAAAGCTGTAGAATTTGGCACCACAGGAATGAACTGTGTTTTAGCTGGAAAGCAAACCGGAGTATTTCTCAAGGAGAGGTGCGGCCAGGACTTGCTCTCATTTCTATCACTGCTGTAAAACTTCCAGATTGCTGACAAATTTCTTGAAGGAGCCCCAGCCATTACAAGTGAATAAGGTCTTCCCAATTGCTGTCTGAGTATCTCTGAGCTTTATCCAAGTCCTCCCAGCAGCAAATCTCACAAGGAGGCACAGTGGCCAAGAGAACTAATACAATCCTTTAATACATAAGCAGGGAAATAACATATAGCAAGTAGGAGTAATGAGCTGATATTACCCTCTGCATATAGCATTAGTGAGACCATAAGTAGTACACTGGGAGCTCCCCAAAAGGATTCAACAAACTGGTGATAGCTCAGATGAGAGCCACAAAGCGATTCAACATCTTGAAAATACTGTCTTATAATAAGAGACTGAAGAAATTCAACCCATTTAGTTCATCACAGACAAATCCAAGTGGTGACTGACCACAGACTCCAGGTCACAACATAAGGAAGACATTTGTGATAGCTGGGAGCTCTGCAATATATCTTGAAGAGGGGAAGACAAAATGACAGCTGATATTAGAAACACTGATTTCAAGGGGGTTATTGACTGTTGGAGCATTTCACTGAAGATGTAGGGGATTCACGATCATATAACATACTCAGACCAAATAAGAGCCTTTTCCGTAATTTAACCAGAAAAAAAATACCAGGCTCTCAGCAATGCATATGGAGTTTGGTTCTCTGGCTTGTGCAGTGTTGTTTAGGATAGATGATCATATTGGATTCCTCTGACACTAAAAATAAATAACTCTGTATGTGAGCTGTAGGCTCAATGATCACAGAACAATAAAAGCTCCATGGTAGTATCTCCCCACTTGTTGCCATTCAATAAAAGTCTGTGATTTAAACATTCCTAAAAATTATTGCCCAGCAGCTTTACAGATAGGACATTCATAGATGTGTCTTTAACTTCTTTTTGTCCTGATAGTACCACATAGAAGCTCCTGTCCTTTTTTCTTCCTCAGATCTAGATCCAAACATTTGGCCATTTTACTACGAGTCTCAGAGGGAAAGTCACCAAAAACTATCCAGGAAAAAACCCCTTTTGAACAGAATTATTTCTCTTCAGATCATTCTTGCATAAGAGCTGGAAAGCTGAATTTCAGAGGAACAGAAGGGGAATTACATGCCGGCAGAATGACAGATTAAAGAGTGTTTTAAGAAACAAAGATCTATTTTAAAACCAAAACACAAAGGGAGGAGTTTACCTTTCCAAGGGAGCCTGCTAATTTCAATTAGACATTCATTAATATTAATAAAATATCTGTACACCATAAGTAAATGCAGAATTTTATAGACATTACTATAAAACATTCTTCATCTTCAGAGAACTTATTACTCCAGGATCAAAGCCTGCATCAAGATCCTTGCATGGGAGTGTTTATATAATCATATATTGGACAATACAATAAAAACTCAGCAGTAACAGAAAGATAAAAATTCTGACAACAATCAGTAAATGAAAATATCCTTGGGAGACAGGAAAGTTTACTGGAAAAGATATGCTGAGAACTGTTTCATAGGAATCATTCAAAATAACTTTCAATATGACACTCATCCCAATGAGAAGTCAACAATCCAATATGATGTGCTCTTTATGTTACAAAACGAATGAGCTGTGTTGGGAAAGTTTGCAAGTGCTCAGAGGAGAAAAAGAAAAGCAAAGTAAAAAAACACCCAGTGGTAACTTCAAAAACTGGAAGGCAGTTCTGGAAGAGACAGATGAGTAGTCAAAGATGTCTAAGAAACACACACTAATTACATGGCTCTCACCACCAGATGTGATATCACTCACCCAGAGCAGCACAAGCTCTCAGAAACAAAAATCAGCACATTTTCCAAGGGGCTTCAAGAGAACTTAGTAAATCCAACTTCTGACTTTTTGATGATTTATGTTAATACACTGCAGCCATTTTTTTCTGTGTACAGTCTATGGAACAACTGAAATTTAAACGAATGTTTCCCATAGAATATCCAGCATATCAAAACGGCAACAAATTAATTTCACAAGATGTTTCTTTTGCTTTTATTAGAAAGACCAATTTTCATATCCTGAGCTGGAAGTCATGATCATATTTAGAGCATGCTGACAGTAACGCACTGTGTCATGAAGATATGGGTATGCTCCTCAGAATGGGTTTGCTGACTTCCAAAATTTAATGCAGACCCTTTTTTTCCTTTGTTTTACTCAATATTATTTCCTTTAGTTTTAGGGTGAGAGCCAACTTTTTATTCCAAATTGCTCTGCTTCAAATGCCTGACGAATTACTCAAGTTGTACATATATACATTACATATGTTTATTGCATAACTACTGTAAAATCATTTTACCTTAAAATATAATACAATTACAGGCTGGAAAACTGCCGTGTTTGGCTTGGTCCACATTTCTCAAATCTAGTCCCAGGCAAAAATTTTCCCCAAAGGTGCATAAATGATATGCAAACCTCCCAAAGGGCAATCTTGGAAGAGAAATGTGCAAGAACCATTCCCAGAAAGAAATAGAAATGGGAAGAGTGATGCATTTCAAAGATGCACGCTGCACATGTAGCAGAGGGGAAAAAAGTTGCTTTACCACTGCCACCTTTGTTCAGTGAGAAATGTAAATTAAATTAAATGCAGCTAGATCCACTCTTCACTGTCCATGGCTTTGGTTCCCTGCCCAACTCCTTTAAAGCATTGCCATTGCAAGGGTTTGTTTGGGAGCTGCAATTGCAAATCACACTGTGAAGCTGCTTCCTCGCTCCTTGCACACACCTGCAGAGGAAATGTGCCAAGGGGCAGAATTAGGCATGCTCTCAGGACTGTGGGCAATACAGCAACCCCAGAAACAGCCTGGGATGGGATGCCATCCTTTAAAGCAACCAGAAGCTTTTTTGACCTGCAGAGCAGCTGAGAATCTAGAGGATGTGAAGATGGCACAAGTTTTCTAGAGGCAGACCCATGAGAGCCCTGCACAGGCAGCTGCTGGCAGTCCCAGCTGTGTGCAGCCAGTGCCAGCAAGAGCCTTACAAGACCAGGACTAGGACTGAGATACAGATGCTGGGGAATGTCTCAGAGCAGACTGAGCTGCACTTGCAAAATTTGTGGGGAGCTATGGGCAGTTGTCATATCTGCCTTTAGGGTCTGACCCACATGTGCCACTGCCCTACAAATGAGAGATGATTCCAGTGCTGCTGATTTCCAATAAGGATTAAAAAAACCCAGAGCGACCAATGCTTTGTTTTTTTGTTAATTTCTCCTAGCTCTGATGGCTTTGCCAGAGCCTTCTCCAGAGGGATTCCTGTTTTGAGAAACATTGCTCTAGGTAACAAGTTAGCTGTTTTAAATAATGCCATTTGTAATGCAGGCGGATAGTCTGTTCATCGTAATGCAATAATAATGCATTACATCCATTACACTAAACCCACCATATCAGCCCCAGAATTAATGTGCAATGTTCATTTGTCTCCTACCTCACTGGCTATATAACAAATGTAGAGTATCTGTCACACTTTCTCAAAATGTCTGTTTTATCTGTGAAGTGTTTGACAAAGCATATGTTACAAATGGCTATTCATCCTGAGTTATAAAAAACTATTGTAAACACTCTTTAGAAATATAGTGTAGCAAGGAACTGACATCCAGTATTTCAGCCATCATCATTCTGTATTACAAGACATAAAGGAGCACTGGAATCAAGACCTCTCTTATCCCTCCTCCGCACCAGCTAACACCATGCTTGCTACTTGCAGACTGTGACAAACAGGTTTGGAGGTTGTGTCTCAAAAAAAACCCCCAAAAATCCAAACCTACATTAGGAGAGGCAGATGAATTAGGAATGAACTGGGAACAAGAAACTGTCAATTTTACCAATTAGTATGAGTTAACTAAGGAATTGTGTTCACAGTCACCTTATGCCTCTATTTATGAAATGGAGAACCTCTCAAACAGGCACAATGGTGGTTCATTAATATCCACCCAAGAATCCCCACCTCCAAGGTGCTTTTGTAGCATAAAGCCATTACTCTGACCATCTCTGGGAGTCTGCCCCATCTTAGGAAATTCTGCTTCCATTTATTGCATCTAACTTTAAGTTTCCTCTTCAGAAAATACATCACTTACCAAAAGGAATAAAGTATGATCTGCCTCTCGGTAGTTTTTTCCTCCCTAGTTATCAGGATTCAGTTTAAATCAAGCAAGCATCAAGTGTGACTTTAAAGACTACACAAGATCCAACAGATGATTATTTATCTTAAAAGTTCACTGTGTGGTATTCAGCAAATTAAATGAACAGGGTTAACTCCCTGTGTTAGTATACCTAGAACCTTAAACTGCAATTTACAATACATAGGTCACCCTTATAAAGGCTTCCAAACCATGCTAAAAATCCAGAATTCTCCAGGTTGGAGTCCCAGCTCCAGCTTAAGGGCAAAGCTCTTTTTGGCTTCAACTACGATCAGGATCTATTTCAAATGCATATGTTAAATTATAAAATAACTTCCAGTTCAAACTCCTATAAAATCATCATTAGTAGATATGCCCAAATTAAATGATAACACACTTTCCATTAATTCTTCCAGAACAGATTGTAACATGTAAAAAAAGAAAGTAGACATGCCCCCAATTTCTTATGGACTTAATATCCAAGCTACAGTTTTCATCTCAATTTTACACTTGCTCTTTGGCTGCTCAGCACCATTTAAACCAACATCAGAGACTGATGTTACTTCTGTCCAAGTGAAATTACCAATCCTGCATTTTATCTAAGGTTACTCTGTTGAAATACTTGACATTTCTTTGCTTCGAATGTCTGACAAAAATCACTACTCAAGGTGATGTGGCTGTACAAACATATTTAGCTGAGGTTTAAGCTGTCACTGGGATGGGACAAGGCTTCATCCCATATAACACACAGAACTTATGACATAAATGTGGCCTCAGGGATTTCTTTCATGATTCAACAAGTCTCCTTTCGGTAGCAGCAGAAAATGTAAACAGGTATTATCGTTCTAGAGGTGCTGCCTTGACATTTTCTTTCTGCTTCTTGCCATGTGGCCACACCTTAACATGCTGAGCACAGTTCGGCAAAGTCCAACAAAGCCAACTTGCAAATACTCTGGAAAAACTATACACAACACCATTGTCTTTAGAAAGCATTCAGAGAAAAAAAAAGGACAAAAAGCAGTTGACACTTGACACATGGACTAAGCCCAACAAAATGTTTTGAAGATTAATCTTTCCTGCTTTTATAATCCACTAACTTCTTATTATTAGTTTTTAATCCAGTATCATGCCCAGACTGTTTCTTTGTTACCTCTAACCTGGCTTTGGGAAAAGTATAAATCTCATCTTCACGTGTTTCTACAACTTTCTGCAAACTTCTAAGGCAAATTATAGAAATAGCACAGGTCTTTTTTCTCTTTGGAGTTCAGACTTTTTGTGTCCTTCAAATAAATCATTACTCCTACGGAAAGTAAGTAAGAAATGTGTTACAGTGGGCTAATTTATAGCATGAAATAGGGCAACTGACTCTTTGTAAAACAGACTTGAAACAAGAACTCAAATCTACCCTTAGACATATCTTGATGGGATTTTGTATGGATACACACTGAGTATTATTTACATAGTACTACAAATTGTCCTTATACATATTAAAGTCTATAAAACTGAAACAGAGAGCCACTAAAGAGCGTAAGTGATCTGGGGCTACTGAGCCTCAAATGCTGGTTATGTAAAAATTTTAACAAGTGAAAAGCAACACAACTGTGAAAAAATCTCCAAGCACATGACATCTTCTAGAAATTTATATGGCTTACTGAGCAAACATACCCAAGAAATAAGTTATATTAAGTCAAAACAATTAAAGTGTAGTCCACTTGGTTCATTATCATAGTAAAGATGTTCTGCTCTATCTCAGCCAACAGTGCTTAGGTACGTACTGAAATAATTATTTCATGATGTATCACCTCAGTGAGGTTTAACTGCGTGACTACAGTTTGACAAATGTTTCCACATCCTCCTCAACTAGGACTTCTTACTGTTAGTCATATATAAAAAGAAAATGGGGGTTTGGTATTTGTATGAAAAGAATCTACAATTTGAAAAGTATAGTTAAAAAATATGAGGATGAGAATAACGATGAGCATTTAAAAAATGGCTTGTATCACTCTACTCTGAAAGACTCTCTAAAGCTTAATTTATTGAGAATGTTGTCAGCAGGACTTGACTAGAAACTGCAAGCATGAACAGAAGACCTGGAAACATCGGTTTCTCCAGCTGACAATACCCAAGAGAAAATATAATGCCTGAAAGCAGCTTTTGGGCATAGCCTGAAAATAATAAGTCATGTTATTTTAAGTAAGAGCATTTAATCAATGGAACAAAATCCTTAGAGCCATTAAAGCCTTCAAAAAATTTAAATATTTGGAAAATGTGTATCAGATGACTAGCTGATTATGTCCCCTTGTAGATTACATATATTTTAAAAAAAAATTTCTGATTTACCTAGAAACTCTAGGAATAAATTTAATTTTGTTGCGAGCACTGCAAGACAGCCATCAGAAACAAAATGCTAATTATTTGGATAGCAATTGCCAGTGTTCCAACAACTGAGTTATTTTAAAAGTATTTAATATAAACAAGCATCTAAAAATCAGCACTGTTCACAACAGGAATCAAACTTTTCCCTATTTACCAACTAAACAGAGTACTACTGCTAATCTAGTTTTATTTCTGGAGATATACTGTAGCTCAAAACATCGAAAGAATATTATTCTGGATACTTTGATAGAAGAGCATTGCACAAAGAAATTCTGGTGTCCACTTTGTGCTGGAACTATCTGAGATATAAAGCTTTATTCAGCACAGGGATGGCAAAAATGGTTATAGTGTAAATCAAGTATGATTTCTGCAACACTTTTTAAATGGGCTTTAACATGAAACGAAAAAAAGAATTTCTTTTGAACTGACCCGTTTATGTTTAAATATTTGTAGTTTTTAAAAATATTTGTAGGTTTTTTCCTGTCATTGTCAACGTATTCATATTGCACAGAGAGACTTGGTAAGAGATCCCTCCCACAGCTAACACAAATCCCACAAATATGTGTGGTAGAAGCCAGGTGCTGGGTGGCTTAATGTGTAAAACACCCATTCAAAATTTCATAACAAGCTCAACTGGGTGCATCTTACACAAGTTGTTGTGTGGCTATGGAAGAGAGCACAACTTTGACTATGGTGAATACAGGTATTCCCACAGGTACCTCCAAACAGCCTCCACCACCAGCAGACACCATCAGTGTCAGGGTTTTCCACAGTGCAGCTTTTTGTGACCTCCATACATTCTAATAATGCACCATCCATCCGTGTTTTCAGCCTACATGTCAATGCAGCTTAGAATCTTAAAGTGTATGTTAAATTTACAACCATATAAATTCATTTCATTTCAGCTCCTAACTAAATATGCCAAATCTACCAGCTGATGTGCATACAAAATAGAATAAAAGAACTACTACACATTGTGAAGGAAATATAGGATGATTTTATCTTTTTGTTCATAGTTCTACCTGCAGTACATACTCTTTCACGATGGGTGTGTGATGTGGCCTGAGTTGGGAAGACTTCTGTCTTTCAGAATCCCAGAGGTGACAGGGGATGAGACAAGCTGTCTCAGGATGCACAGAGTCCCCAGTGGATTTTCTGACAGACTAACATTTGATAGAGGAGGGAGAAAGGGGTTGGGGTTTGGTCAGCTAAAGATAAGCAGCTATTTTATTTAGTTATTCTGGATTTTTTTTCCTCCCCAGGACCAGGAAAGATTTTTTGGCAACTATTCAGTCACTTAGCTGAAGCCAAAACATTAGCAGCAACTCAACTGTTTTTATTTCATACTTTTCCTAACTAGTTGACATGGGAAGGGAGAAGCAGCACTTGAAAACCAATGGATGATGGCTGGATGACATCACTCTTGGATCAATCTCAAGAGTAAGGTTTTCCAGCATGATAAAGCAAACACATCACTGGATAAACATCTGACCACAAGTAATTCTTAATGGTCATAGTTAAGCCAGCAGGGAGGGATCAATGATTAAGAAAGTAATTTTAAAGCAATGGTTGGAAACAGATTAAAAACACCAACAACACAGTATGAAAAGAACCAATACAGATGGACACCGCTGATCCATACATACTGGGAAACCTAATGAAATGGAAAATTTACAGAACGGAATAAAGGCTAATAGACGTAGGAACTTGCAGCTGACAAACCAAGAGTGCTTCTTTTGCTTCTTTCCTGAAAGGAAAGCATGCTCCTGAGCTGCATTAGCAACAACGTCCCAAACTAAAAAAAAAAAAAAAAAAAAAAGTTATGCCCCAAATTCAAAATGCCATTTAGTCTTTGATTAAACTGTAAACAGATATTGAAATTCAAAGACCTGTGTTTTTAGAAAAAGAAAACAAACCCAGTAATTCTGGGTGATGAAAAGAGACATTTATAAAAAGCCCCTGGTCTAAGTATCTGAGGAGTAAAGTGATAAGAGTTTCAGAACGTGGTATGGAAAAGTCTGATGGAATACTTGATAATTGTAAGAACAAACTATCCAAAGGTACAGATTTGGGGAATTACAGGATTTTGAGGATTTTTCAGGCCAAGCTAAACACCCATCTGTTATGGAGCGCTGAGGGATAATGAAGTTAATTCTGTCATAATCCCAGGAAACAGACTACAAAATCTGTCAAACACCTTTCCCAATGAATGCTTTTATTAAATACATCACACATTATTTACATGGCAGGAAAAGGAAATAACTTGGGAGTATTCTAAATGGAAAGGAGCACAAGTGCAGACCACAGATAATACAAATTGTTTCCCTTTCAGAAGAATTGATTCTTCTTCATCAAGAGTGTGTAGTTTATTGTCCCCATGTGATGTTTCTTGGAAAAAGGGAAAATTAAGTGAATAGGAAAGCAAGCAAATTGAATGAAGTACTATAAGTAGCACTAAGGCAGCAGGCCAATAATTTTGGCATCAATATAGAGCATGTAACATTAAGCAGCAAATGATGAAACATTCTCTGCAGTCAGACTTTGATGTTGGACAGTGGGTAGGCCCCCAAGTCATCTCATGTTGCCTCACTGCATTTCCTTTAGAGCATTCCCCATCCTTAGCACATCCTATTCCCTGAACCAGGGGCTACTTCTCCCCTGAGCTCCCCTTAGTGGGGTTTTGACATCCTCTCTCCTTATTTTAACTCTTCCCCTCTCCTGAGATGTTTTCCCCCATTTTACTTTATTTGAAGGATAGCGACCATCCTGACAGGTGGATATTCCCCAAGTCTCACAACTCTACTCAAACGGTCTCTTATCAGGGTGCCCCCGAGCAGTGAGAACTCATAACTCATTTGAATGGGAAACAGTTGGGGGCTCGCCACACTTCATCCTGTGAGACTGTTGACGCTGTTAGCAGCTGTCAGTGTCGCTCTCGTTCTTACCAACTGGGAGCATATCAAAATGTTACACGTACATTCAGCAGTGCAGTCTCTCCTATTTCAGTTTAATGGGAATTAAGAATACACATCAAGGGGGAAATGCACTCCACAGTTGCTAAATATTTTATAGATTCTTTTTTTTTTTAACTTACTTGCTGTAGGGAAAAAAAACAAATTCAAAATTAAGGAACTCCATTAGAACCAGTTAATACTAGTAATGGCATCATATAGCTATGCAAAACTTTGCTTCACAGCAGGGCAACTAAAATCACGGTACCACACTCTTAGTTTAGGGAAACACAAAACCTTACAGAAATTTCTTAGTAATCTAGAAAAAATGAGATTGGCAATCTCCATCCAATACCCAACAGGCAATTTTTCACATTGCAAAACTGTGAAAATTTTGCTGGCAGATTCATTTTGGAGGCCAAGATTAGAATTGCCATGGACTCTACACATAACCATAATTAAATGGAGAAACATGGACAAACATTGAGATACCAGATCACTACTTGCTGAAAGATACTGCTTCTTGTTCTGAAAAGAAAGTGAGTGCTTCAATCCTAAGTTAAATTAGCATTTTTATGAAACATTCACGTTACTTGAAAATAGGAGGCATCACCTACTACTCATGCACTTTATTTCATATTAAATGGTAGCAGCCACAACTTGTGTATTTTGACTGCAGTTTTTGTTTCATATTTTGAAAATAAAGAGGCAGCTTCATTTCTGAAATCTTTTGTACAGAAAGGAGCCAGGATAAGTAAGTTATACCAGTTGTGTCATTACTTCACTGTTTACACTTACATACATGCTAGAGACATGAAAAACTGTTTCATCGATGGATCATCCAGGCTCTGGGTTGAAACTCAGCTCTAGAGTATTTAGATATTGTGATTTAAGATGTCACCACTGGCAGCTGTCACCCACCTCTAAACTTAGCAGCAGCAAGAATAATCTTGTGCCAGACCTTCAGCCGCTACAATTCACAGCCTGACATATTTTTGAAACCACCTTAATTGCTTAGTCGATGCATCTGTGTCCCAGACTTACCCACCTGCCTGTGAATTGTGGCAGCTGAAGGTCTGGAGTCCATTTATTCTTGCTGCCTGTGCGAAGGGGGCAGCAGCCTTTGGTTCAGGAGTGAACAGACGGCTTCTGGTGACAGCATCCCAGTGTATCAACTCTAGGACTACCATTGAGTGCATTAGGAAGAGCATTGCCAGCAGGTCGAGGGACATGATCCTGCCCCTCTACTCACCCCTGGTCAGGCACATCTGGAGTGCTGTGTGCAGTTCTGGGCTCCTCAGCCCAAGAGAGACGTGGAACTCCTGAAGCAGGTCCAAAATAGGGCTGTGAGGATGACTAGGGTACTGGAGCACCTCACTTATGAGAATAGTCTGAGGTGGCTGGGCCTCTTCAGCCTAGAGGGGAAACAACTGAGAAGGGACTACATCAACATCTATCAATATCTGAAGGAGGCTGTCAAGAGGATGGAGCCAGGCTATGCTTGGTGGTGTTGAGCAATATGATGACAGACAATGGGCAGAAACTGATGCACAGGAAGTTCCACCTGAACATAAGGAAGAATTTCCTTACCGTGCTGCTATAGCACTGGAATAGATTGCCCAGGGGAATTGTATAATCTCCCTCACCAGAGGTATTTTCAAGAACTGTCTGGACAAATGTTGTGTCCTTCTTGAGCAGGGAGGTTGCACCAGGTGATGCACTGTGTCCCCTTTCAACCTGAGCGATTCTGTGATGTTGTAGCCACCACCAGCACATCGCTCTTAGGGTGCAGACAGCATACATTCACATGTGCTCCAACCAGTCCGTTTGATAGCGCCGCAGGAGCAGCTCCCTCCATAGTGCTAGCATGACTAACAGGTTCTCTTTTGGGGTAGAACATATCACAAATGTTATTCTAAACCACAAGCTCTCTCTAATTGGTCTCTTTCAGTAGATCTCAACAGACTCATTCATCTGCAGTGCTTTAAACTTTAGATCTAAATAAAATAATTTACCATGGAGCAGCAGGTGATCTACAAAATAACTGGGAAAGCTGAGATTGGCTATAAAATATGTGCTCTGACAACTTGCAAGAATTGTTTCTGATAACACACATGCAGGCACACAGAGTCAAAAAATAATCTTTCGTATGCCAAAGAAATTAAACCATTTATACAGAAATGCGTTCAAATTCTCATATAGGAATAGTAAATGCTTTATCAAAAAAATTTGGAAATAAAATTGTTCCAATTTGTTTCACTACTTCCCCATGCTTCTGCAGATTGTGCCATGATGAGGCAGTCATATGTAATGAAAAGAAGAGGTGTCACCACTGTGGTACACAGCCTACCAGTTCTGCCACAGACAGGTTGAAGACACCTGTCTTCTTAGATGTGCATTTCAAAGAGAGAACAAAAACCACAGCAACAATACTACAGGGAAAGGATTATTTTCTTTTGTTTAGAGATCACAGAATTCACATGGATACTGAGAAGATGTTGCCTGAACAACAACTTAGGGATATTATTGAGTTTAAAAATACTTAAATGACTTAATAGAACATTCTTGCCTGGTCTCCTCGTCCATCTCTATAGACTGTGAAATTTCAGCAAATCTGAAAAATTATAACAAAAAAAAAGAGCTGTATTCACCAAGCAAACATTGGACCCAAATTAAAATATGTGCTTTCCTTTGCTGCTTTTGATAGAAACACATCTTGTTGCTGTTGTTGGGCTCCAATACTTGATGACAGCAGCTACAGGAGGAAGGTGAAGCATATCTTGATAAACACTTAGACTAGCCCATCAGACAGCACTTCAACCACAAAGCAGCCTCTCCCAAATGCCTTGCTTTTTACTTGCTACAATGCATTGCAACCCAGTTTCTGCCCTGTGGCTGAGTATCTTTGCAGTGCCATAACAGAAACCATTTTAAACCCAAGCAAACAGCTTTCTGCCAGATAGGCACCCAGCTGAAGATGAGCTAGGAGTTGCTCTGGTTTTAGTTACCTGCACAGCTTTGACACAGCTGGTTTCTTCCCCCAGAGAAAAGAACACTATGGCATGGCAACGAACACCATCCCAGAACTCTTCTCTTCTAATCATGACCTCAAGCTTGTTTCCACACCACCCCTTCCTGGATGCTGCCACCTCTCACTGTGGAGACTGTGGTTTCCCATCAGGTCTAGTTAAGTGAAGAGTTTCCCAGAAAGAAGGCACAAAACCAATAAAGCAATTAGTGACCAATTAAGTTCATTAACACTGTTTACCTACAGGAGAAAGGCAAGCCTTAACTAATTAGTGGTAAGTTTATTTTTAAGAGTGAAAAAACCTTTTGAAAACACCTTCTGAGTGACAATGTTTGTTTATAGACATCCATCAAGGTATTACATTTTTCCACCCTCTCCTAACTTATTTCAGATGTTAGGAGAGCAACTGGTCATTCAAAACATGATATGCTTGATTCAAGCAAGGGAACCATTTTTCGCAGTAGCAATGGTTTAGTGCTCTGATTTTTAACACTGATCATGAGTGATTTTAGTGATGATTATGACTGCAACCCTGCTGAGAGTTATGAATTATCAGCACCTCAGCAACAGAAACTATTAAGCCTCTGTTTAGCTCCCCAGGTAGAACATGAAGAAAAATATTTCCCAGCCTTTAAAAGCATCTTGTCAGTGTACCAGAAGTTTGTATACACTTTGTTATATCTTTCTACTAACTTGGCTTTACTGAGGAAAAATTCCTCTTCACAGAACAGAACTCAGAGACAAATATAAAACTATCTTGTGTGTAGCTGTATATTGCCATGCACATATTTTTATCCTTTGCCCTTAAGGCAGGAGAGGACAGGAGAAAAAATCAGGTCTCATTAAGACTTTTCTGTCTCAGCTTTGCACATAAAAAACACCCAGAGAAGTGTGGGGCTCTTCCAGCTGGGAAAATGTATGGATTTTTGCTGTGCTCACATGAAAGAGATAAGCACCATGAACACGGACAGGACTAAAAGCATTAACCCAAAGAATACTGAATGGAATCTCACTAATTAGAAAAGCTGTTAATATTTACATGCTTCAAGAATTTCCTTTTGTCCCTACATCAAATTTGAAGTGTAGGATCTAAACTTTATGATTCTGTTACAAACTTTTCTCTTCTTTCCTAGTGTGTTGAAATATTATCTTCTAGAAGCTCTTCCCTCCGTGTCCTCTGCCCTTAAAACAATTCCCTTAAATACATCAAGCATGACTAAAGGACCCCCAGACTTGAAAACCCGTGCAACAGATAATGCTTGCAAAATGTGACCATCAAATGCTCTCATATAACAAAAACTGAAACTGACTGAACACAGACTTCATTTTGCTGTATAGTCAGAGTATTATGGAGTAAGTAGGACAAATCTGACCTCTGCCTCGCATCAGTCAAACAGCATATATATTGTGCTCACGACTTTGAAGAAGTGTAAGGCAGAAATTTGATTTCATGTCCATATATCTTCATATATAGACGATTTGCCAACAGTTGATATGTGATACCAGAATTACAGACTCAGTTTCTCTTCAGTACCTTGCTTGGCCTGCAGTTTTTAAAAATTATTTATAAAAATCAGATAATAGTGAAAAATGGTCTTCAAAACTGCTGACCTGATTCACCATTTAAGTGCATAGGATCTCTAAGATGCCCATGTTAAGGGGAATAGAAACAGACAATTCAGTTTCAGAGATGAAGCATAAGAAGCAGTTATTCCAAAAGTAACAAAACTAACATACCAATCTCTCAGCCCAAGAACAAAGACTACATTTCTAGTATGTTTTTAGGGGAAGTGAATCACATAAATAATTATCCTACCTCTAATAAAAGTGTTTTGACTAATTTTGATGAGATGGAACCTTTATTCTCTCCTGAGTTTTCAATGTGGAGGATATTTTGCTACATTTATTTTTTCTTTTAAATGCATTCTTAATTCTCATTTTAATGATGGAAGAAATTATTAGACATTTTCATAAGTTTTTTAAATAGCTGAATATTTTATCTTACAACTTTGAAATGATAAATTAAGCCTTTCGTAAAGAAACATTCATATTCATTCTTATCATCCCTGGAAATTTAAGGATATTAAATTAGATAAAAGATGTTTCCCTAATTTACTTCAAGAATATATAGATATAACAAAAAAACTTTTTAAAAATATCAAATACATGGGACTTTCTAGAACAAAATACTGCGCTCGACCTATTTTTGGATACGTCTTCCTAGAATATCCACTCGCTAAAAGAACATACAAAAAGTCCTGGAAAATTAGACTTTAAAATATTTTGAATTAAGAAGCATTTTACACGGTAAGGATAAAAAGGGAATACTCATTTTTCTTGGTATATTAATTTCCATAAGATAAGGAATGGCTTTAAAATTACTTGGTTTTCCCTGTTTAGATCAAAATTAACTATAGACTGAAGTTTTGTTGTAAACTTTCATGAATTCTCACAGAAAAGTTGCTACTGTTGTTTTTTTATCCATAAATGTAAAAACCAGTATAACAGGACCAAAACTGTGACAATATGTACAAGCAGTGCCAGACCTCCAGCCAAACCCTTCCCACCTGAAAATGCTAACTGGAATAAAGTTCTGAACTCCACTTCAAACACCTCAAATTTGTTTCATAGGAGCAATACAGCACTGTCATTGTCCACCTCAGCTGATCTCAACAACCTGGTAGCACAGAAATGTGCACCGGTGGGATATGTATTACATACGGGTCCTGCGAGTTGAGAGCCAAGCTCAATTCATTGTTCTTTCACAGGCCCCATCCACCATCTTTCAAGCAGTACTTCCTCAGTCTCTTCAGCTACCCTATAAGAAGAAATACACTTCCCTTTAGTGATGGATGCTGTGGCGATGAATGCACTGCAGGTGCTCACCTACAACAGAAATGGCACCACAATGGCAGATAGCTGTGTGGCAAGCTGCCTCTACAGCTGACATTTTTGCCTCCTCTACCCTATTACACCCTGTGGACGCTGAGATGCATCAGGGACAAAGTAGTATTCTGCTGTTTTGAGGACAGAACATCAAACACTGTGGGGTCAAGTTCAGCTAATGTCAAAGCAGGCCCTACTATACTATGCTAGCCAGGGATATTTGAGACATCAGCTTTCTTTCTATAACATGCGTTTTGCCCAAAGTCAGCCAGGATCAGGAGTAGAATAGTAATAAAAAAAGTCATTGTCTTGTTGTTTTCTCTCAGTTATTTGGTTTGTACTTCACTAGTAGGGCTACAAGAATTTTTCTGCATGGTCAGCTTGACCAAGAAGGCCCAAAATTCTGAGTTTTTTTACCCACTGCCTCCATTCACTGACTGTTTGCACTGAAATTATTTTTGAGCCAACAGCTTGAATGAATCTCATCTATTATTTTTATTCAGTATTTTGTTGAGCTCAGCATATCAGAGATCATCAATGTTTCCCATAGATTTTTATCTCCACCATTTATTTTGATAATGATTTTTGTCGAATACTGTAGCTGTCTTTAGCAATAGGGAAAAAGAGACATCAAGCTCTTAGAAGGTGGCTATGTATATCCTAGGATTATAATTAGTCAATTTGTGATATTAAAGAGATTCCAGTCCCTAAAGATCATGGATATCTGCCACATCTGTGTGGGCACATCAGAACTAGCTTTACACCAATCCTAGTCAATAGCCATGCAAAACCAGAGCCGAGCATGAGTTAAGCACTTGGCTACTCAAGCAGTTCTGTGGATACACTAGAAAATTCACCTTTTGTATACACAGGGATCAAGTATCATCACCTTACAAAACACAAAATGTGGAAATACAAGAACAAGAGTGGTGTTCTTACCTGTAACATTTAAAACCATTTTGCAGGACCACCACCACCCCCCACAAATAGTAAGTTACGCTTCAAAATCTAAGGAATGTTAAGAGAGTGGATATTTTTATTGAGTTGCTTCATTTTGTCTGTAAGTGTGGAGCTGGCCACAGTGAAATTGGTAGGAAAAACACTTTCTGAAGAAATAGAGATAAAATAGAGAGAAAACCATAGTATGAGAAAAGATGGGGCTTGACCTGCGGGTTCTAAAGTCCAGGTGAGTTTCCCTGCAAAGGTCAGTGACAATAACATGAGACAAGGGTCTTTTGGCAAAATTCACCTGCAAAGAAGAAATTCAGTACCTTGTTCACATAAGTTTGTGCGCACAAATGTCAATAATAAATAGTAGTGTCATTTTTCTTCATTGTTTTTTCCTGCATCCTGAAGTACCTCTTTACAAGTACTTCACCAGAGAGTATGGGACCCACCAACTTTTTTTTCACCAGTGTGGCATTTCTGTAAACATTAGAAAGTATATCATTCCTACATCTAATATTGTGAAGGTGAGGCAGTAGAAATCTTAATCAGGGCTCTTACTCACATTGAAATACATCCTGATTTAGTGACCATCCCATTTAAGGAAAGTTTTCCTGAACCGTCACTTAATGTAAACCAAATGTCCTCTGCAACTCCTTCCTCCTGCTGAAGCATTTTGACCCTTAGCCACCATATTAACACCTCTAATTGTAACTGACAGGGCAATTTCCTGGTTGCCATTGTGCGAGACAAGCAGAGAACACTAGCCACAAGCGATTTATGACCTTTGACTGTCATATTAACTCTTTTAATTGTAACTGACAGGGCAGTTAGGCCAAAAAGTGTCCCAGCAAAGCGGTCCAGGCAGCTGTGAATGTCCCACTAAAGCCAAGGAAGGAGTATCCAGTCATTAATGTGGAGGGATTGACTGGGAGAAAGAAGGGGGAATACCTGAGGCTGGACAATCCTCAAACTCCCTGTAATCATCGCTGATTATTTTTTGCTTCAATTTGCCCTAACATTCTCTGCTAAAAGTCAGAACTGCTTTTCCTGAATGCATGGAGTTTAGTTTTAACTTTTGAAGGAGATTTCCCAAAATGTTTGAATGAAAAATGTTCTCAGTGTTCCTGCTCCCAATGGCATGATTTTTAATGTCAACAGATTTCAAGTTCTTTGATGAAAAAGACAGTTCCTCAGTGTTTTATGTTTGAAAATGTAAATGTTCTTACCTTGTTTAAATAAAAACAGTTATCTAGGGTCTTGGAAAACATGTAAAATCAATGCACCTCTGGACAACAGCCACTGAAGCATGCTCTAACGAGATGAAATAAGCAAGAGGTTATCTCAAGTGGAAGAGAGGGGAGTGACACAGATAATTCATATCCACTTTTGGTAAACTGGCCTCTAGAGGGTGAAATGCCGTACTCACAAACACTTTAGCAGGTCTGATATCATCCAGCAGCAGGTGAGGGCACTTATCAGATGCTGAAAAGATTCTGTCTTACTTATTATTTATGTTTTAGTCCTACATGCATAAACACTGATCATTAAATTTGAGTATTTTCTTGTATTTTTTGATCTGCCCTATGGATAGGTTTTATTCAGATATGGTAAAGACACTGGATACTTTCTTATTGCAATCTATCAATCATTTTTCCTTCAGAGGAAGAAATAAGACAGTGTTAACTTGAAATTTAAACAAAACCTGTAAGAAAATCATAGAATCTGTTTTCAGTTTTATACATCATGTCAAAAAACTTTTCTTAAATTCCAAGCACATTCTAACTGTCCAAGATTTCCCTTCCCAAGGTGTCCCTCAAGAGAAAAGGGAGAAATCCACATTAAATCTAGAAAAATGGAATAGCCAGTGTTACCAAACACAGAAAGTTGGAACACTGAGGAGCTGAAAGAGATCCTAGCCCAAGAGTGCATTTTCACAAATGCGTCTTTTGACAGCAAACCCAGCTTGCCCCCTACATTCATCATCGTGTTCACAGAGCAGCCCTACAAACAACATGTCAGCTAAACTGAGAACGAAATTACACATTATAGACAACATAATACCTTGTAGACACCAGAACAGGAAGATCTTCCTTCCCTTCTTACTTTCAACTACCATTCCTCCTCCAGGCTTGACCTGACCCTTTCCATGTGCCAGCAGGAGCATGTCTCTGCTGAGCCAATTCAGCTCACTTTCCCCTGGAAAAGCACACAGACACTTTTTGGTGGGATTACTTTTCTGCCAGTTTAGTGAGTGCGATCAGCTCAAATTCCTCTGAGAGAGGGAGGGCTACATGGCCATCAGACGGGAGACAAGGGAAGAAGGGATACAAGCTCTCCTGTTTGGAGACACTGAAACAGATTTAGGGCTAGCCAAGCTCAAAGAATAACATGCAACATCATCCTGAAAGGCAGTTACAGAGAGAGCAGTGCCAAGAAAAGACCCATCTAGCACTGCATCCTCAGTTAGGGTGTGTTTCACTGTTATTGCTAATAGGTTTTATATGTTATATTAACATTGACACGAATGTCATTAAGTAATTTTTTAAAGTATTTTTAAAGTATCCAAGTAACAAAGGAGTCTGTCTTATTTTCTATGTTTCCTGCAGAGGGTTTCCTCAGCTTAATGTTGCTTCCTAGATACCTGTTCAAGACTTAAGATACGCTGTTTTATTTTAAAAACCATTTAGTCTACATAATTTCATGAATACTATTAAATGAGACAGAAAATATTGTATAAACATCACAAAAGAGAAAATATGTTTATCGGGGCTGCTTCTTCTTGACATCAGTAGTTACATTAAATTCTGACTGTTGACATTCAGGTGCTTCCACTTTGCAATGTATTCTCACATGAAAGGATAAATGGGATGTTGGCATACGAGCTTTGAGCTCAGGCCAGCTTTAAGCAGCAAATTTTTGCACTGGTGCAGCTTCTCAACAGTGTTTAATGTCATGGAAAAGGAAATATTTCACATCTACTTATGCACTGATAAGACCAGAGTTCTCATCCATGCAGCATGAAAATTAGCAATAAATGTAGAGAAGACCAAAAGCATGTATATATATATATATATATATATAATATATATAAATTGCAATCATAAAACAGTTTGAGGGAAGGATTGCCCCATATATTCACCTGCTTCTGAAAGCTTTTTTGTGATGGGAGAAAGCAAGTAACAAAGAAGCCACCATCATTAATAACATTTTCTAAAACATCATATCAGTAAAACTAATATGCCCCCACCTACCTTGCTTTAAATGGTTTCAATTGAGTTCCCTCTGAACACAGATACTGCTTACTAAAAAAGCCTTCAAAAATACCCCATTATGTCTTCCTATCAGTAGCACAACAGACTATCAAATTAGAAAAAATGAAAGTGAGAAAGAATTATAAAGTAAATTGGGATGAAAATTACTATTTCTCACCTTTATCTGTCCTTTCTTATTAGTCAAAATCATCTCCTTTGCTTCTTGTATTTGGACACACAGGTCTGTAAATAGGCTCCTAATTCTCTGATTGTTATATGTGTGTGATAGTAATTTAATTAAGACTTTAATAGCACCTTTTTTAAAAATTGTGTTCTTAGGAACCTAAACCTGATTGAAGCCCCTGATGCCAGTCAAATCTTCTTTCTGTCTTTGCATTATTGCGTGAGAGAATATAAACAAACTCTTACACACAACTCTCTGACAGGAACATACCCTAAATTGCTACCTGCTTAATAAGCCTCTATGGAGGTCCTAAGCTGTTTCAGATGAGAGCAGATGTTTGATCAGATGCACAAAGGTTATTTTAAGCAAGCATGCAACTATCATGTCTGGTCTTTCAACAGCTAGATACTTCTACAAAGATCCATGGGAATAGGGGGAATTCTACTTTAGCAGACTTTGCAAGGGTCCTGGAGGACTTACTAAGAATGCTAAATAAACAAGGTCTCCCATTCCGCCCAGCCGCAAAGAGCTAACAAGCCCCCGCGCCCCCCTCCCTGTGCTCCGGCGGGCTGTACCTCCCACCGGCAGCCCACACTCATCAATACACAGGAGCACCAGATATCACACACCAGATCCTGCTGTGATGAGCAAACACCAATCAACAGCCCCATTAGCCTCCAGAGGACTGTATAGTTTGTTTACAGTAAATACTAGAGCACTGCCAGTGGAGGGATGAACAGGAAATTCTGAGGAGGCTTTTCTCCCTTCTGTTTCAGGAACATTTAGAAGTTTGGGCTTTGTGTGAAGGGAAGCCTTGGGTATTGCTTTCTTCTTTTTTAAAAAACACAAAACTGATGAAAATGCAATCATTTAAAATTAACAGTAATTTAAGTTTGGTTGGGGTTTTTTTGTTAAAGAGCCCTCAGTCAAAACTACTACATTTGCAAAAGTGAGTAACTTGACTAATAATATATATAGTATTTTTCACGGGATTATCAAGAGAGAGTGCTAACCTTCATTAACTAAGCATTATCCAGCTTTATACAGATGTTTGTTATTGCTCTCCAGCCCTTCAACACTTTGCTCTAACATGTACTAAGTGAACTGAAATCACCAAGTCTTGAATCCAGGACTGGAAGACTGTGGGAGGGATTTGGGCGAATCCTACAGTTTGTAGAAAAGAACGAGATGTTGGGAGAGGTTTAGGGAGAAGATCCAAGCAAGTCTGAAATCCACCCTGTACGTTTTTATCACCTTAATGACACACTAGAGTTAGTCCCCCTCTCCTAGACAGGGGAAAGATTTCCTTCCTCCTCTGAATACCCTTTGCATACAGCCCAGTGACTGCTCTGTTTGGAGACTGGATTCGCTTCTGACCCTTTGTTAACAAAGACAATATAATTTATTATTCATACACATCTGCAGTCGGAAGACGTACACTGCAAGTAGCTGATCTCATTCTTTTCTCAAGTAACACATGACTTGGACACTAGTCCAAATGTTGCCCTTTTCCTTGGAACCAGGGGTTGAATGGAAAGGAAAGTCTTAGTAGCCTGGCAGAAATTAACTTGAGCTTGAGCTCAGGGGGTGAGTTGAGTTCCTTATCTTGTGGGTCTGAGGTGAGCTGTAAAACAGTAGTTGAAGGATGACTACTTTACCGATCTCTAGGGTGACTAAGTATATGGCAAAAGGGAAGGAGAAGTGATTAGATAGGGCAGTGGAAATGAATCTGTAAATTTTGTTAGTCATTTTTCAAAATAAAGAACCAGGAAATAATTTGTGCAAGATGCACGTCACATCTTGTATTTATCTTACTAATACTTTAACAAAATTCTTCCTATATGAATCAGTGAAGTTTCTATACAGGACATGCATCAATTTCTTCTAAAATCCCTAGAAGTTTTGAATCCACTGCAAGGCATGTTTGTAACACTTCAGATGAGCCCCACTCATCACCTCAGAAACGAGGGGAGGGCACGAGGGGAAGCCTGTTGTGACAATTAACCAAACAACAAACTACACGTCAGCACCTACATGACCACAGCACTCAGATGTTGAATATAACTGAGTAAAAGCATTAAAATTTCCAAAGTAAATTTCAAAATGTTTCAACATTGTGGTATATAATTCTCTCTTTAACCTCTGGCTTCTGGACACTTTTCCGAGTAACATTTATAATGCATTCAAACTCCTGTATGTTTGAGTACACCAACAGAAGTATTTGTAAGATGCAGTGTACAATGATACGTGGACAAATGTTACATGGTAAAATGTTTATAGAAACTAGGTTGAAAGAGCTTCCCAGTGGTTACACCTCTTCATCCACCCTTCCATTAACTTAATTAAGCTAACCCATAGGTTTACAAGCCTGGGGGACCTAGAGAACTTGATCTGAAAAGAAAAATAAAGGGTTTAATCACCAGGACAGGTTTTCCAAGTTGTCATGGCTCTAGTGTTTATAACCTGCACACTTACATAAACCCAAACTTCCATTACTTGCCCAAGAGTCTCAGATCAATACTATAGATAAAGGTAAAGCTTAAGGTAAACGATTACCCTATAAGATGATGGGAATAGTAATTTTAGTGAACATCAAACATATTAGGATACAGTAAACTTGCACAGACATAATAAATTCATCAGCTATTTCTGCTGATTGATCTGTATTCCAGTTTAATTAGCCATGAAAGAGTCAATTTTTTTTCTGAAGCCTCTCCTCCCCCCTTTTTTGTTACAGATCACTGCCACAAAGGATAATCCCCAGCTGTCAAGTTAAAGAAATTTAAAAGGTAGGTTCTAAAAAAAAAATCATTACCAGTCATGAATTCATTTTCATACATACCAGTTATACTTATTTCCCAATGACTTTGGTTGGAAAATCACATCTGAAAATAAAGTGATGCCCTTAAACTAATTTTTTTTAAGTGGGCTTTAAAATACTTTGAAAGCGGAGTAGCTTGATATAGCAAAAATAATGATGTAGGAAGGCAGAAGTTCTGTGGAGTGGCACAAAACCTAGAATCTTGCTGTTGCTTAACTTTCAGCAAACATCATTAAATGACACCAAATGAGCACTGCAGATCTGTCTGGAATTAGAAAGGACAAATGTATTTCATAGAGAGACTACTTCATTCCTGAAAAATAAATAAATAAACAAACCACTGCCACAAATGCAATCAGAAAATTCACAAAGAGTATCCGTGTTTGTTTTAACTTGACGCTACAAAAGAAGAGGCAAGGAACAATAGTGAGGTCCAGCTGTTGTTTTTCTTGTAGAAGTCCCAGTTCCTCATGCAGAGAAACTACACTTGAGATGAGCTGGCTGAGACAAATGTTCTGTCTGCACTTTAAATGGCAGCTGGTTATTAAATGACTCCCAATAGGATGAACACTTGCTATTGACAATAAGGTAATATAAGGACCATGCAGTGCAATCAGGATGGGAATGTGAATGAAAAATCTTTAATCTGAAATTACAGCTGTCAGGGCTATATTATAAAACATGAAAGTTGCATCTGCACTTAGAATTAATGTGTCCCAAAAGCCAAGTTTCTCATAAAGGGCATCTTGCAGATACATCTTTTATAAATAGACTACTGGTCTTCCGTAAATCAAACCGAACTGTAGCCTATACTAAGGAATTAAAAGGGTCACCTCTTCTGGGGTTGGTATTTGTTGAACAGTATTTGGTAAAAATGAACATTGATTTACAAAGTCCAACAGATACTGGTAGTAGTATTACTTTATAATGATATTCACTGACTCCAATGTGTCAAACAAATTACTTCAGTTCTTTTATCATCAGCCTCTGTGTGTAAAAGCATCTTTTTCAAAACACGGAAGCATTTTCAAAGGAACCACTGTTTAACAATCTGAGTTAACAGAGCGTTGAACAAACAAATATAGTACTTTTTATTTCACATAGTTCAGATAAATGGGCTAAGCTCCCTGTGCAGACATGCTAAGCCTAGTTTGATGGAGCCAGTTTAAGATCAGACATATGGCAAAATTAGTTACCTGCTCCATTCCATGGCCCCATAGCTTACAAGGATCACTCCAGTTCATTTCCCGTGAAAAGGCTGAGCTCTCTCCATAGGCTGAATCTTTGCATACATTTTGTGACAGCTCATCTGGTGATCAAGAATAAGTCATATTTCTGCATTTAGTGATAATTTGTTTTGAACATTTCACTAAGCCAGTAAGACAAGATTCCCAAAAAGTCAAATTATCACTCAGAAATTCTTTAATAATTAATGAGAAAAAACCTCAGCTTTGATACTAGTCCAGGGCAAACAGTAACAGGTGACTGAATTTAGCTAAGATGAATGGCTTCAGCTAACAAAAACAAAGCTAAAATTTAAAGCCCATAACCTCAATGATGCAGATTGTGAAAAAGTTGCACACTCCTACAGTCTTCATAAGGGTGAATTCTCAAATGAAACCCAGTAACAAATATGGGCCTAAGAGTAGAATTCCAGTGTAACTGTATTCTCTCCTTCTTAATTGGGGTTTGGGCAATGGTTTGGTGGAAAATGAGAGGTCACGAGTTTACTGGTCCCTCTGTTCTCATTAACCAAGTCTTCCACATTCAAGTCTAAACATTTGACTCAACTTCCACCTAAGAGCCAACTTATTACCATTTAAGTTCTTCCTGCCTGCTTATGCCCCATCCAAAGTGCTGTCAAGATGCAAGAGCTAAATCCCCTGCACTGAATCTGCTTCTTCCCCTGAAAGGAGCCACAGTGCTGCATGCCAGTGTTAACATGGTAATTGAGATTAAAAAAAAAAACAAAACAAAACGAAAGAACATTTTGTTGATGATAAATTACAAATCACTAATAAAAGTTAAAATCAGCTGTACATGCTGTGAAGGGCATTTACCAAAGAAATGAATTAACCCTACATAAATATTTCTTTGTACTCAGATACAAAGTAATGTTTTCTTTCCTCAATAGGAGTACAGTGGATACTTCAAGACCAAATGATGAACTTCTAGAATGCAATTGTTAAAATCAGTTGCCTGATTGCAAAGCAAGAGGTCTGCCATTTCTGTTACACAAAACTAAAAGTCAGGTGCTGTAAGCCCAAAGACGAATATTAACAGAAAGAAATAATTAAAACATTTTTAGAATACCAAATTGAAATAGTCTTCTCTGCAGCCTGATTAATAAGAGTAGGCATACCATTCTGAAATTAACTCTAAATTCAATTAAGAGCTTTTTTCCCCTTCACCTCCCTGCGTTCAGAAGAAAACTTAGATGTTTTCTGGCATCATCCAGAAATCCCTAGCCTTTAGAATGTGGTAAACAAATTTATGAAAAAGGGCCCTGAAAAACCAGGCAACTGAAAACTCAAAAGTCACGTTTCTCAGAAGTTAATTTTCTTGTACTTTTTTACAGCTATGGCATTTTTCTCTTCACATTCCAAAATATTTTATAGTGCCTCTCAACTTTGTTAAATTTATCACATTTCACCCTTGGAGTATCTCAGACCAGGCTGTTGAGTTCCCCTTAGGTATCAGCTGGAAAGGGCATTAGCATCTGTGCTGCAGGCGCATATAATAATTTTCATTTGTCTAACATTTCTCTGATAACTCTCCCTGAGAGTTATCAAATACAAGAGTAACTCAGCCTAGAATAATGTGAAAGAACATCTGTGAATATAACTTCGAAGGAAGAAATCATATTTGATAAAGAAATCAAGTTGCCTTAAGGAAAAAATTTCAGGTTTATGGTAAATATTGAGAGAGATCAATGAAGAAGGAAAAGAATATTTTTAAGGGTTCCAACAAAACAAATGAAGATATTAAGCTCTCAAAGTCAGTAAATTAACACAATCCTCCTAAAAACAGGTACAAAAAATTCAGTGTAAATCCGTTGTTCAGTCAATTCCCCAAGAAAAGGGGCTGAGAAACTAACAAAGATATAAATTCATTATCAATTCTCTGGGCATGAATTTCTTCAAGGACAGACATCCCTGAACATCTCTTCTACTTATACTAAAGAAAAAGAAAATCCACAAAATTGAAGATGAAAAGCAGCGAAGACACATGTGCATTTGAGTTTTGTTACCTGGCCCATTTATTTGTCTTATCTATCTGGGAGGTCTTGTCTTTTAAAGATTTTAAGCTCTTAAGAGTGGAGGCCATCATTAGCTTATATGTTTGCTTAGTGTCTAGGATAGGAGAGTAAGATGGGCTGACAGCTCGAGGCCACAAATACAATTAGGATTTAAATAAAGAGTCAATTTGGGTTTGTAACGAGACTCATGCAAAAGGGCTCTACAGCAGTCATGCATCTATAACAGACAGGGAAGCAAAGACAGAGTCTTTCATACTTTTGGAATAGCTTAGAAATTATTTGCAATAGGTAACAGAAAAAGATTACAACAGGAAAGGCCTTAAGACAGATGAAAGAAATAAACTAACAAAAATTTTGAAGCTCTATGTATGAATACAATTTTTTTCACCTGGCTCATTTCTTTGATTCCCAAGGACAGCAGTATTCAGCATGGTCAGAAATCCATGAACCAGTTAAACAGAAAAGGTAGCACTGTTTTCTTGAGAGGAGCATCATCACTAATGGAAAATTAAAAATCTTATACATATGGAAAAACCCAACCCTGAACAACTAAAATCTACAGGCTGTAGCCTCATATATCTCCATTAAAACAGAATTAATGTATCAGATTATGGAGTCCAGCCTTGCACCACATATGCCCTTTCTGAGGCACTCTGAGAGTGCTGCTTTAGGCCACTGGGTCATGTTTTCAAGGCTTCATGCCATTGCTCCATTTAGATGATGATAAAGCTTTGTCCTACCACATTTTAAGTGCTGTATTTATCTTCCAAGAACTTTGAAGCACAAAGAGAAAGGCATGTAAATATTTTGTAAATTTCTCCACGGTAGTATATGTATGGGAGCACTTCCAGCCAGAAGAAGTGGTCCCACATGCATTTAAGATGTCAGGCAAACCTTACTAAGTATGCAGTCATACTTGAATATTCTCTATTCCACTTGAAGCAAAACTGCAGTCAATTTATTTGCTCTCTGTAACAAACGCTACCACAATTGAAATATCAAAGTGCTCTTCGTATCTGAGACATAGCTTCTTTGGACACCGCGTTTGCCACTGAAACAACTGGTCATATTTTTTTCTTGATTGTAAAACAAGGGTCAGAAGTCCCACAGTGGGAAATGTGGCAGACAAATTACACAGCAAATGCAAGTAAGTTCTTCCCTGTCTTCACCTAAAGGCTGGCTGTTTCTGTCAGTAGATGTTTCAGCCAAACTCTGACTTGAGAAAGAAAAAAGGAACAGAAGAGATGCAGGAGTGAGGGCTGAATGTCCCAGGGATGAGCACAGCATTGTACCACTCATTGAATGAAAAATCCAGACAATTGCTAAATGAATTAATTTGATAAAATTAAATTCCTTGTGAACCGAGAGGTGCATCGTCAAAATGAGATCTGGCTCTGAAGTAAAGCATATGGATACAGCAGAATAGATTTTGCCATGGTAAGTTTGGACTTGGAAGATGAACCTCCAGACAGAAAATACATTATTCCTTGCCTTTCTCGTGTTATCCTTTTTGTCCGGGAAAATAAGTCTGCATTTAAGTAATATTGCACAATTCTGGCAAGAAGTACTTCCTAAAAGAATAGATTTTCAGTTTTAAACAGTTTCTATTATTCTTCAAAGTGAATATTTTTGAAACTATGTTTCCAACATTTCCTTAGTCTTAGACTAAATAAGTCAAAAGCTAAAACTTTTAGCACACCTGGCAAACCTGCAGCTCCTAAGTCTGACAGCCTGTCCCCTTCTTTTTCTTTTTTGACCACAAGGCAACCAGAAACAGAGGCTGCAGCTGGCTTCGGTGCAAAGGCACTGCCCAGAGCCTGCCAACTCTGGGGCTGTTCAGCACCTTCAGAGAACCCCAGCCATGCAAATTTTTTCCTGTAAAATCAGATTACCGGAAGGTTCAGTATGGGATTCCCTGGCTCCAATCATTGCCAAGGGAAAAAAAGAAAGCAGTTGTTGCACTTTCAGAGATGTCCAGAAGGGCAGTGTGGTGGCACCTCAGTAGACACACTTTTGAAAGGGAAGGAGGACTCCAGTTTACCCCTCTCACCACCCCCACTGTTCAAGAGACTCACATGGAAGCATAGGAAGAAGGGTTACCAGAGCAGAGTAGGAGAGGGAAGATGTCACCGTGGTTTTGTTTCAAATATTTCAAGAATGACCTTTCCAATTAAAAGGGTTCCTGCTTGGACTGATATTTATCAACAAAGTTGTGTAGCCCTGCCTGGTGCACTAATTGTATTTTCCACACTGGCATATAATTGCATTTACAAAGTAATTATTCTGGATATCTTTTTCCAGGAAAAGTATGCCAAAAATCTTAAATACATTAAATGTCATCTTACTGTGGAGCAAGTTAATCTTGTGAAGTTATTGTTATTGTTTCAATTATATGAAACTAACTACTGTACTGTACTGTATGGAACTAAATTATCAAGAATAAAAATTACAATCTAATCAATACAGTCAAATTTGTGTTACAATTCATACTTTAAATCGAAAAATATTCTCATCGGAGCTTTAGCTTATTTTTTAAAAAGGGTTGACATGGCATTGTGTCTTGTATTTGAAAGCTGTCTTTTCCTGTTAATTTGCTTTGAACAAACAAGCAAAAAATGATGAAAATCAAAAGCAAGTTCTTGTTCATGCTTCTCCCACACATTTTCCTCTGTGCGTGCAGCAGTTAAAACATGCAAATGCAGTTTGGAGGAAATTCGACATCTCTATTATAGATGAAAGGTAAACAAAAGCAGATGAAGGATTAGTGCAATTCCAAATTTAAGATATTGCTCTCAGTGACTTATAATAAAGTGGTGTTGCATACGGTGGCATGTTTTAGATGACATTTCAATTGTACAAGCAATTTGCATTCTATCTGACATTAAATAACGTTCTCATTATTATGAATGCTGGCAGCATCCCTGTCTCCATAGCATAAAGATATGAACTATGAGGCACATCTTAATGAAGGGAGTAAGTTTTCCTGTCAATCTGAAATGCAAGACAAGGCTGTACCTGGGCTAAACCTCCAGTAACATTATTGTGAGTTGCCCACTTCTGACATAGTACAAATCTTCAGCTAAAGCATTCTTCTTATTAAATAAAGATCTATAACTGAACACATGTATCTGTAATATCACTACAATCCAAAGAAAATTAAAAGACAGATTATGTCCAGGATATTACATGCACCACCACAGAGCACTGCGAGAATCTGGTATGATCCTGTTGCTAAGATACCTGGCTAATGCCACGGAAACAAGCCCTTCGTACTAATCTAGCACAATCCATGCATGCTTTCACATATTTTGGCAGGGGAAAGTAGGAGTCCACTGACAATGGCTTGGGATATTGCTAGCCAGTGCTCCTGAATTTATACATTTTTTATCTCTTGCTGGTAAGCTTCAGCAATCTAAGTGAAATAGGAAATGTAACACTCTGTTAATGGCATTTGGTTGCTTTATGCCATTTAAAACAAGTAAGATTACTTTATATCCTCCTACATAGTCAATAAAAGTTGCTTAAAAAGGTAATTATTTAAGTGCTTTTGGTTGCAAAATTGCAGTGCTCCCAAAAATGACTGTTCTTAATCTTTGTGATTTATACAGTAATATGCACATAAATGACTATCTGCATTTGCTGTCTCCATTCCTGTCTTCAAGGAGACTCTAACAGTTTCCTCAGGTGCATACTGAATAAGCAATTGGACAAAGTGGAATTATTTTAGCACAAATAACTCACAAGTCCGTACTATTTAAGTCTGCTTTGAAACTCTTAGCCCACAAATAGCTCTTCACCCAGTAGACTGAAAAAAGAGTGAGGAAAAGGGAAAGGGGAAAATAACACCAAAAACCAAACAAACCTACTCATTCCATGATGTGTGTAAAAATCTTATATGAAAGAAAACTACTTCATCAAGCAGCCTGGCTAGACTGCAAACTTATGGTCAAGCAACATAAGTGTTAAACCTATTCTTTTTAAATACAAAAGAGATGTGTCTTCACTGGTGAAAAAGTGCACTAATAAAATGTTCTTAATGCAGATTCTACAAGAATTTAAAAAAAAAGAATGTAAACACACTCCCCATCTTTTTTGCAATGCGATCTCCCCTAAGCATCAGTGACAGTAGCTCTGCTGAGCTCAAGTTATGATAACAATAACTTTTGCAGATGTTCATAGATGTCAAGTATTATTCACTAAAATGTCAGAAGATGTGATACAAAGTAACAACAGAAGAACTCCTCTGTAGTAATCAGCTGAAGTCAAGAAGGCAGAGGTCTCACATTAATCTCTAACTATAAAACAGTACACTGTAGAGGAAAAAGGGAATTATATTAAAACAAGCACAAAATTGTGCATGCCTACATGCATATTAATATGTGTAAGATGCTTGTTTTTCCACCTTACGTTCACTTCCAATTCATTAACAGACCCAACTTATTTTTTTTCTGAAAGGAACACATGCACTTCAGATTGCAGCACATAGAAATTATGTTGTTTTTATTCACTTTAAAAATTCAGGGGTTTTTTTTGTTTCACTTTCTCAATTTTATTTCATTCCACAGACTCACAAGATCATTTTTCAAGCTGGAAAAGGACCTTGTAGATTCCCAGCATCATTTGCAGGGTTATGACAATTGCACAACATGTCATACTCTTTCCTACTACTGGACACAAACACTAAATTTGACAGGCCATATAAGATGCAAAAACCCCTAATGTATAGACAAACGGACATTCCTTTGTTCAGAATGCTTCTTTATCTTTTGGAGTCTTTTGGGACTTTTTGGTAGTAAAACTATTTCTGAATAACTACCTTAGGGCAGCATACAAGGGTAACTGTATTATAAAACAGGAGCTTGTTCATGACAAAGAAGAAATAAATCAATAACAGGTGCAAGTATCTCAGAAACTGTTACTTCAACATAAATTGTCCCTGTAAGAAGGACAGAAAAATGTTTTTACAAACCTTTTACTTTTTTCAATTCTCACTGGAATCCAAGTCAGAAGAGAAAATGGCTGTTTGCTTAGAATAAAGTGTCTGAGCTATCTATGTGAACCTGACTGTAATGGCAAAGGATGGTGCGGATCAATATCCATCTTCTTCATTCCTGAAGTAATAACTTTCAATAGGAAAATCTATTTACTTTTACTTACCTTTATTTTATTTCATTTTGCTTTAAAGAAGTCCATTCCAGAGGGAGGGTTTAGGTTGCAAACAGCAGTTAACAAACTGATGATTTAACTAAGGACTATAGGCCAGTAGGCATGCTATCATTCTCTGTAGCCATTGGTCAGGGTTAAGAAGAAACACATTTACTTGGAAAATTTATTTATTATATAAGCAATCAGTATTACGAGCCATTTAAGGCATACAACCTCCCTATGTATAGCACATACTGGAAAGGTCAATCAGAACCAAAGGGTAATTTGTCTAATCCTTATTTACAACGTGCCCAGAACTGGCCAAGCTTCTCTCCTGCAGAAGCAAATGCTCCCAAGAATTACATTCCCCCCAACTCTTAGCCCCACACCCGTGACAGCCTATCTGACCTCGAGCATCGACACAGCCCTTTCCTAGGAGCTGCTGGCCACCAAAGCCAGCTCATATCATCATTCAAGAGAAAGCCTGCTGTGTGCAACTTGGCAGTGGGAAATTACTTTTACGCCATTAAAATGCAGGGATGAATCCCTCAGCTCTTCTGGACAAACTTCTCAGGTCCAAATATTTAAAAAAACCCAAATGAAACAAGGATGAGAGGGAGAGGGAAAGAAAGTCAAAGTAAACTTGTGTATTTTCCACTTAAATGAATTCTCTTTCAAGAAATTTTCATTCTCAAGGTAAATTATATGGGTCACACGACTTTTAATGTTACATTGCTTTTATCCATCTAAACAGAATATTTATTTCCTTTTTCAACTCACTGTCACCAATAAACCAAAAGTTTATGGCAGCACTTTTGGTATCACTTGATATTTTCTGTTATTAGGGGGATTTATTTTAATTATGCTCTAAAATTCTGCATCAGATAGCATGGCATCTTTGTAGTAAACACTGTTTTCAAGCTGCGTTATCTAGAGCACAGTGAAAGGGTTACTCATTTTAAATTCAGTTGAGAAGCTGAAGCTCATTAGAAATTTAAAATATTTAAAAGTACATTAGTGTTTTCTGCAGTCACTGATTTCCCTCCCTACTCCTAAAACCACCTAAACCAAAATTAAATCAAGACGGCAATTTGCCCCTTGCTTAATATTAAGCAACCATCTGTCTTTTCTTAATATAAATTTTTGTGACTGTGGTAGCAACAGCATCCTTCACTCTTCACAGCCATGTCAATATTGAAGTCCAAATAAAAGAGGCTGCAAGAGAGACTAGAAAGACAACACTTTATTCACACTGCGAATTTTATTAATAATAATTGCTAATTAATCTTAACTGAAGAAGCAGTGCAAAACCCCATGTCTGAATTCCAGGTTCTTACATAAATCTCAAAGCACTCAGAGTGTGTATTTGTAACTAAGAAAGAGATCACCAGCATTAAAACCCTGCTTATATCAACTGCAGGATAGGAAATAAATTAGAGACTCTACTCTCTTTAGAATTTGAAGGGAAACATATACTAATATAGATGTAACCTGGTAAGACAATTAATTGCAAATTAATATTTGCAGAATACTAAGGATAAGCAAGATTTCGTTGTCACTAATGTCTGCATATTTATTAGAAAGCAGATTGTGTGAGTGTGTGTGCAATGAATAAATGAACCCCAACTGTACAATTTTCCATGTAGGTTATACAAGTAGAGTCTTCATTTTTACATCTTTATTTTCTCTGCCATCAGGATAATAGAAAAAAAAATGGAATCACATACAGAAGTATTAGTGCATATATCGCTTCAACACAGAAGTCAACTATTGAAGCTAAACAGAAGCCACAATAAATCTGAAGAGAAGCCACTGACAATTTTATAAAAAATAAAAAATAGTTTCAGTTGTTAAAAGGCACCAAGGGATTAGAAAAAATATTCAGGGTCTTAAAGGTTTTAGAAGGTTGGTGGGTTTGGGTCTTGAAGACAGTAATTTTTATTCATTGGTTTTTACCTGCAACAAATTTTGTTATGAAATTTCATCCACCATTTTATTTCTCCTTATATTGAGCTGAAACTCAAAATAATTGAAACAAGGTAGAGACATCAGGAATTAATTAAGGTTATTGCAGGAAAATCACAATATGTAATCAATGTTTCTGAGCTTAAGTAGTCCAGGTAAAGAATTAGTGCTGCTGTACAGAAGGAGCTGTGTTACAGTAAAACACAGATGAAATATCTACTAGGGTAAGTAGTGAGTTAGAGGCTTTAGACATAATTATGCTATATATAATTTAAAGCTCAACTTCAAAGCAAGTAAGTGCTATTAATTATCCTCTGCCCAACTCAGCTCTTAAAATGTCAAATTAAAAAAGGCTATTGGTAATTGTATAAGTTATGGCAAACTAGCTCCCTCCAGCAGTGACAGGAGACAGCAGGAAAAAGCAAGATATACCTTTCCTCTTTGATATTTACAGCTACTTGTTCTTCATGCAGATCAAGAAAGCAATAATGTTGGTACTGAATTTCCTCAGCCCTCTTTCAGGGACTGATCCTGCTCATGATCCCTCCTGCGAATAACAGCTGCTAGATCAGGCTAGGTCAGGCTTTGTTTTGGCATTTCACCAAACACTGCCAGCCTGCCTTTTCTCTGCCACATCACACGTGGGACATTCATACCTGTGTGCAGGGGAAGCAGAGCGGGCGCCCGCGGCATCTGCAGCAGGAGGGGGCAGGTGCAGGCAGGCAGCCTGGCCCCCCGCTCCCGAACATGTGGCTGAGCTGTATTCCCAGCTCAGCTCCAAGGTCAAGGTAAGGGATTTAATTTGCTCCTGTGCCTCAGTTTCTTAACTTCCTGACTCAGTTTCTCTTCTGCAGGTTGTCAGAGCGGGAGGTACAGCAGGAAGAGCACCCTGGGTTCACCACACGGCTCCATTTCCTCACTGCTCAGGAGCTTTACTGAAGTCTCTTTGCACAGGGAGAGTTTGCCAGATCTCAGTGCCCTGGGTAAAGGGCTAAATATAATAGGCAAATATAAATACATGGTTTAGTGTGCCCAGGAAGATTTACTTCTATAAGCATTAGCCTAAAATGGAAATACTTGCATGTAATTAAATTTCAAAGGAGAGGAAAAGAAAAAAGAAAGATTAGAATTGCATGTTTAACCTGGGCATTTTTTTTCCCCTCTGAGGCCTGTGTTCAAAATTCAAGTTTCATGCAAATTGAAAAGGTCTAGAGGATCACTCACGACTTGACCATATACGTACTTATGCATATAAAACCAGCATCAAGTTTGTAACATCAGGTTGTGGGGAAAACATTGTCATAACAGAGGAAATAATGTGCTAAGCAGGAAGGCTGTGCAATATCTGCCTGAAATACACACTATATTCATCCTGGCTCTTAGCCATTGCTCACTCATAACCTCTGTAATTCACAAAAATTATTTATTAAAAGCACGTAATGAATGTTGAGTTATTTTGAGTTGAATTACAAACTTAATAGGCGGTTGTCATCATGCCAGATTACTAAAAAGCTAGCAGATCTTTATCTGAGAATAAATCTTTTAAGACATGGTTTCTGAGTAAAGCTGACATGTACAGTAACTTGTGGATAACCTCCCAATTCAGATCAATTTGGTCTTTCATACATTAATATTCTTCTTTAAGAATACTGTCCTGGGAAATAAGTTCATTTGTTGTAACTTTTGTTTGATTTCAGGGGGAGCCCTCTACCTAAAGATCTTTAAGAATCTGGCCCTTAGGCACTTTTGAAATTGAGAATTAGACGTTCCAATGTTGGATTAATGCCTAAATACCTTTAAAAGTGTGAGCTTTGGAAAATCCCTTTGGGTGCCTATCAGCACCTGTAGGCATCTGGATACCTCTAAAAATGGCCCCAAATGCGGCTTTAATAGCTCACACGCTGCAAGAGGGGCTGACACCCCTTTTCTTTTTTCCACATTCCCACAGGTGACTTCTTTCCACCTAAATGGCTGCTGCAGGTGTTGGACCGAGCGGAGCACTAAACCCTCTCACACACACAGTCGGACGCGAAGCTGCCTCCAAGGCGTGAGGAAGGGGCAAAGCAGCGAATCTCAAATGTCACAGACTGCACAGCTGAGTGGGCCCTGGCCTTTAATAATGGCAGGCAAGAGAGAGGGAGAGAGAGAGAGGAAGGAAATGCCTCTCGAACTCAGAGCTCTTCCCCAGGCTTCATTTGACATGGCACAGCTCCAGTTTTTTACCTTACAACTAAAAGTGTCTGTAAGAGCACAGTTCCGCCAAAATGCAGCTTTCAAGCATTACCCACCCCAGCTTGGCTGTGCCGCAGTCTTTGCTTAGAGGGAGCACTTTACCAAAGCAATCATGAATCCTGATTTGCAGTTATGAACCTTTTTATGGGAAAACCAGAGATGAAGAAAGTTCACAGTCAATGAAGTCAGAAGCAGTTAGGGAAAAACAAATAAATAGCTTCTCAGCAACCTTGTAATTCAGTCAATTGCTACTTGCAAGAGTTCCTGCAAACAAAATCCAAGCAGCAGCCTTGGGGAATCAAGAGTAAAGATGTCCCAGAAAAGCAAAAAGCGTGTGCATGTATATAAATAGTAGCAGGATCTGGCTCTGTAAACAGCACAGACCATCCTATTTCTTGTGTGGTTGCCATTTGTGCCAACTTCCTACTTGTACAGTGTCAGGATTGTCATGTGCCACTCAGCCCCTTTGATTGAAGCTTCATCTGGCCCTAAAAGTAAATATTCATTACCAGTTTCCACCGCTTTAACTTTGATAAGTGTTTCCAATGCAGATGTTAAGAGCTAGCAAAAAACCCACGTGTGAGGATTTTAATACCTGAAGGTCGTAGAAGTTGCCAAGTGACCATGTCTGTCCCCTGGTACCAAACATGGCACTCCTTATCATACACAAAAGCAGAGGCTGGACATATGTGAACATTACTCTGGTTTAGGTGTATTTTCAAAATCTCTGCTTCCAGTGTGAATCCCTTACAAGTCCTCGTGCTGCTTTCTGCATTCATAACTCTTTGGCATTACAACTGCTGAAAATTTTGGAACAATGAGTTGAGCAAGTGATGAAGAGAAAGTGAATGGCACAAGGGCTGTTACATTACCCCGTGCTTCTCACATAAAGGAGCTCTGAACATGTTGTCAGACACAGCACTTTTTTCGAAGCAGTTTCACACATGCATTTTTAATCAGGATTATATTTCACACACATCTATCATCACTTGCAAGTGCAGCTAGTCTTTCTTGAAAACATATCGGTTCTCTGTGTTTGCCATCAACTAGTTTTTCCTTTGTATAAATCTACTGTTTGGTGACCTACTAAACTATATTTGATGCATTAGGAAAAACCCAACTGCTTAGGATCAGCACTGAAAATGTCTTCACAACGCTACAACACATTTTCTGAAATCATCTTTATTGCAGCACAAATAGTCTTAGTAACTTACCTTAAATTTTTTACTAAAATTTAAATATGATGGATTATCCTACCTGCAATCATGGCAGAACTACTTTGAAAGCTATATATGGTTTTACTGAGCCTATCAATTTTGTACTGTACCGCTTTTTTTCACTTCCATGACTATTCCCAGCATAGAACAGACAAAATGCAAAAGGCTTGCTCTCTTGTACTAGGAGACAGAGGAGGAATCCCCAGGTACCGGATGCCAATAAACCCAAAATCAGTGGTGAGCAAATTTAGAAACACATTGAAAGGCTTAAATCCTTCCTCTTCCGATGGAGAGAATTTACCTGACAAGCAAAGATGCTTGTCAATGACAGAAATCCTGAAATTTCAAAGAACGGACCAGGACCTGAAGACTAGCAAATTTACAGTAATAATTACATTTGGGGTTTTCCAGAGTTAGCTCCTCTTACAATAATTCTGCCATTTTTTGGAAATGGCCCAAAAAAATAAACACTCACTACTCAGAAAGGCAGCATGCTCAAACTTCTCCAGACTAATGTACTTATTTCTATTTTAATGTACTCATGACTAATCCCTTTTATGAAATGTGTAAAAATTGCAGATGGAGCTGACAATACAAAATTTTAAAAAAAGCAATCCACAGTCGTTCTCACTTATTGTCCATTCAGTGGGGGAAAAAGGTTAAAACAATAATCTCAAATTCCTCATGAAAAAGGAATATAGTAAGCATAAAATTGCTGGAGTTCTACAGAAATTAAGTGGGATTTTGTAGAAATTAATACAAAAAAAGGTAGCATTTACCATGTAATCATATACTTTCTATAGGCTACTCACAACTATCATATGGCATATAGAAAGGCTATAATTTTTTTCTAAAAGATGTCTTCAAACTCCCATAGAATATAATAACTTTTCAAAGAAATCTTTTCTGGAAAGAGTACCATTTATTGTATCATATGAAGTGAAAGTGAGCCTAGAAAGGTTTTTAGTATTTCTGATGACACTTTTTTATTTTCTTTCTTAATGCTCTCATTTCCCCTTTCACCAATAAAGCCTTTTTAGCACAAGAGACTTTTATAATTTCTTGACTGGTTTGGTTTTGTGGGTTTTTTTTTGTTTGCTTTCATTTTTATTTTAACACCATGATAACATCATGTAAAAGATGCTTTAAACATTAAAATGCTGCACCACTAGGGCCTAGCATACTTCAGATTATTAAAACTTGGATCTTAAAATAGATACAACCTAGAGAGGATGTAATGGAAGGGTTTCAATGAAAACATCACTTCACCATGTAAAAATGTGCTGCAGCAAAGCCCTTTCAAAAAACTCGCTTGGCTGGGAACTACTGTATATCGACATATGCCCAGAAAAATACATACCAGCACCAATTGCACAGGGGCATTGTTCACATGAAGTAACTATATCTATATGTTGTCAAGCAACTGGTCGTAAAAGAACTGAGTAAAAGGCATTTGAAATATGAGATGACTGAAAATACCACAGCTGATTTTTTTATATTCTCTGACGGTTGAGAACAAAAAGACTTTCAGACAAAGATTTTAGACTCTATACCGTGGTGTTTGACTTCCAAAATGTAATGTAAAATATTGCCAAATATCTGACAGAACAAGAAACGCATTGTAAAAGAAATGTTTTTCAGAAGTATAAGCACAGCTCTTTTGGAGGGAACCTCTTGTTCTGATGGAGTGACAGGATTTTTAATTATACTGCATCTTATCATCAACTTAGTCACAACCTCCTTATGAAACTCTCTGGAATCACAGACCCCTAGCAGGAAAAAGCATAAATAATATGATTCCAGTGTTATCTTTGTTTCTGACAGACAAATAAGTAACTTCAAAGGGGCAGGGTTTTTAACATATTGAATACTATGTAAAGACACATTTTTCTGAGCACTTCACTTGTAATACCTAGGTTAAAATCTCTTCAGAGCTTCTCCAAATTCTGCTATTATAATTAACATCATTATTCAGGAGTACCTCTAGAATTTTTCTTCTTCAATGATTTAAAACTCTGATCTGGTCTTTCCCTCTCAGAGATTGAAGCCCAGAAAGGAAATATCTCACTCCTTCCCTGTATTCTTTCAACAACACTAGCTTACAATTACTAAGGCAGGCAACTCTGCAAGGGAGAAGGAATGATAGTCCGGGTGAGACCTTTGAGGCTCACTGGGTATGGGCAGCTCCCAGAAAAGGGCTGTCAGCCCATGCCTAGCACCAGCTTGGATGGGATAAATCCTGAGATTGTGAGCAGCAGCTCAAGCAAGGACAAAACAGGATGGAAGGTGATGCAAAGAGACGAGAGAAAAGAGCTTGCACTTTTTTTTTTTTCTTTTTTTTTTCAGAAATGGTAGTGGACGGGAGACTGGGAAAGCTTACAATACTTACCCAGGTACTTTAGCTCTGGAAGGAAATTGCCTGTGTAGATCTTCAGTGGTAAGCCTAATGGGTTTCAGATTTAAGGTAAAAGGGATAAATTTGTCTGGCAGCTCTGCCCATGAAAGTTATAGCCAAAAGGAGATATGAAACATAATACTTTCATCAGAAATGCAACTTCTTTCCAAACTCTCATGGTTTTTCCCACTGGCCTTATCAAACAGAAACTCGAAATATTTTAAGGGCAGGGGCAGGAGGAGGAATAGTTTTACGTTAGGTGTACCACACTTAATTATCCAGAGACTGGGAAAAGGGCATCACAGCATTTGACATGGGCTATGTATAAGGACACATCCTGCCACAGGTCACCCTGGCAGCTAAGCACCCAAAATCCTGGCTTAGGATTTTAAAGTTACAGATTTGCTGTTTCAAGCACTCCTTAGCATCACTCTACTTGCTCTAGTCATTGTACTGAAAACTGACTGCCTAGCAGCACTGGAGAGGATAATAAAAAGTTTTAAATAATTTTTATTTTATTTTATTTAAGCAAAATCAAAACCGGATCTTACCTAACCCTTTCCAAACTGAGGGTATGAGATCAAGAGAGGGGTGGAAGATCTATTCACAAGATAGACAACATTGGGTCAAAAACTTGCTGCTACTTCCAGTGGATGATGCACAAAATTCAGAAAGAACTTAATACAGCTTATTGTTTAAAGATGGATATTGTTAAACAATAGCAAGGAATTGTCATATTTCACATGGAGTTAATGTTCCCTGAATAGTAAAGAAAGCTTAAAAGAGTCTGGAAAATAATAAGTAGGCAGGAGATTTTTCAACATTGTTACAAAACAGTGATGAAATAATGACATAAAAGTCTTTTTTCCTGAGGAGGAAGAACCTACATCAGCAAGAATTTGATGTTATTCAGAGAGAAAAGGGAAAGGGGCAGGAAGATTGCTTACGTTTCAAGAAGAGCAAAGTGAATAAAATGAAGAGGAATAACTGACACCGATAGGCAACAGTGATAGGCACCATAAATGGGTGAAGACTACTAGGGAAATCCAGAAGCAACATAAATGGTGGCCACTTCATGTGGCATGCAACAGCTTGGTCAACCCAACTCATCTGGTTTTCTTTGATCTCCACTGGGAGAAATGGATATGGCTCAGTAAAGACTTACAAGATGGCCTGGGTTGACTTGAGCTGTCACAGAATTTCCAAGAAAACAAGTGACAAAAGAGAAATGGACAAAAAATTGGGATGAAGGTGTTACCATCTTTCTTCTTCCCCTCCCTTCCCACCCAGATTCTGTTTGGCCCCATCTCTCACAGCCATTGGAGTTTAAGCTAATGATGAAGTGGTTTGTCAGTATAGAAACTACCAAGTCGAAATGCAGGCTGAGACTGGAAGAAACCTGTATCCTGCTGAGGAAACTGAAAACTCTGGATAAAGTGTGGAGCCATGTTTACCCCTCTGTTTTCCTAGAGCACACAAGTCTAAGACTTCTGTTTGTATCTCTAAGAATTATCTCAAGTGCTCTCCTTTTGTAAAAGTCTCTTTCACGTATTTGTGAAGGATGTTCTCAATGAAATAAAGAAGTGAAAATATCCATCAGTCCTGAATGAACCAAATTAATTAAAGGGGAAAAAAACGACAGAATTCCAACAGCATTTTTTTTGTTGTACAGTCAGTCCAGACCATAACCACTCCCTCTAAGCAGGGCATTTATATGAACAAGAGAGTCTCAGCAGTACATCCATGGCCTTTATCTCTACTGCTTCATTTTTCAGTCAGACTAGTGTCTCAAGAACATCACAGCTTGTTTAAAATGCTGCATTTTTTCATCACTGTTGAACCGACACTCCTGAGAGAGACCGTGAAATCTGTGGCTGGAGCTGTTACTTCTCCCCTGGTAAGCTGTTTCTTGGTAGCCTAACAACACAGATGATGAGCTCCAGGTGTGCTAACTACTATGGTTTACTGATGAAGTTATTTTTTTATTATCTTACTCTTCATTTCCACTGATAGTGGAAAATGGAAACCGAAGTATAAGACAAAAGGAAGCAAGAAGAGACAGATATATTATTGTAAATAATATCTTTTTAGGACAAGACTAAATCTAACCCTGTATCTGCTATCCTGACCAAGAGACATTAAGTTGTGAAAAACTTGACACTTACAAAGTCTAAGTGAGGAAATGGTAAACTGAGATGTGCATAATTTTGGAAAATAGGAATGTCATAGCTGGTTTAAGAACTGCATTAGCCACATGGAGAGATTTAAGGTTTCTGAGCACAGTCATTGCCATAGTACAGAAGTGTGTCACTCTGTCACCCCACAGTACTTTTACTATAGAGTTTCTATGGTACTTTTTGAGGCGAAAAAAGGAATAGATAAATAAAACTCCTCTATATTCACCCAGTTGTCATCCAGAGGTATAACATTGCACATCATCCTGCTCTACTCACTTCTCTATTACATGAAAATCCACCTCTGCTGGAACCACAAAACCACCTCTGAGCTTTTCTCTGTCTCACAGACAAATGGAGGCAGACACACAACCCTAGTACAAAGACCTCAGTACATTCCCAGCTAGCCTAAATGTACTAGCCTAGTGCTACTTATAAATCAGTCAAATAATTTCCTTTTCTTGTGGCAAAAAAATAACTTAAAAATTACTTTGAAGACTATAATAAAAAAATTAATAATTCCCATTGAGGAAACAGTATCTCCAGGTATCACACAAATTTCAAGGAAGCGAAAAAAATATCGTTGAAATAATCTTTACAATACAAACAACTGTATTAACATGAGATGAAATCCCGACCCTGTTGAAGCTTACAGAGGTTTTGCCTTTGATTTCAGCTGTAGAATTCATCCTGTGTATGGCTTTGTTCTGCACTTAGAAGAACAGTGAAAGACGATCACATAATATGAATTATTAAATACAGTCAACACACAGCACCATGATGCACACCCATATGCATAATACTCATGGACACATCTCAACAGGTTTGGAGGACGGGTTCTGAGGAGAAAATGCCAAGACAGCAAACAATTATGAGAACACTTCTGAATTTTCTTTGCAAAAACAGTGCTAGTTTCTTCCATTAGTACAGATTATAAAATTCCCTGATACCAATTTAGTCAGGAATACCAGAACAATAATTACAGCCCAGCTCATCATAATCATGCCTTGCTGTTCTGACTGACAATAAAGAATATACAGTATTCCAGCTCAGGGTAATAGTTACTCCTAGGCTTCATTCACACTTGAATTTACTTCTGAATGCTCATGTTTCTTTACTTTGACTTTGTGTCTCCCACCAGCTCAGAGTAAATAGCTGTCATAGAGAAAGAGATCAGGGAAGACAGAACAAGTATTTGGAAGAGAAATCCATTAGGAAACATTAGATAGACAATCTGTAACAAGCTCTGGATAACTTCTAAAATGATCAGAGGCCAAGAGGACATTAAGGCAAAGTGTTATCATAGACACTAGTTCTGTGCTTGCTCTTTCCTTGGCACACACTTAGGGCCACCATCAGAGACAGACCACGAGGTGAGGCAAATGTTCTTGAGAGAGTATTTATCGAGTCATTCTTGTTAGCCACTGCTACTGCTCCAGTTTGTTTTGCTGGACCAGTCAGACACACATCATCACTTTGACCATTACATTCTCTTAACTCAGGTTGTTTGTTACGAGCTATGTCTCTTCACTGATCTAAGCAACATCCTTTTATATCAGTATGCAAAATTTAACTGTCTGCTTCAACCTGCTCAAGATCCCAAAAGAAAAAAAATGACAGCCTATACCAATAACTTACTAATTTTAAGAGGGGGGAAGATAACAGATCTTAAAAAACCACTTATTTTGGAGTTCATACTTAATATGCACATCTTTTTTTATGTATATATAAGCATTTGGATTTTTGTACCTGGATCTTAAATTTAGTTTGAGAAAACAGAGCAATGAAAAAGAGCAAAGTTCTGAAATACTATGAGGTGAACTTGCATCTATTTGCAAAGGCTAAAAAATTCAGGAAAGTCCTTTTTTTTTTAAGTAGATGACCTTTGTTATTCTTAAAATTTCTCTCTCACCATTTGAATGAAGAAAAGATTTTCAAAATCCAATTTATTTTATATCCATTGTCTGCAATGAGCATAATGATTTAATAGTTTATAATTTTTTTAATCTTTCCAAATGATTAATGGAAAATAATTCTGGCAGGAAGTAACTCCCATATTCATATAAGAAAATATGAGTTCACAAGGCAACACCATGTAGAACTCTGCTCCTTCAGTACAGAGTTACTTACGCTGTATCTTCTAATGTTCAGAATACTGCTCGCAAGGCATCTTCTTTGCTCATACCATTGCACCTCCTGGTAAGTTAAGTGAGGTGCAAATACATCATGTTTGTTGCAAGTAATAAAACGAACCTAACCAGGAAACCATTCACAGTAAATCAGCAGTTGTAGCATAAGGAAGAGCAGACAAAGTTGATTTGTGTCAGGTATTTAAGGTATAGGAAAGAAAACATTTACTATCATAATCTTCTTCTCAGTCCGTTAAGATACTTTTCTCAAAATTCTACATCACTTTAAAAAGAGAAAAATATTATACAACTCACTTCTAGGATTATTTATTAACTTCCCTTCAATACCTTTGCTTCCTTAAACCTATATTAAAAATCCGTAACCCCAATTTTTGTCATGATTTTTATTTTTGAAAGCACCACGTTTCTAAACCAGACACTACAACTTGTATGGTTTACTCAGATATTGAGAGTAACAAATTTCAAAGTTTGAAACAAAGAAAGAAACAGAAGAGGAGTGAGATCCGTTTGCTACAACACTGGAAACGTGCAGCCTGTCAATACTAATATGTGCTACCATTAGAAATATATGCCTTGCTCAGTTGCACTTTCCCACTTCACAGCAGTAAAGCTTGACCTCAGAGGAACCACTTGATTAACATCAGGGATTTGGGGTTTTAAGACTTGCTTCTTTTAGCTGTAAAAAGATGATGTATAAACTGGAAAAAAAAACCCAAACAAACAAACCAAATCCAACAATTCCTCATTTCCTGGCGTTCTATCTCAGGTAGTTGCCTTGGGTCCATAATCAATCTAACCTACCAATGTCTCTTCCCACTTACTGTAACATAGCATACGAAAGAAAGGACATGGGAAACCAGAATTTGGATTTATAAACCAAAACATCCTAAATTTACCAAGGAAATAGCTGAGTACCTCACAGGCCTTTCACTGAATCACAGAACCGTCAGGGCTGCCATTTGCAGCTCTGGAATACTTTTGTCATCTTTATATTTGGGGTCCCCATGCTCAAGTATTGCACTGATACAAGCATGCAAGGCCGTCAATGCAAGCTGTAAAGGATAAGTTCCACAGAGTAGGATGTCACAGCGTCTCTGACACCAACCACTAACACCATTATCCTTTCCCTTCTTTACTCTTTCAAATTCAGGCAACCCACAGCCTGTTGCTCTTCAAATTCCAAGAATAAATTGTGGTTGCTTCACTTTAGCTTATGCTCTCTTCCATCTAAATTCATAAAATAGGTAGCAATAGTCATCCAACATTATTGTCTACTCAGTTTTCATGAAACCTCTCCCTTCATGTGTGTTTCTTCCTCGCAATGTGTCAATGACCAGATATTCCATTAGGAAACACAAGTGGTTTCCATACGGATTATGCCTTGGTACCTTCTGCAGTGGAGAACCAGGTTCTGTCTGCCTGTACAAGGACAGTCATGTTTCATCCTGAGCTGGGCTTAGTTTTCAGACTCTTAAAAAAATTGCACAAGATTTAGTTCTGCTGGGTTTTTTTATTAAACTAAGCCTCAAGACATTTTCACTTTGTTGCTAACAAATGCGTATTTTAATCAAGCTTCAGACAAAGCAGTCAGCAAATGCATTTATTATTAAAACAAACTTCTTTAAAAATTCAAATCTTGACTTATTAAAAAAAATAATAAAGACTTTTATGTAGTTTAGTATGCAAGAGTTAGATTGCTTGACCTCTCTTTTAATGACTTAATTAGCTGTACTAAAGCCCAGCTGGGCCTCTGCTGACAACATAGCTAGATATTTCAATCAGGCAGCGTTATGGAGAATAAGTAATAAATGCTACCTTGTCGCCATACAGTCCCAAACCAGAGTGCATGCTGGTAATGCTAAATTTGATCAGTATGCCTCATATTTCAATTAGTCGTGGTCTGAATCACTAAAACTGTGTAATGTGTATGAATTCCTGATATCAGATACAGAGCTACAGGCTCCCACAGTTAGAACCCATTGAGTTTGCTTTTATTAGCAGCCAATTAATGGCCAAAATCTGCATTGCTTTTAAAATTTATAACCTTTATTCCAGCTGCATCCACGGCTCCTAGTATACTGTATACAATCAGATCCATATCACTGTCGCAAGTCAAACAGCTGCAAACTGTATTCTGTCTGCAGAACTGAAAAATCCTTCTATACAGAAGCTTTTTTTTAACCTCTTAGAAGTTCTTTTCAAAGCCCAGCAGCACCAGTCACTTTGCGACAATGAGCGATTTAATACAGAAAGAAAGAAATCTACACCAAGGTAACCTCTTGGGATGTGCTAGGTTTTCAAACGAATGAAACCCTATCACTTTGGCACAGCACAAGGGCAAGCAAAGCCACTTCTCCTGACCAAGGCTAAGAAAATATAAACATATAAAACCCGACCCTCATTGAAAATTAACCCATTGAAGTCTAGAGGTTCGTTAAAAAATCCTGCCAATGCAGAGATTAATATTTTAAAGTAACTTTCACAAATTAATAACACTGGAAATTGTAATATGGACCCTAGTGATCCTTGAGAGATTACTGCAGAGAAAGAGGCTCATGCCTGCTTCCCCTCAAATGGTTTAATGAATACTTGAAGATTTCTAGACATTATTTTTAGGAACAAGTTTCTATTTCTGTTACTTGATATGGCAGGAAATTTTGATGTGATCCGATTCAGACATAAAGCATAGTAACTTTATGTCCTGGTAATGTCATGTCATAAAGCTTTGTGATGAAGGCATATCAGCCATCTGAAATTATGCTATTATTTTTGAAAAGTAATTTACCATATGTAAAAATGTGCAGGCCTAGAACATTTTTGGATATCTGATCTTCCAGTGTTATCTGAGACAAACACCGAATGTTTCTGTTCTTTCCCCTGTCTAAGCCACTGACCAGGAAAAGAGGGGAGAAAGAAAACAACGAAAACAAGAAAAAGACTGTATAATTTAATGCTGAAAGTGAACAACAGACAAAAAGTATTCACCTGCTTAAGTACCTTGGTTTTATACATGGGAGTGTGAAAAGCTCTTCTCCTACATTAACACACAGCAATAAAAATGTTGTGCTTGGATAATACAAACTGCTGTCATGGCTATTTAAAAGACAATAAAATCCTATTTTACAAAATTCAAACACTAATAACCAGCATTCTTTCTAACTGCTTAAATACTGCAGTAAGTCTTCTAATGCCACTGTGAAATCATAAGCTAGTACTTCAAAGGTGTTCTATCTGTTACAAATTTAATCTTCACTGGTATGTCACAACTCATTTCATCCCAGAAGCTTTGAGATGCAGCATAGTGGCATTTTTGTTGTCCCAGGCAACCTGAATCAAATTGTTAAATACCTGTCTGATGCCCCCAAAATGATCGCAATAATATTGCTTACAGGATTTACAGCAATGGCTATCTTGTAAAATTATACTTATTCTACTCTGCTTAGTTAAGAAAAGAATCAAATTATTTGATTCTTACCAATGCAGAAGAAATACGTTGGAAACATTTTATGCTTTTAAAGAGATTTTTTTTTTTTTAAATCTTATGGAATACAGTAATCACACAGCAAGATGTTTGTTCTGTAGTTCACTCAACCCCTGTGGAAGGAGAGGTAAGCAGAATGCACGAGAAAATCAAAGGGATCATATAGGTGTAAGACTGGTGCAAAAAAGGGCAAGAGTCACACCTGGGCGTAACGGGGGATGGTTCTCCCTACATTACACACATTATTATACATAAGCACATACGTGACACACATTCCTAGACAGGGTACCTTTTGTTTTTCTCTTGAGAATGCATAGCTCATATTTTTGGATTATTAATTTGAAATTATAATAGAAAAACAAAATAATAAAAGCATGCAAATAAATTATGTTAGTATTTCCCGCAAACGGTTCAATTATTTTACCCATCTGTTCATATTACAGTTTTCTGAAAATCTGGACAAAATAGGTAGCTGGAAGACTGAAAGAAGTTGTTTTATTTAAAATATGATGAAACCATACGCAGACTTCTCCCATAATATGCAGAACCTCTTCTCATTGTGTACAGACACATGAGGAAGGATGTCGCTAAGAGAGAGAGATTTTACTTAGAAATTACCTACTTCAAACCTTGAAGACAGGTGCTGCTTGCTGAAATGAGAATTCTCACAAAGAAAACCTCCCCCCAAAGAAACCAAAACCAAAAAGGAAAAAAAAAAAACCAACCAAAACTGCTCCACACATGTAAGCACAGGACTCTACCAAGTCTAGGTAGGATAGCTATACGTGTTTGAGACCACTTAGCTGTAACCAACACGGATCCCTTTGACTTTTGAATTTTTACACATATTTTAGATAAAATCAGGGAGGAAAAAAAATCCAGCACTCAAGAACATCAAGTGGATTTGTGACTCTCTCTGGAGGACTCTGGGCCCTTACAAACATATGAATGGATTATGCTGATTTTATACATATTTAATCATCGTAATACACGTGTTTTTATGTATAATCTGCAATCCATATTACAAATGGAAGAATTTTATCCACATTATAACACTTCTGGGATATACACAGCAAAATATTTCATTTAGTAAATAGGTTAGATCAATAAAAATTAAGGAGAAAAAGATTTACTTAACAATTTTACAATTACTTTATTCTTTCCAAATTCCAGACAGAATGAACAAAAAAATTGGACTGAAAACTGCTTTTATGTTTATGTGTTGAGGAAAGCAAAAAGCCATTCCTGATTTGGTTACTTTTTTTTTTGTCTTTAAAGTACTATATATGTATTTAATAAAATTCCAGTCATATTTCTAAATCTTCGACATATGTTTCATTACATAGATGATCACACTCAATTATCTACATGTTTGGACCATACTTACTAAGGCTGCTATGCACAAGAAATCAACAATTGTTGTTTTTCTACTTGTCTGTATAGAGTAAGTGAACTTCTAAATAGCTCATTACAGGCTGTACAATAATACATATGGTACAAAAAAAAAGAAAAGAAATACAACCAAAACAAAACCAGAAAAACACCACAGAAACAACTGAAATAAAGGGGCCATGTGTAATAGTACATATAGGTAAAACATAGAAGTTTGAGCCAATAGACTCAAATGTGAAGGCAAAATACAGATGTGCATAAAGATACTGCTGAAAACCTAAAAGCTGAGTGCCAAATACACTGCTGCCTTAACATACAAAGGGACCTGAGTGAGAGTTAGGAATCCCCACATGCTTTCTCATGGGCAATGCAAAAAAACTTTTATAAGCATGATACTGGAAAACCACTCTGACAACTAGAAACGGGGGAAGAGAAGGGAATGTCCACATAAAATATCTGTGATTTAAGTATTATCTGATGGGCAGTAGGTAGTATGCACATTCATTAGGGATGTCCACGTGCAACTCACGCCTGGCTTGACTTTGTTCTGCCATTCATGAATTATGCAGTCATTTCTAACACAGGGAAACGAGAGTGAATTATGCTGCCCACTATCACATATTATCCCTCTGGATACACACACTTTAACACTCAGGTTTAAACATGTTTATATGCTGCTGTGACCACCCTAAACATAAACCTGCTCTGGGATTTTAATTCTCATGTATGCTGTCTGTACACACACAGATGAGCTCACATACATGCAGGTGAACAAGTCACATAGACAGATGCTTGCAAATAAAAGACACACAAAAATATAAAGGAAGGAGGAATCTCCTTGAAAATCCGTAAATCTGGAAAAACAGCTCAATTTAAATGTTGTCCATAAAAAGATAACGGCACCTCTTTCAATGCAAAATTGTTCCTGACAGGCTATGTGACCATTAAAACTTTATTTTTCTGCCACTACAGATTAAAACCTTACAGATATTTTTTCTCCCTCCTTTTGCATCTTAACGGCACCTGATCTTTCCTGGTACAGCCATGGAGTACTTTATTATGCGTGTTGTTATATCTGCTCTTACAAGTCTGACTCTATTATCACTTTGCAAGTGACTTTTTAATTACTGTTACATCTAAGATGTGATTTGGAATTTAAAAACATGCACACATGGGGTTAGGCTGGTCTTTGATTATTAAAACCTTAAGGTTCATAGACTATAAGAGTCAGATGGGACCACAGGGATCCTCTGAGGATTGCAGGGCTGGAATCTGCAGTTGCTGCTCAGACAGAGATCCCAAGGAGTCAGGGTACAATCCTCCTTGGGCAGTTGGGCAAGGCCCACAAATTCTGGGAAGGAACTTAAAAATGGAAATTTCTCAATCTGCATATCTTCTGATAGGTCTTGTCCATTAAAATGCAATTTTAGTATGCATTATGGATAATTACTTTTTATTTGCCATACAATAGGGATTCTCGGTGTTTAAATTATTCCCAGAATGTACAGAATTGTGCTTTTTGAAGTAATCCTTTGTAATAAAACAGAATGCATTTTGTCAGATAGCTGGGTTTTTATCTGTGCTGTAATAAAGGTGCTTAAAAATGTAGCCTCAGGCAACTGAAGCAGGGTTTCAGTTCTTGAGGAAAACCAAAGTAAAATAAAAATTTTCCCACACTGCACAATCTAGTCATTAATTTTACTGGAGGCAGCCAGACATGCATGCCAATGTTTTCACTAAGTAAATGTGTGGTTTAACCATTATATTCTGTACAACTGAAGTTAACTCATACCAAATATTTGATTTTTAATTTTGGGTTTTTATGTCAGACTGAAATGGAGTACCATTTCATACGTCTTAAACCTATTATGATGAAACTATTCTACAGTGATAAATATTTTTCTTAATTTTGACAGACATGCAGTCAAATATATATATGAATTCACATTACACTTTCCACCATTTATGCACACTTAAGGAAAGAGAAAGCGCTTCTTATAGCAGTTTATTGGATTTTTTTAGAATAAAATATGTTTGTATGCTAGAAAGTAAAACAGAAACCATGTTCAAAATCCTATATTTTTCCTCTAAGGAGTAATTATCATAATATATGTGTGTATTTCGAATAACCAACTGAGGAATAATAAAGTACTTAGTAACAAAAAGTACAGCTTATGCAAACACTTGCTAAAACGTCTACATAAACACATAGATCTAACAGCCTCCTAACTTCTATTACATATAGACAATCTGTTATGAAACAGAAATTTTTCAGCAGATGTCTTGTTTGGCATATGCTTTCTGACACCCAGAGCCCCTCTGCTGAAAAACCAGAAACAAACAGAAATTCTAACTCTACGGAAATAACCAAAACTAGGAATCAATTTAACAACAAAGCAAAAGGATTTGATAACTCTCTAGTATGTTAAACATGAAAAATTTTCTCTCAACTGAGGTCAAGAAAATAACAAATTAAAAATTTTAAGCATATAGCATAGCGGAAATGAGTTAATCATTGATGAGTACATATTTGATAGATGTACATTATCCCCATATAAATATTTCCTGAGCACCAAATATTTCATATTGAGAACAATTCGAGATAAACACAACATCTCATTATTATCCAGCACTTTCACTTACATCATAAATGAGGTGTGACCAGCAGAAGGCAGTGTTACAATAAATATATATGCGACTGCTCATTTACAAGCCGGTTTGATATTGAGATTTAGAGTTTTCCTAACTTTTCACAATACATCTACTGTTTTCCCTAGGCACTTCATACCAAAACCATCTTCTCAATGTAAATAACTTTAGAGACATATTTAAAATACTTTGGAAACCATTTCTTTTGTACTACATTGCTTTTACTTTACAAGTTAGCCTCCTTAACTTCGATTACATTGCACTTTAGCTTTATAAGTTCATCAGAGAATTGTGTTCACACTTACCATTTCAACAAAGCATTGTGCTGAGCTGTCCCCTCATGAAACAGGACTCACACACTGTTGAAAAGATGGGCATTGCCTCCTCAGCAGTTTAGCTTACATAATTCAGTTCAAAAAAAAGCTTCTAACATCATTTCTTATTAACCTTTAGTGGTTTGCTCAACATCTGGTAGAACAGTATCTGATATACTCTTAGTGGAGGTACTGTAGGTATAATAGAACATACCTTTAATTAAATCTACATCAAACATTTAAGTAATAAAGTCGTTTAGCACATGTTAGTATACAAAATCTGTTGGATACCTCCCCAAGTTTACAAAATCCGTGTTAAAGGAACCAGCATTGCAAAAAAAAATGTTACAGCATATGTTTGGATTTTTGTATTTCAAAGTCCTGACTACTTTATCTGAATTACAGATTTAGAGCTTTGTTATGTGTGATAGTTATGATAATATGATCACTAAAGGCACGGAGACAGGGAGACTCAAATCCCTTTGAAAATCCCTTTCTCCATTTCCTACAGCTGCTGCTGGAGTTTAATATCTGATAGAATGATGAAAAAGAACAGGCCAAACTCCAGTTTTAATAAAAATTTTAACAGGTCTACATATAGTTATGAAAAATGTTATTTGCAATGCCAATCTTTAATAAAATTTTCTTAAACCAAAGAAAATTCCCTATGGGGAATCTGTTATGAATGTGTTTTTCATATGTACTATTTAAGGCTGTTTAAAGGTTATGAAAGTGACTGGTAAAATAAGTTCTATCACAGCACAACAAAATCCTATGTGCAGTCTCGTTTTTGCATTTAATCAAATAGGTAAGCAAGTCCTTCAATTTTCCATGTTTGCTCTAAAATAAGTATTTTCAGTTTGCATTAAAACTTTTCTCTGAGTGAACACTAATAATTCCTAGCTTGTACATTAGCTGCAAAGAGAGGTCAGCTTGGCTCAAATTTACCTCGCTGCCGAGAGCGTATTGATTTTGAATCCTCCTTTCAGCCAGAATCCTTGCAATTCACACACCCTCTAACACAATATTCTCTGTCCTAGTCAGTTTGGTGCATGCTTTAACAATAATTGAATAATTACACTGAAATGAAGCTAAAGTTAAAATACTTTCAGAATACAAATTCGAAATTTTGTGTCTTGAACGATTCACTATGTGTCTTAAATAAGTGCAGAGTGAAATGTTCTAACTGCGCTATATCCTTGTTTCTTGAAGTAATACTACTGAAAAGAAATTTCTCCTTGTAGTTTATGCCTCTAATTAAATGGGACTTTTTCTGGATGATAGTTTATATGCACCGCAAATCAAGTTATTAGTCCATAAAGCATCTATACAATATTAAAAATTACACATTCCCTCTATCAAATATATTGATTACTAGCAATAAATCATATTGCAAACCTTTTAAACATGAGTCCGACCATCATCACTAATGTGCATATATTTAAGGCAACTGCAAAAATGCCTATATTTACCACACCAACTTTCTGTTCCTAAGTCTTTGCTCTTCTTTCCTAAAATCTCATTTGCATCTCTGTTGTCATATTAGAGCATGATGTGTGTACAATATTGACTTCCTTAAACAGATGGTAATTTGTGCAAAACAGTTTATTTTACAAACAAATGTCAGTCATCATATATCTAGGGAAGAAAGAACATGCATAAAGAGATTAATTTTTCTGTCTAACTCTAGGCTAACTGAAGTAAGGAGGGTGGGGAAAATCACAGACACACGTTCATGAAGTTCAGTCTCCCCCACCTTAAAATTCCAACCACAGGACTCCATTCACAGAAGTTGGTCTGTGCCCATCTGTCTATGAGAACACATGTTTTTGTATAGATTGATGTGGAATGACTGGAGCCAACTTTGAACTTTCTGGAATATTTTAAAGCTTTATCTAATCAATGAAAACAGAATTTCCGTGCAATAGAGATATAGTCAAAAATTCCACTACTATAAATATGATAAGCAAATTAAAAGAATAAATGGTAATTAACATCATTAAATAATATTATTTGAAATAATCTATAATTTTTTTTTAATGCATTATCAACCTCCTTATTTTAAGTTTTTGGTGAGGTTCATATTTCCTGTGACCTTAAGCAGGGGATTTGGAAAATTTTGAAGGAATCAAGGTAACAAGAATGTTTAAAAGAATAATTTATTGCTGTGACCATTTTGTCCTCTGATTTCTGTTTTGGGATTATAGTGGATTATCTCTGTCTAAAACCTATTTTTCATATCCCTGTGGAAATCAATTGACAAGTTCACAAGCAGGAAAGCAAAATGAAGAGATCTAATCAATATTTAAATTCAAATTTTTATACTACGATTTTTTTGAATGTTAATTTTATAAAATATTAGGCACCTCCTCAAACACAAAGCCTCCAGGTGAAATTTAAACTAGTTTGAAACAAAAATATATTATTAAAATGAAATAATCTAAGAAAATTTTCAGTACCTATGCAGGTTACTTTTGTCAATGCTTTATTTCCGATGTCACTTTTTAAAAATTCCAATTATGATTCTTAAGAAAGCCATTCTTTTCAAAGACATGAGCAGCCATGCTTTAAAATTTTTCAGAGTAGTTAGACTTTTCATGCCAAAATTAAATTAAATTATAAATTACAGGAATAAATCAAACTTTTACCAAATTGGATAAACACCAATTTTAGTAATAAAAAAATTATGCTGGGAGACAATTTTTCTAATTAAAATAAAAAGAATACTTTCCTTCAAATCTTGTTTACTAATATTTTATCACTAGAAATTAACAACAAAAACATTAGTGGATAAGAATCAGTTAAATACTCTAAAAAACTGAAAAACCTCCTTTTTTACTGGAAAATACAAGAAAACACCACTTTAAAAATAATTTTACAAACAAATTAAAATCATTATTGCTCTTTAGTGGGTTTGGTTTACCTTTTAATATTAAAGAAAAATATTATCCAGCTCAAGTGTTTTTGTTCTCAAAAATGGTTTAGCATTTTTCAATCTTTCTAGGTATGGTACTGCATTGAAATCCACAAATAAAAGACCCCTGTCATCAGGCTCCTAAACAAGTATAAAATCTTCATCATACTAATAAATGTTTTCTATTATAACAAGATTACATGAAGTGAACAAGGAAAGTAAATTAAATACTTTAAAAGCATATGTGTTTCATGTAATAATTAGTGATTTTTAGTCATAATTATCTCGCCTTTTTATTAAAATAATTTAGAAGTCATTTTGAGTTTCTAGAAAACCCAGTTTTTGGTCAGCTATTCCTTTTTATGAGAATGTATTAAAATCTTGGGGTTTGAATTGATTAGTTTCCACATGATGAAAAAATAATTATCATCATTTCTTCCTATTTCTTTGTAGAGGTTTATTAGTATGATTTTTTTCTCCTGTTTCTAGAGATTAATAACCTTAAGATCTTGTGAAAAGCTTTGGTAACAATCTGATAATCCACAACTGTCCCTTTTATTACCAGGAAACTGGATTTAGGAATGCAAAAATTACTTCCAATTTCTTGTTCCCAAACTGCACGTATTAAAATGTTTCCATAGCAACTACAAAGCATAATCGCAGCCCCATAGTTACTCTCCAATAATAGCTAAAAAAAATTCCCTGATATTTAAATGCTTAATATGCTAGCACAACTTTCTTAAACAGTAGAATGAATTACTGAATTCTCAGACATGGATATTTTAAGTTCAGGTGGCTCTGCGAAGCAAAAGCCTGGTTCGCATTCAAACACAAACATCGTCTTTCCATTCTGTGGACTCTAACAAATGTACAAACTCACAAGAATTCTTTTTAAAACATGATGAAAATGTTTAAGCTGCTTCTCTGGAATTGTCTCTCTTACTTCTTTTACAGAACAACCTTGGTCGTTATCTTGACACAGTTATAAACGTGGCTTTCCATGACTTTGGGCTGTCTGTGACCAAGCACCACCTCACAGTTCTGTTTCAAGAAATTATTTGGTTTTCCATTCCTAATAAGAAAAAGACCTTTGTTTTATTGCCTTCTATATTATCTGCCCTATATACTAAAGAACACAGAGATACTGCTTTTCTTGATTTTTCTTATCTTTAAGAGCTCAGAAACATGAAATATTATTTCTTAATGAAAAGATAACTGCACAACATATTACCATTTATAAGTAAAGTTCTGAGGGATTTCACCCAAATGCAACAAAAGACAGGGAACAGAAAGAAGCAGGAACTAATCACGTCACTGTGCCATTTTTGGTCCAGTGACATAAATAAATGTTTACATATTTTAGATACATTTTTTTTTTTATTATTAAAAAAAAATAAAATTACTAGTTTTCATAATAATTTTTGATTCACCTTCACTGCAATTACCAGATACCTTTTCAACAGAGATTTTTGGTTGATTCTGTGTCACCCTGCAAACTCACTAGCTTATTTTTCTCATGGTATTTGAATCCAGAGCACCGCATTTGTGATTCCACACACAGAATAAAAACCATGGCTTTTAACAGTAAAGCATGCAGGACAGACCTGCAAACACATAAATGTATGTCCAGCTTTACTCTAGCAAGTAATCCCATTTCATTTCTTATGTTTGCTTGGGTTTACTTACGTGAGTAAATCTACTCATTCATTTAAACATTCACAGAACTGAGTACAAGGAATGCATAGTTTACTTCATATAGCTAAATATATACGTGGCAATTTCACAGGTCATTGCAATATACATATTTCTGCAATGGTCCATGGAGTTTACAGTCCCTTTGAAAACTAATGCCAGGATCTTGTGAACACTTTACTGGTGTCCGTAATCACACTCATGTGAGTACTGCTAGACTGTTCTCAAGAGTAAAGTTACTGAAACACGTAAGTGTTTGCAGGTTCAGGACCTAAAATTGTTAATACCACACAAGTCCTGTACAAATGCTGTGTTAAGGCGCCATCCTGAAAATACTTACTCCAGAGTATGCAGCAGCTGTGCTTATTTCTGGGGCTAACCCCTTTGAAATGAAGAGCAGTAAGCAGTAAAGTCACTACTAAATATTTAAATGACTGTACTCTGAAATGTGTTTCCTCATCCTTTCAGACAGGGAGACAAGGGGAAGGTTAGAGTTCGAAGAACTTAGTCGCTCATGTTTCCTCAGATGATGGAAAGCAGTCTGAAGCCACAGATTATCCTGAACAAATGTTCTAGCAGTGTCCAAACCTAGCTCAATCAAACAAAGAGTTGGAAACTATTAAAAAAGCAACATCTCCCAAACCCTCATCTTTCCGAGGAAATAATCCTCTGACAGACCTGAGTTTCAAACTGCTCATAAACTGCTGATAATGACCTCTTTCTTGGGGATTATTAATTAAGAAAAACATTTTTATAGAAGTGTCACATAAAAACACAAGACTCAGATGGGTAAGGCACATTAAAGTTGCACTTGGGAAAGGGTAATGAAAATCCATTAGTTTTATGTTCCTCCTTGCCTACCACGGTAACCTAAACCAGACTGCAAGTGAAGCTATGCTTGCAGCACAGCAGTGACTGCAGTGCCCTGGGCAGCTGTGCCTCTCCTGAGCACCCACAGCCGCCTCTGTCAACTTTCCCCGGAGTTCAGCAGCCACGTCTCCTCCACTACCACAATTTCTCACCCCTGTCTGAGGACGCTGTCTCAGAACCATGACTGTGAGATTAACTGTGCCTGGTGGCACATACTGTTGGACCTAGTGGAATACCTCTGTTTTACACCCTTTACCAAAGCAGACATTTCTGTTTATTTGCCCTGTTTGGTTCTCATTGTGAGCTTTATCTTGGCTCAGAGATCAAATGCAAGCCCGCAGAGCTAGTGAGTGCAGACCAGAATTAAAACAAGATGCCCGCACAGCATTTGCCCGTGACACAGTTCACCTTACTAAATATTTTATCAAGATATGTATTAAGAAACTGAAAACATGAGTGCTTCTTTCTGTGTTGTTTTATAGCATCCAGTTTTGTGACTTCTTGTTTTATTATGTGTATGAGCTCTAAAAAAGCTTAAAACACATCCATAGCAGCTGCACTAGGGCTACAAGTATAGGCTCCTGCAATACTAAAATTCTAAAATTATGTACTGGCCAGTAGCAGGCTTCATGTTGCATGGGACCAGACAGAGAGACACTGCATTTTTACCAGTGATACAAGTGAGAAATTCTGTGGGGAATCAACATTACTATTTGGTCAAAGTACTTAAACTCAGAATTATGCTGTCTTTCAGTTTTGAAAACTGAATTTTAAAGAAATAGGAGATCTATAGATTTTTTTAAATCGATTTTTATATACACACACATTTCTAACACATCCTGAATATTTTGGAATTGAGAAAACAGGATTCTGTCTTGAAAGAAAGATACGGTAATAATGTTCTTAATGTAGCATTATTAAGAAAATTAACACTGCTCCACTTCTAGGAACATTTTTCTTTATAATTAGCAGCAGAATCTCAAGTTCACCGAAAGTGTAAATCTGAATCCTTACGACATCTTTGTGACTCATATAGATTTATTTCATGTTCTCCATAGAGTTGTTGTTTGGGGGATTTTTTGTCTGTGCTTTAGATTGCTAAACAACACAGCATTGGATCTCATTTTAAAGTAGTTTAGAGATCCTTTAAATTTTTCTAGCATTCAAATGAAAATTCCACTACTAAAGCAGTACCTACAAAAACCTTTGAATTTTCAGCAAAGGCACAGAAACATGCACTAGGTCAGGAAGGCTCTTTATGCATATGCAATTTCATGACTGTGCCATTATTGGCTATAATTTATTTCCATACAGATATATTTTTCCCATAAAACCTATCTTTAGCTGTATTGGTTCTCTTTGTACTTTGGGATGTTACTTTGTACTTCATCAGAATTTTTCCTTTCCTTCATTTGGCAGAGAGTCAAACAGAAATACGTCCACGACTGTGGGATATCTTTGAAGAATGAGTTCTTAAAAAATAGTGTTTTTCCAAATGGATGGAAGAAGGCACCAAATATTAAAAGACTGTCCCTGGCACATATCAGCTAAAATTAAAGGGTTTAATTAATATGGTCTATTATTTCTTGAAAGGTAAGATTTCAAACCACGCCCTTTTTATTGTCTCACACATTTAACACAGACAATTTTACTTATCCACTTGAGCTTCCTAATATACAGGCACAGATGATTTTAGCACCAAGATTTTTGTTTCGAAGCACTGAGTACCACTATTCGTTGTCCTCTGGTAGTACCTACACTACTATTGCTTCAGATCATAGCAATGATATGAGAACATAGCAATTTCTACATGGGAATTCTGACGCTTTCTACAAAACCCAAGCAGAGGGCCATGGCAATAGAAGCCTACAGGTATCTCTGCTGAGAAAGGCATTTGATCATATCATATGTGAACACAGTTCCCTTTATAGATAGGGGTATGATTGGTTTTGTTCTGGTTTGGTTTTTTCGGCACTCAAATGCAGTGGAAAAAGGGCTCCAGTTGAGAACAGAGCTTTGTATTTCCATATGAATGCAAGTGGCACCAGACAATGTAAGGTTTTTCCCAGTTTTCATTTCTAAGTGCATGGGCCTATAACTAACAGAACATCAGAAATACTGATATGGCTGCTCCACTCCACAGAGATGATCAGAAAGCAGGAGTGAGAGGGAGCCCAGACTGACACAGCTTTGCAGTCTGCTGTACTAGAGGCACATTATTAGGTTAGTACAGCAATGTTTGAGGATAACATGTGCTGTGTACTGCATAGCACAGCCAATGCCACAGTGTATAGCCACCAAAGCGTCCATCTCACCAAGCCCCATGGCTCTGGCTTCCACAGGCCCTCCTGCTGACTGACATAGCTAAAGCATTTCAGGTACAGAGACAGACCCTTCCACAGGCTCCTCCAGGAAGCCTTTCTTTCTGTTTCCTCCCACAAGGGAAATCTGGAGCCATTCAAGGACCGTTTTTGGACTTTTGAATCTCTCTCTTACTTAGAGTTTCATAACATAAGCTGTATTATTTGTGCTGTTGCGAAGGAAATTAGCTGCTGCCTTTTAAAAATTTTTTTTCTTTTTAGAAATCAATAAAAAGTAAAGAGAGAGATGCACAAAACTCGATTTGCTTCCGTTCAGTCTGAACTGAGAAAAAAATGCTTGGTTCCATGCAACACCCCAGGGACCACTGCTACACCACCCTGGGTTGCATGTGGGCTCCCCTTGGCTGCCACACCTGCACCCCTGGAAGCAGATGTCCTGTTAAGTTGCTTGGACTTCATACACAGCAGCTTGGTACACAGCCGAGTATGATATATTGATATCATTAACTAACTGCTATACTTTAAAGAATAAACAGGCATAAAGTAACAAGGATTTAAAGTACTAGTAAAAAGTGACTTAAAGAAGGATTTGCACATTCAGCAGCAGACCCTTTTTTACAATTACATCAGTCCAAAAACTGCATGTTCCTTCTCTATAAACCTTGTTTATATTCCAGGACCATCAAAGTAACAATGCTACTACTGGTAAACAGCAGCAATTCTAATTAAAAGGACTTTATTCTCTCAAGTGCTATAGTCTTAAAGCAAAATATCTGTGTATAAGACGCAAGTTAAACTGTAATAATTTTAATGTCTGCTTAAAAAATCTCTATTGAGAACAGAAAATAGCATTTTTTCTATAGTGTGTGCGCTTGAAGAGACTGAACATGAACAACGCCCCAAGAAAGGACTTCGTTAAGATACATCTAATAGTAACTTTTTTAATATAACTATTTTTTAAATCCAGAGGGGTTAATAAGGGGATCAAATCACCAAAACAGGAATCTCAATTTCTTGCTTAAAGAGTTGGGGGGAGGGGGGAATTCACTTTATATTCATATCTTACTTTGTATGCTTTTTCATCCTGCTCCCTGCTTTTTTCTACTTCTAAAGTAAGCCACTTTTTGCTGACAAGTCAAAAAATTTCTGTTCAAAGCTCAGTTGTGGGTCTTAGAGAAGATTTTGCATCTGAACAGCAGTTCATTCCACTCCATTTTATAAAGGGAGTATCCCACACTTCAGAGACTATGAGTCATTGTGCCATTGCAGCTGTGACTCTGAGACTGGGTTATTATTTTTTTACTGTATATGCAAAAACATTGTTTCTTAGGAGCATGTGCTAGTCTTTATTTATTAGTATGATCTAAGTATTTCCAGAAAATCCCATCTGCTGCTCAGGAGTTTGGAGAGAGGGCCCTTTCCCATATATGTTCCCCCTTTGCTTTTAGCCCACACTCTCCTAAACCTCTCGACTATTAGGGAGAAATTTATTCTAGATAAAATGAATCTTGAAGATACTTTTCATGCCAGAACAAATTTCCCTCTTCTGGGGTCAGCATCCCTGCTCAACATTTTAGGTCCATTTCTAAACTCTTAACCCTTTGTTAGCACTAAGCCCAGAATGAAATCGGAAATAGGATGTGCTGTTTCAATCATAAATGAAACTATTTTAAACAAGAGACAACACAAGGACATGGGAATCTTCATAGTACAGACTTAGCCTTTCTGTTTAAGGTTTCCCATGTGATTTTCACATCCTCAGTTCATACCATACCAGAAGTTAATTCACTTTTCAAAGAAAGGGTGGAATATTTCACACAAAGCACGAAGGAAAAAAGAAGAAAACAACCTCAAAACCTAAAGAGACAAACGCATCCAAATGCTTGAAATCAGTGGCACATCTTGGCCGGTCCCAAAATAACTGCCAGTTAGGCCTTGTATTGGTTATCAGTTTCCCGGGGCAGAGGGGCAGGATTTGGGGGGCTTTTGTGTTTGCTTGCAGATTTTTTTGCATGCATTTTTGTTTGTTGGGTTGGTTTTTTTTAAGACACAACTAGATTATTCTACATCTTGGGCAGCTGAAAGGGTCATTTATTGCCACAGTTATGGCAAACACAATTGTTAGTCCTCTCCTTTGCAAGGAATTCTAGAAGTCATTTTTACTCAATTTGCCACAAAGTTTCCAAAATAATTTTCAAATGTTAAGTTCTGGCTTTAATCTAAAGTTGTTCTTGAAATCAAAATTGACAGTTAAGTCACAGAAGGATTTACAAGGCCATTAAGGAAACAAAGAAAATAAAAATGTTAACAAGCAGTAACATAAAATGTAATTAGCTATGCACAAGTACATCATCTCTGATAAATGAAAAACACCAAAGCTACAAACAACAACAGAGTTAAAAACCAACACCTTCCTTATTCTTATTTTATTGCATAAGATTATTTTTTTCAGGGAAATAAGCAATAAAATCAATTCAATACATCACCAATCAGAAAAATTGTAATATAATTTACTGTCTATTGTAATGGACAACTGAATTGCAATGTAAATTAATAAAGGTTATGGCTTAATTTAGATTAAATGTATCAATAAGAACAAAAATATTTAGGATACAGTAAACTACTGTAAAAATTTCTTCTGGTGCAATTTTAATAACAGAGTTTTTAGAATATTATTAAAAATAATTTTATGTCTTGGTTTTACTATTCCATTTATCCATTTCATTTGTTATAAACTCCAGATTAATTTTTGTGGGTCTTGTTTTGTTTGGGGTTTTTCCTTACTTGTTTGGGTTTTTTAAAATGATGAACGAGAAGAGGAAATTATTCTCACCTACAGACTATCATATATCAAATGGTACAGTAACATTAATTTTGAAGTTCACATTTCAGAAGACTCATGGACTGAGCTAAGAAAGAGCTAAGAGTTACAGAAATATTTGTCTCCATATGACAGAGCCTGATTTCCTGCACTAACATTAAAAATCAGCCTCTGCTTGAAGTTTATGCACCAATGTAAATCGCACAGACGTGCAAGATGTACAGCCCCTTTTCTAAACCTTTGTGAGTCACACAGATATCCTGCAGATCTGCTAGGTAGGCACACGATTATCCACGTCATTTAAATCCTGCATTATGGCAGCTGGAGCTGAAGGGCATGGGCAAAGCTGCCATGCAAGGCAGCCCACCATGAGCACAGGCAGGGGCCTGGGTGCAGCATCGCTGCTGAGGGTTAGGCAGGAAAAGCAAGACAGCGACGTGTGTACATTGTACATATACAATTTTATATTATTGCATACCCTTATATACTCCAGATCATTTAATACAACAGCACTGTATAGAGCCAAGTTATGTCACCAAGAATCTAGTTAGTTTGAGTGTTCTTTATTCACACAGGCTCTGATCTAAAGTTATTTTTAACCTTGAGAAACCCCCCAGTGCAAATAAAATGTGTATTTCATTTTTTTTAAACTGTCCTTTCCACCAACTGAAACACTTTGTTTATATTTGATGCAATAATTCGTTGATTTTTACTGGGTAGTATCAAATGCTCTCATATTGCTATGTTGAATTGAAAGTAATTTGAATGCTGCGATGTTGATATATACCAAAATGTTGGCTGATTTTGTGGGGGCACAGCTTAGATTTTTACCACTCAAATATGAAAAGAATCAGCATCTTAAGCGTATCAGCCAGCAGTTCCTTAATCACATCCACTTGACCACTTTTCCCACCAGTTTAGTCCCACCACTGGCCAACTCAAGCTATAAAAGTGAAGAATTTGGAAATTAAGGAGCCCATCAAAAGGTATATTTCCAAATGAAAAGGCTTAAGATAAGCCTTCTAAATCAATATTTAACTATCTAAAATAAAAGCGCCTACATTTCCAGTCCGTTATTTGCAGAAGTACTGAACACTACTGAGCCCCTTCTCTGAGAGACACAGTTCAGCACCTTTGAAAGAAACAGGATGAACTTAATTAGGTCTGAGAGGTGAATTTTAAACCCTAAGATTTAAAATTATGAAAACATGTAATTGCCATACAATACACCTAGAAATGTGTGAGAGGGAGGTGGGAAGGTGTGGCGAAGAGAGAATGACAAAGGAAAGGAAAAAACCACCCCAAATCCCAGGTGAACAATTTGGAGAAATTAAATGCATTATATACTACAACACACTATTTGGAATCTATCTTATGGTTAGAGATAAATGATTTCATTTACCAGTTTCCTGCTCCTGAATGTTCATCTGAGGTTATTACATCACGTTTTATAAACACGTGAAAAGAAAAAATTATGAACTGCTGACTCTACTTACAAAAAACCCCTGAAAATCATGTTCCCATTTCCCAATCTTTGTTTTCTTAAGTCTTATAATGTGTCTTTGCAGAACTAAGTGAGGTATAAAACTAGAGATTAATGTTGTTACACTTGGAAATACTGTTGTAATATAATGTAGACATATATTCTTCCCTCCGAGTAAATTTGAATAGTTTTCACTCTTTTTGGTGGAGCATGTTGCTTCTAATTGCACAGATAACATGCCTGGCTTGTAGCCTGTATCCAAGAGAACAATTTCACTTGACCTTCAAAAAATAACATCAGAATTAATTTCTAATAATGTTGGGTATTCTTCTCTGATGAAGAGTGAAGTAAAAATACGTCTTTTTTGAGCTATTATTTTATTCATTTCCAGATTATTCCTCATGAAAAGAAAATTGATAAGATACAATGTTTTCTTTTTTTTCCCCTTTATCTCTCCTCCTACGTTTCATTTTCCCTTTGTTCTCTATCTTCCTCATATTCACCCCTCTAAAGGCTAGGAAAAGGCTGTCTCCAGTCAAATATTCTCAGCACTGCCGTTATATACCATGCATGTGCTACTTAATTTACAAAATTTTTATGAACTCCTCCTTTCCTAAGTGAATGAATGGAAAAATACTTTTCTTGCTTCTAAGAAAAATTAGAAAATTGTCCTCATTAACAGAATTAGCACTCCGGTTCTGAAACAACAGACTAATCATCCTTTAAAAGCACAGCTTTTTTTGCCTTTGTTCTCTTCTTCCCCCCTCCCTCCCAACATATGTACTGTAAAAGGAGATCATTTCACAAGAGTCTGACCTTAATAAAAACACTTCCACGTCTGTCATATTTTTCTAAGTAGAATCTTTCATTTACACAATATATAAAAATGAATTTGACTTTATTTAAAGAATTAAAACTTTTTTGTTAATAGTTCAATCAACTTTTGTCTGGATAAAAAATTTTTTTGACCAAGACATGTATAATCCTGCACACCCATGCAGAACTAATTTGTGAAGTTCTTCCTTTTTTCTGTCAGAAATTAATCAATCCACATCCACATAAAAATGACAATAACAAATGCCCTTAATAATGCCACTTTCAAAAGTCACATCCTCAAAGAATCAAAGAATGGTGCATATGTACAAGTACATAGCATTTATAAATCAACAAAAAACAAACATGTTAATTGTAACTTCCTCTATCACTAAAATCAGTCTCACTTACCTATTTACTGTAAACACCCAAGAAGTACCAGCAGCAAAAGAAACAGTCCAACAAATAAAACACAGGAAGAAAGGGCACTTCTAATTTTAAAATAAGCTGAACAGTATTAAAAAGTTCCACAGAGGTGCCATGCAACTAGTAGTTGCAGACATTGTGAAGGCTACTTTCAAAGTCAAAATACAATCTTGGAGAAGCAATAAGAGAAGACAACAGCTTGCATTCACAGTCAAACTCACTAAGTTTCTTATTTAGTAAGAATTTCTGGGAGATAGACGTGAAAACGTCTTAAGAACTGAAGAAAGCAAATACCATATGATTTAAATAAGAAACATATCTCAAAGCATATCTTTAATAAACATTTATTATGTGCTTAGAAAGAGTGTTTACATATAAACTTTGATGTATACTCTCTCTATATCTCTGCATCAGTACATTAAAATTAACTGTTGACTTTGAGAACAGAAGAATTTTATTGATATGAATTATCTTATTCTGCACAATGCGAAAGCATACGTTGAAATTAGCTTTCATAACAAAATTGGTTTTTTGAAACTCAGAAAAAGTATACTTTTCCACGCAATTATAGTTGAATATCCTGTTAAAAGAACCCTATGTTTATAAGCTGGTTTTCTGCTGTTGCATTTCTTCTGTTAAATTCACTAGATTTCCAATATTTCATATTCTTTACAGCTAGTGCCTTAGAAGCTTTATCATTATTTTGACTACTAGAACCCCAAATATATACAATATTTTAATTACTAAATGACTATTTTTTATGCTACAATAGAAAAAAAAGTTTTCCAACCATTTTATAAAAAATTAGAACTGTAAATCAAGTGTACATTTTTCACCGCTAGTATAGGACTCCAAAATATTTTTCAGCATTTAATTTTTACTGAATAAACATTTTAGAAGTGCTTCAAATTTCTATTCAAAATTCTTGCTGAGAATTTGAATATTTTATTTGCTTTATTTAATGTGAATATCATAATAAATGAGCAGGAAAGAGAAACAAGCTTCCATTGCTGGACTCTGATGGCTTTCATACCTGTGAAGTTATATGTAATAGAGTCAGATTCTGAAAATCTAACTGCTACAAAGCTTGCCACTCTCTTAGCTTCACAAGTTTTTTGTCTTCTTCCTCTCCTTGACCTCCAACCTGCCTATAAATATTTTATATTATAGCTTCTTCCTTGTTGTTTTTTATTCAGCTTCTGGGCTTGCAAAATTATTCCCTCTTCTGTGTTTTTGACCCACCTGCAGGTGGTACCCCAAAATGTTTCTTCTGACATATTAATGGAGCAGGCAATATTTAACAAGGTACATAATTTTAGGGAAAGTTTGTTTGTCTGGTCTGCTAGAGATGTGATCCTGGTATTACTCCTTTGATATTAGAGGAACCCGTGAAAATGAAAAGAAACACAACCAACCAAAACCCAAAAACCAACAAACCAAAAAAACACCTAATCATACAAACCAACCAACCAACCCACCTCATATTATTCCACCCCACCCTGAACATTTGGACACATTTTGATTTTCAGAAAAGTTTTCTCATTTACTTTGCTGTTTTGTGTGATCAACTTGTGAGCTGCACTTCTCACTTTAAGAACAAGATACACAAAGACTTGGCTTCATTCCCTTCAGTTCGAGAGTCATCCACCATAATTTTGAAGTATACAGTTAAGATAGGTACTCAGTTCAAGGAATATTTTGCATTCAGTTTGACAGAATTCCCAAAGCCTCAACAGTTTTTGTTGCTTTGTTTGCTATATATATGCTACTGAGTCATGGCACAGTGACATATATAATAAGAAGTCCACACATATTACAGTACATAAGCAATTTGAATTCCTTTTGGACCTATGCTGGAAAGATAGTGAAACAACGTAGAGCAAAGCTATCTGCGTGGTGCCATATTCCAACACGCACAAACTATTTCAAACTGTAATATTTGAAAGGTCCGACCAACCTGCAGCCAATTATTATATCGTGGACTATAAAATCATATATACTCACATTTAAGAGCAAAATCATTAAATCCAGAGCTGCTGGTGTTCCACTTGAACAGACACAAAACACGGGGTGGTCAGCTTTTCAGACTTCACACCCTGGCTTCAGCATGTGGTTCTGCATGATATGAGAAAGGATTCGTCATTTTTACATTTTTGTTAAGCCACACCAGAGTTAGAGATAGAAGTTGCTATTTGAAGATTAGCAGTACTGGGTTCTTTTCTTTTTTTTCCTTTCTAACAAGGCACCTAACAATTTTTTTTCTGGATAAAGGCATTTTTTATGAGATATAATTGTTAAAATAATAATTCAAATAAATTACAGAAGATATTATTTCAATTATTGTACATTTATGTAAACCCCATTTCTTTTTTGTACAAATGAAAGTCCAAAGCAGTGCATGAAATTTCATGCGAACAATTCCATGATTTAATTGAAACCTATTTTACTTCTCCATGAAATTTGGTGGCACGTCTGATTACCATAAGGGAACATCCAAAGGTGTTGAAAAACATATTTTATTATCACAATACAGAGAAATACTAGCCTTCAAGTAAGAAGACACCTAACTTCCAGCTTTCTCCTTTAGACGGAGACTGAAACATGCACACATAGAGGCATACATTATTAGCCAGACTAGGTAGGAGGAAGGAACGGAAAGAGTAGAAAAGAAATGCAGTGTGGTAGCATTGTAAAAAAGCTGAATTCACAGAAAGTGTTGTTGTCATCCTTTATTCTCCCTGTCTTTCTGTCTTTGCTCCCAATCCTCTCATTTCACCCTTTTGCAATGAATGTGGCACTGACTCCAGGAACTAATTTAGCTCAACTGCCAAGGAAAAACCTTTATAATTGATTTTGGCAGATTATTTTTTTCTACCAGGTTGGTGATTGGCTTGAATGAGTATCAAATTCGAGGCAGAAAACAAAAAAAATAAAAACCACAAACAAACAAATCAAAAAGAAAGGAAAAAACCCAAGAGTGCGTGACAACAGGAAGAGATGGGAAGAAGCAGACAGGGAACGAGGACTTTCAAAAGCAAACCAGCACTTCAACACACTCATCGTGTGCTATGAATCTGAGTCTTGGGCTGCCTGATACCAAGACAAGAGAAGGTACATACAAAAGAGAAATCACAGCAGGCTATAATTGGAGATTCTAGATGCCAAACATCTCCCAAAATTGCTATACTTATTTGTGCTGAAGAATGAGGCCAAACACCATTTTTAATGTTTACAAGGTTTGGAACAATAGGGGTTCCTCTTCAACGGTGTCCAAACACAAAGTCTTTCCCACAGTGATTCTCAACACCCTGGGACTTGGAAAGGCTATCACCAATCAAACAAGTGTGTAAAGACACCCCTAGATCTGTTTTTACATCCTGAATGACATGACTGCTGGAGGACCTAAAGACTGCAGGAGAAAGCAGATACAAAGTGCCAGCTCAAGAAATCACACTCCTGGGAACATGCAGATGCTCTTGGGAGAAAAAAGAAGGGACTAAAGCATCCCAAGAGATCACATTGCCTCGTTTGAGTTACCCCCATTGCCACTGATCACCCTTGCTACTGAACAACTATATCATAAGGCTGGATGCTTCTCTGAATTGAGCCCTCTGTCGGAAGATATTTTGTTACATAAGAGTCGTGACTTTTTGGCTCTTTACCATGATAAAGTCCCTGCTCAGGCTGTCTCCAGCACTTGTCAGTTGTTACAGCTCAGGGAAAAAAAGATACAGTACAGTTTAAAACTCTTTCCAAAATATCTCTATTAAATTTCCCAGAGTTCACACTGCTAGACAAATAAAGAGCTTGCATACATTTACGTTAATAAAATGAGTAGGGTTTTTTCCTGATTATAATTACCTCTATTATTATAAATGGGAGGAAAACCAGACTTCTACATCTGTTTTCCCATCATATAAGTAGTGCGTAAATTAATTATCATCTTCCCAAATGTGTCAGTTCCACCTGAGAATTTCTGAGATTGAAGTAGAGAGATCTTCTTTAAAGGCAAGCATAATTAGATCCAAAACTAATTAATACTTTTTTACCAGAAGATGTCATAGAAATTATTCCAGAGTTTTTCATGGAAACCACTAGATTCATTTGTCTTTACAAGTACATTTAATAATAACAAGAGTTATTATTGCTAGTGTACTTGTTTATGCTGCACAAGGGCAAACAGGACTAAATAACAGGAAACCCATTCCTGAAAGTTGTCTCCCTCTCCCATCAATATAAATTAAAGATAGGTAGACACAACTAATCAGTGATGAACTCTAACTATTCTCATGAAACACTGAACAACTTTACAAAGGAAACAAGACAGAAGGAAACACCTCCTAAGAAACAGTTGTGGTGATACATCAGCCCATGCCATGCTTTCTAAACTGCACAAGGGATGAAAACATGCACTTTGGCAAGAAGAAGGGAATTGCTTACTGTGTGCATTCCGCCATCTATTTTTGCCCAGGGAGGGCAGGGTGCCCAGCCCTGCAGGACTTAGGTCATGTCATCTCCTGAGTGCTTCTTGGGACAGGATGTGTCACAATAGAGTCTACTATTCTTATTAAAAATAACTTTCAACATTTGAGTACCAACAGCAGTTCAAAGACTTGTTTCCACATTTCTTCTCTCCTTAAAATTCCTGCCCTGGTATATCATACCTAGCATCTGCAGTCCTGCAGTCCAGAGCCCCCAAACCTTGCAAATCCACAAGAGGTAGCAACAAGGTGTCCAAGACAATCCCTCTTCCCAATACTACCTCCCTAAATACTACAGAGCATCAATAAAACCTACTTACAAACAAAATTGCTTGACTCATACAAGTACTGGATCAGAATAGAGCAGGGAGGAGATGCACACTTTCATTACTTTACCTCAAGACCCAACAGCAGCTGCTGAGGTCTTTGCAAGCTCTGAGCAACTGACACTGTTCTACATCCTCTATCCAAACAGATTACCTGGTTTATGCCAGGCTGCTTATGGAAAGCCTGCTTTACATTAGACAGTTCCAAAGTCCATGTCTAAACCGTCATAGTCAGTGCAAAGAGAACAAGCACTCTCCCTCCCTTATAAAGGAGGAAAAGAATGGGAAGGCAAGGCAGCAATGGATGAAATAGGAGCCAAGTTCCCAGCCTCCTCCTGCCCCAACATAACCTGAGAACCTGCATTATCTCTGGGAGAAGTGGTAGCTCCTGGAGGTCAGACACAACTCCAAGCAAGTATGTCTTGCATACCTGGGGACAAGGAACACTCTCTTCAAGAAACTGCTAAAAATTTACATGCTGTTGTAGTGTTAAGGATAGTGGTTATTATCCATCTTAAAACGCAGAATTGTTCAGGATTTAAATAAATTTCAGAAAATATCTAATTACTTAAAATATTTTTCATTAGCAAGAACATCACATTGCCTAGTTAAGGAAAAGCATGTGAGCCTCCATGATCACAGACACTGACACTGAAATGTGACAGCTGCAGCAATTACCATAGCACTGGATTTCCTTTTCTGAATTCAAATCAAAGCAATGAAATCATTTCAGTCATAAAGGTAAAAAATATTTTGTTCAAAATCCTTATCTGCATATATCAGGCATACTTTGTTAAAATATTAACTGGAAGTTTGAAATTTAAGCTATTTTTCTTCAAATCTCTACGCTTTGTTTAAACCTCTATCATGTACTTAACTGAAAGAAATGCAAAGGCTCATTGAGGCTTCAGGATAAGAACTAAGCAGAAAGTAATGAGCAATTATGTCCATTAACATTAAAATACAGCCCACACCTTTCAATAACAACCACCCAGAACTTGCATCCTTGTCATACACATACCCCCAGTCAACAGCTGGGCAATGCTGCACTGGAGGAGGGACAGTGTATTTGCAAATTTTGCAGCAGGGAGAAGAATATCCTGGGCATAAGCACTGACCACAGCTGCTTTGATGCTATTCCTATCATTCCACTGTCTGATGCCACTGCTTCCTTAGCTGAAAAGACTTCTATAAAAATGAATCATTAATGTCATTGTTTTAACCTTGCTAGCCCTTTTTTGTACCTCACAGATAGACTGGTTGTGATTTGCAATTGCAATATAATTGTTTGTCAAAACAAAACCCACATGAAAACTGTAACAGAGTTATGTCCAGGAGTAAAAAGTAGCAGCAAATTCTAAAGTAAAGCATAGTTTCTTATTCAAATTTGCCATTACACTATCAAGTTCCTCCTTTTTCTTCAGCACTTCCCAGAATAGACATCCGGACATTCTAGTCTCACCCAGAACACAATAAATATTATCTGTCTTGAGGATATAAGCCTCAAAGCTGTATTACTCAGTCAGTTGCCAAATTATATCAGTTTCAGGATGGATCCATCTTTCCTGGAAAGTTCTTTTATTCAAAGCCCAAGCTACCACTTCCACTGATACCTTGGCACCAAAACTCCAATCAAGTTCATTGAATGTACTACGTTTGAAAGTAGCATAAAGCAAATTTTCTTCTAAAGCACTTGTTAAATTATGCTTCATTGAAAAGGCAGGAGAAACATTTCCAGTGAGCAGTTTTTTCAATAATATCACTTCAACATTATTTTCCTCAATGTGATACCCCACAAAAAGTTATCTCTAACCAGCTGTAATTATCATATATTTATTCTCCATTTTCACTGTCATTTTAGCCACCAGTTCAAAACTATTCGCTGTTTACTTGCTATTTCTGCTTCCTATCTGGATGACCGGGTCTGTGGTTGTGAAAGCTGCTTCTAGACATAAAAACCTTGAAAGAATGACTATCCAGAGGTAACAACTTTTCATGCGAAAAGTAAACATTTTACAAAAAAACACGACACAACCATTGTTATGCATTAATATCCTCTTGATCATATCTGATTTTTATGATATTTGCTTTCTGCAAACATCTTCAGAAACAAAATCTCATTCAGAAACATTTTTAAAGTGGTGTGCTTTTTTAAAAATAAACAGGGTAGGGGGATTGAAAAAAATCAAATTTTATTAATTTTTGTTCTTTTAATCACTTCTAGTATGATGCTGATGTTGCATTAATTCTTCTCTTGGTATGATTTTGCATTTTATCGATCTCCACCTAAGGGCTTTTTTTAACGTATATCTGTCACTTTTGTTGCAATTGCAATTTAACTAAAAGGCATTACAAAATCACAGGTTATAAGCCAATTAAAAAGTTTACAGCAGAAATAAAACTTCTTAAATCAATCATTTAGGCTAAACTAATGTAATTTAAGAAAAATGTTTGTTTAGAAACTAACCAAAGAAAGCAACAGAAAAAAAATTAGGGTATAAGTTGTAGCAAATATCTACTGTCAGCGGCTTCTTAGAACAGCCAGTCAAGTAATGTAAAAACTGTGGATACTGTCAAAAAGAATAAGTATTTAGGTTTGACAGAAAAAAGGGCAGGTGGGATGGGTTTGGTTTGTTTTGGGTCTTTTCCCCATCTTTTTACATCTGCCAAGAGAGACTTCTTAACACTTAAAATTGTCTGCAATTAAACATAACATAAAACCGGATTTTATTACTAGTCCGTGGAAAGAAGCCGAAATTCCCAGAGAGGCTGTAAGTTTTCAACAGCCTCATCTGAGAGCAGAGAAATAGTCATAACCATTTCTCCGACAGATTGGGCAAGAGCTGCCAAAACCCCGAAGGAAAAGCATTTTGTTTATATCAGCCCCCACTCAGCATGTGGAAAATAAAGCTGCAGAGTTGGTTCTCCTGGTCCTCCAGTTTCACACCCTTGTGGACAAAACCAGCCAATTTAAATTTGTGGAGTCACCACCGTGACACACAGCAGCTTAATGAAGCAGTTACAACAGATCTGTGACTTGTGGTGGGGGAAAGGCTGGGCCGCTAGTGAGGGGAAATAGGAGATTCAGGAGCTGGCAAGTCATCCAAAAAGCTTCCTTCCTTCATTTCATAAAAACACCATCCAAAATCCAGCTTTTCACTACGACCCCAAAACCATGGAAAACTTAATATATATGTGCAGTTGGTTAATTAGGCTAGTCTTGGGAAAAAGCTCAAACTTGTCACTCCCATGGCTGGCTCTGCAACACCCTCTGGGTGAGGGCCACTCTACAGTGGCAATGCTATTTTCCATGGAAGCAATTTCCCATCACCTGTTTGAAGTATGGCAGGGAGATATGGGGCAATGGTGGCTGTGGTAGAGAAGAAGAGCTGCCAGAGGAGAAGGCCTTGATGTCCTGACTGGGCCACCACCCATTCGGCTTCAGGCATCAAGCCCCAACAAGGAGCATATTCAGCCCACGGCTCCCTCCGTGGGCAGCTGCCAGGCTGAGGCATGGGGCCAGCACTGGAGGACAAGGGCTTGGCATCTGCTGGTCCCTGAGAAAAATCAAGACACCCTTAAGTCATTCCCCTTGCTCTCCCTGAACAGCGAAACTTTCCAACGTGGCAGTAGAGAGGGAAGCAGGGAGAGTACTTTAATACTCAGCACCTATTAAAGCCACAGTATCCCACCGGAGAACTATATTAAAAAAAGAAAAAGTAGCTCTTAGGAGGTCAGAACTGTTCCATACATGAAGCTACAGTCACTTTGTCTTAAGCAATCCTCCAGACCTCAGGTCACCACTTACAGAATTTTTGGTTGGTTTTTTTTTTTTTTTTTAAACTGGTTCAATCTGCTCAGAGCATTTGTTCCATGTCCTCAGTTTTTCACTGACTTGCCCTAGAGCCAGGCAACCCTGAAGGGAACAGCCATGATGCTGTAATCCCTATGAGCAGTTTTACTTGTGCCTACCTTACCACTGGTCTGATATCTCACTGGAACAAGCACACTTGCAATGCCAGCACAGAAAAATTCTAATTCTTACTCCACCTCATCACCCTGCTCTGCTTCTTCTAAGAGCAAGGGAGAATGAGGACAGGAAACAATCCAACATATGACATGACATTATAGAATACTTTTTTATAAAAGTCCATTAGCTGCAGAAATTGCCATTCTTCCTCACTCAGAACACGAGCACAATTATTTTTGTCAGCAGGGCCATCCTCTCTTCCCCCCACCCTCAGTTCAATAGCCCTGACAGGGCACATGTTACCTCTTCAGCAGCAGGGAGCTTGTACGGGGAACAACAGTGGAGCCAACAAAGAAACAACACGGCAAGTAGCGTGCCTATACCCTGGGCTTATTCTGAGCCTCTGATTATCTACTGGTTACTGGGCTCTTTCACATGAGCTGCTGCTGCTGCACTTTTGGCAGGTGAAATATGCCACTGCTACACCAAATGCAAGGCTCCCCTGCACAGTGCAAAGGGTAGGCAGATTGCAGAGCAATCACTGCCGTTGCTGATGGAATTTCTTATAATCCAACTTGGATAACATGGGCTTAATTAAAAAAGAAAAACAACTCAGAAATGTCTGTTATCCTCCTATTTGTAAAGAGAATCAGCTAAAAGATAAACCTGAAACTCTGGCCTATGTGGTCATCAGCCATTAGTACATGGGGTACAGCATGTCATATGAAAGGACTTCCAGCATGAGCCTCTGCCTACCAGTTGCCACAGGAATTCAAACACATCTGAGACCGATTAGAAAAAAAATTCAGTCTGAGTTTATAAACCCAAATAATCTCTGAACTGATTTAATATCTTTAGTAGTAGGCTTTCCTGTATTGCTTTTACCTTTTGGAGGTCAGGTTTTAGCTCTTAGGAGGTCAGAACTGTTCCACACATGAAGCTACAGTCACTCACAATTTCATTGTTTTGTTTCAATTCTAGATTTACTCCCCCTGGCTTTTACTAGCAGACATATGAGGCTGTGAGCGTGATGTGCCACAGCTTCTATCCTACTGTCTCAGCACCTATACATCAGAATGTCATCGCCCATGGTGCTGTTACATATGCCTATTTGTAAGTCTCATGGGTGGCAATAGGATCTTTCTGCTGAAGATTTCATCCTACATAGAATGTTCATTTCTCTGCCAGTGTTCAGAGTGTGATTTGGTAACTTCTTTCTTTATCAGTAACATTTGGCTCTGAGTACAGAGAATTTTTTTTAACTAAGCTGGATAATATTTATTCAAGTGTAGGTGTTTGGTTGGGGACCTCTAAAAAGTCAATTGCTCAGATCTATCCAAATGTAAAATGTCTTCTCCGTGGCTATTAGTGCACATATCAAACTTTTTAGAGCACTGGCCCTTTAGCAATGACACTGTCTCTTAACTTGCACAGACTCATCAATTTTTAACTTACTCTCCAAGACAGATGCTTGATAGACTGAATAATTATTCTCTGTTTTGAAGCCTAGGATATCTGGAACCATCCCAGGCTTTTAGAAAAAAAAATCTTTGCTTTTTTTCAGAAGTTTCAGAAGCAAAGCTATAGTGCATTGTGTACTTTGAATATGGTGTCATTTTATTTATGAGGCTACTATAAAAAACAGTTGCTGCAGATTTAATGACTTCTCGGTACTACTACCTGAAATCTTCATCTGTGTAAAATTTTCTCTGGCATTCTGGATGCCATTTTCCATCTCCAAGGTGTTATTTTGTTTGTGACACTGTATCATGCCGAGTGAGTTGTTTTCCTGCTTTACGGTTTGATTTTTTTTTCTCTTGCATAAAGCTTACAAATTCTTGTTTGGAGATCCTGGCTACCAAATTTGCTTTTTGATTGCAAATTAGCGCTTTGCTATTACAGCCCAAGTGAAAAATAACATTTTGTTTGTTTTGGTTGTTTTGTTGTGTGTATCTACCTATTCTCCAGTCCCATAGAAGAACTCAATTTCTTGTATCCCATTTCATTGGTCCCCAACTAGTTACATTATAGTGATTTTCTCTCCAAGCTTCTCAGGAGTCGTTTGAAAAAATTCCCACAGAGGCAGTTCTGGTTCCATTCTTCATTTACATGAGTAAGTTCATTAACTGTGCACATCTTAGCAACACTTGGTAAAGTTAACCTACACTTTTTTACCCTTCTCCTTTGAGATCTTGCATATTTCACCCTTTTTCCCTCTAAAGTACCACAGATTAATTCCTCATTTAAGGATCATCACACAGGTTTGCCACAGCCCACAACAGAACAGTCCACTGAACTGTTTCTTAGTTACACTTGAATAAGGTATGTCGTTCCATGGCCAGCCTCCTTAATCACTGATTTTGCATGTCCTCAAATTTGACTCCTTTTGACCTCATATTCAGGGGAAGAAGAAATCAACCAAACAGGGTAAGAAAACCCCTTCAATACATCCTCACCTAAGTAAGCACTCTTCATGAAGAGAATTCCACACAGTACCAGCTCCTAGCCCTTCTTTCCACCACACCCCCAAGACTTAGAGAAAACTCACAGGCAAAGAGCCATCAGTCTCCTCTTAAGAGCCAGCACAGGAAGTTGGGGGCAGAGGGGAGACTGATCCACAGAGGAAATAAATCCTGAGAACACTCTGCCCCTTGTAAGATCATTCATAGATTTCATTTTTTGCTTTGAAATTAGCTGCAAGTTTTCTCAGATTTCATCCTTCTTGTCCCAGTTGACATCTGATCCCTGCCCGCTGCCAGCACCAACAACTTGTCTTTACTTCTAAACTATGTATTACCTCCACAATTCACAGAGCTTCGAAGACCTCTGAAAGGGTACAGTGCTAATCCAGCATTCAAAAATAATCTATATCTTAATGCACAGAAGCATGAGGGGCAGCTCATTATAGGCAAGTTGTTTAATCATAATGTTCACTGGGGGTGGGTGTCTTTTGTCTCTCACATAGTTGGACTAGACTATTATGTCTCTTCCAGCTGAAATATTCTATTCTATTTTTATTATTTAGATAAGAGCTACTCACAGCTGTCTATTAGGAACTCGTACTGCACAGGTGTCAGACAGAAAACACCTACTGTTAGTCACTTTTCAATAGAGAGCAAGAACTTTGTGCTGCCTGAAAAGGATAGAGGGAGTTTTATGAGCTCTGCATTTCTGCATATGCTCTCATGGGGTTGCTCTCTGATCTTTTGGACAAATTCAACGTAAGGAAAACCTGAATGGCCAAAACAGGCACTATGTATAATTTTTGTGATCTCTCAAGATGTCCCTTCATCATTCACATCAAAAATAGTGAAAGTGGCAAAATACCACATCACAGAAAGACTGTGCAGTAGGTGGTACACATAGCACATGTATAACAGAATGGTGCCTCATAAAAGAAAGAGTTCTTTCAAGTCCTAGAGCTTTACTACGCACTATTGACTGTGAGACAAGGTGAATATCTATAAAATATGCTATTACTTCTGGGTTTAGGAATACAGTGCCACTTGGTTTCTTCCAGGTTTTTACTTGCTTTTGAGGTATAACACCACTCAGCTTAGAAGGGAGATCCTTAAGGACTAAGAGAGGGTGATTAGATAAAGGAAACTCATCAGTTTACAATCACCTATTCCTCTGGCATTTTCTCCTTCAGGCCAAAGCATTCCTTAGCAGCATTCCTTCCCTCACCTTCACCTTGTCCCCAGAAAACTAATTTTTTATCTTGGGCTTTAAAACAGTCAGACCACATGTGTGTCTTCCCCCAAACCCAACTCTTCTAGAAGTATCATGAGTATGTCTGCTTTCTGAGGGAGAATTTTCCACAGAATAACTTTTCCAATCTTACCTCGGCATCAGAAGACAGCTGGAACACACAACTTAGGAACAAAGAGAGAAAAGTCAAGTGGTGTGACTGCCTTCCACTTCTCTTACACCACTAACACACTGCAAGTGAAAAAACCAACCATGGATCTCCAAAAGGAACTGCTTTCCTAAGCAAACAAAGGAAAAATTTTGTCTCTACATTCCCAATTAACCAAAAATTCAGGAATTTTTGCCTGTTTTCTAAATTGATTTGTCTCACGTGACTGATCACTCACAGTTGATATGAGGGCTGAGTCTGAATTTCAGCTGAGGAAAGTCTTGGAGACTAAGCTCTTCACTCTCAGGGCAGAGTAAACTGTCCTCGTCTGCTTGCACACTGTGTGGTGTTTTTGCTTTGGTTGAAAATGCTGTTTCAAGATTCCTTTTCAACAAAAGCTGTAAAGTTATAGTTTTTCATAAACTATAAAGAAGTGGCTCTCTAAACTATAGTAATTTACTAGACTTGGCAATTCAAGTAGGAAAGCATCTTGAACCACAAGGAGACAAGGCGTTATAAATATTTTCAGATCGTCTCCGCTTCATACGTTAGCTTTTTTCTAAAAGCTCTTCACTCAACACAAAACTACATGCACAGTCAGCAAGTTCAGTACCTCAGAGAAAACAATGCATTAAAATACAATTTGGAAAAACTGATTTTGTAGTCTCCTATAATACATTTTCAGAATGTGAAAGATCTTAAAGTACGACAAGTTTGCTTTGGGTCACATTAGATTCCTCATAAACTTCAATAATCAATTATCACCCGACTCATTTCTGTGAAGGAGCCCTTGCCACAAGGGAGGGCACAGCAATCTTACTTTGCCTCTTGGTTTTCTGGTAACCATATGGAGAGAAGATTTAGCATCACTTTCCCTCACCATCAGAATAGTACTTAGAAAGTTCTCAAAACTTAAAATGGAGCCACTCAAAGGTTTGCCTCACTCGCCACCCAAAAGGCCCTTACGTCCAGGTCTTGGCCAGCTTGCTGGTTCCTCAACATAAGGAAAACCTTCTTGACATGCTCCAAAACATTCTCCAAATTCCTCTCAAGAGAAGCTCTTTCCAACTCCCTTCCTGGCTCCAGCCAACCAAGTATCAAGAAGAGCTGCTACAGGGTCCCAAGTGCATCCTGGATCCCAACAGGGTTCTCCACCCATCTGCATCATCTCCCTACCCCATGTACCAGAAACTGCTCTCAACCCTGTCTCTCTCACCTACTCATTTTTGAAGAGGCCACCTCTAGGCACATGTTGTGCTTTTTTTGGACTCGCTGGCTGTTAGAAAGAAAGAACTTGCACTCGTAGTGGTAATGAAATGGGCCATGAGGACTATGTATTTTACACATAGCAAGCTTTTTAGTCTTAGCAAAGCTGAGAAAAAAGTGGAATTTTAAAATATTAAACTAAAGGGAGAATTATTTCTCTCTACACTTACAGTAAAATCAACAATGTGTCACACATGACTGCCCCATTGGACTGCTTTAAGCTGTTTCTGAAGCCTAGCAAACTTTATACAGATGTAGCAGACTGCAAAACCACTGCAGGATTGGGCCAAGGCCCGCCTGCAAGTTTCCTTCAAAACAGGGTTACAACTCTAAAACTAAGCCTTCTGGATCAAAGCCGAAAAGATATTAAAAGATAAAGCTGCTTTTTTTTTTTTTAAAGCCACCAATATATAAATGCTGTCATTTATTAACACTAAAATAATCTCCAATATTCTCAGGTAAGTATGTTGATAATATTTGCAAATCAGAATTCAGTATTATCTGGAGATTTAAACAGAGGGTTTGAATTCAAGACAGAATTTTGCTAAACCATACACGGTCACAAGTATCTCAGCAAACTCATTGTCACTGTTTTTTATCAGATGCAGCATTAACAGAGCAACAGTCACCGTCACAACTGAAACATGTAGGAAGATGAAAGCCTTTTAAAAGTACATTAAGCCAAGGCATTTTACTGCAATAAGACCAAGCAGTGACATAACATACAATTCCCAAAGGCTTGCCTACTTCCAGTTGAGAACTGACTTAAAATACTTTAGGCTCAATAAAGTTTTGTGCACACCTTTGACCCTCCATGGAAACAGAGAAGGCAGTCCCCTAGGAAAAGCCTGATTTTTGCATACATTTTTCCCATGTCTAACCCTTTCCCAGGGCACACCTCCTGTCACACTTGGCCAGGTGCACTGCAACCTCTGTGCACAACATGGAGAAGACCCTGTAGTGCCAGCAAATATCCTGGGTGAAGCTATCCAGCCAGCAAAAGCATTTGGGAAAACCTGAAGGCTACATTGTTTAGCAATGACTCACATCTATGCCTTTCTTTCAGGCATTATTATGACTTCTACTTGGAAAATAGAAAAACCTTGCAAATATTCTGACTGGAAAAAAACTTAAGGAATATTATTCACCTGCACACTTCTGTGGCCTCCAGGGCAGATGGGGCTGAACCTCTCACTATGGCTTCAAGTGGAGACCATGTCTTTGTCCAGTTCACAGCATTTATTCTCAGGCTCAGGTCTAACGGTCACCAAAGAAAAAATCTCAAAATTCAGTATTTGCACGCAGAAGCTGTGTGCCTGGAAAAAGTCACGACAGAGAAGCACAGCTTTGCAGTCCCATGCAGATGCTGCACCCCATTCCCCATTAAGGGCTCCAGGGCAAGGTTCAAGTCCTCTTATAGAGTATTCACACAAGGCAAAATGTTTTCCTGACCCATTTCAGTTTTCAGTCAGTTTTCTGAAGGAAAGGGATAGCTCTTATAAAGCCCTTGTTGTCTGTGAAGCTTGAGCTGTGCTGTGCATGCATATGCACACACACACAGGGCAACATATGCAGTAGCCCCAGGATTTTAAAAGTGATTTTCTCATGCTTTTACATGCTGTCCACTTAAATCTGAGCACTGGTCTTAGATTCACTCCAAACACCGGTACATATGTCCCCTGTGCGCCAATTTTTAAAAAAATAAATTATGAGTAAGAGAGTAAAGGCTTTTCAGTGACTAATAAAAAGAACATGTTTTTTGCATTTATGCAGGTGCAACCTGTTTAACAGGATAATGCTTAAGTCTAAGTAAAAGCACTAAATGTCACTTCAGCAAAGTCTTCAACACTTTTCAGTCATGACTTAAAATTACTACTGAAAGGTAAACCTCGTTTTACCACTGTGTTACGAAAAAATGGAATAAGAGCTTTTAAAAACCCTCATTTACTCAAAAGAAAGGAAAAATATATTTAGTTTTAAAAAGCGTCACTTAAAAATTTAATCAGATGCCATATTCAATAATATAATCATATGCAGAAGCTTCCAGGCCTGGCAGTTATTTAGACAGCTGTCAATCAAAATGTCTCACAGCTACCCTACCATGTCAGCCATCAGCTAACCCACACTTTCCCAGGGACGTCTTAGCATGGCAACTTTGTTCTGTTTTCAGATAAACAGATCCAATTTCTCAACAAACAGACTGCTACAGTCCTTTTGATAACAATGTAATAATTCAAAACAAATGATTCTAGGCTTTGATGATAGCACTTTTACGGGTCATGAAGAAATCCTCCCACCAACATCTGTTTGATTTTATCTACTTGAACTTTATCCTCCAGTTGAAGATTTATAAGCTGAAATCATCCCAGCCTATTAAAGTCAGGCTAATGTTAAAGCACTAACACAGAGAACGAAAGTGCATTTTGCAGTCATCCACCTTTTGAAATCCTGCCGTGAGGAAAAGATATCAAAAGTTTGAGAGATGCATGTTTAAATATGCTAGAAGTCTGCATTCTGCACAGAGCCCTGGCTGACTGAGAGATTAAGGAATCTGACTGTTGTCCTACTGAGGAGGCAAGTTATTTGCAGAACTATTATTTAGAAAGACAACATGAAAAATACAGATGTTGTTTACATTGAAAGACTGTTTTCTTAGCAAAAACCACTATGGGTGATGGAAATTCACTCCAGATTTGTTTCCCCCTCTCCTCTTAATTTCTGCATACACTGTAAATAAAAAGCATGACAGCAGACTTATTAGAGCCACTTGTTACTAATTAACTGGATGGCACAATTTAGTCAGGATGCTTTTTAAATTAAAATAAGAAAAAAAAAAAAAGAAAAAGAAAAAGCAAGACTTTCCATGAAGAGTCTGGTAAAACTTGCCAAGAGAGAATATTGCACATTGCTACCTGAAAACAGCTTTCTGTGAAAGCCAGCAAAAAGAAATTATTTTCAGTGTTGTCTGAGTTGCAGAACTTTTCCAAGAAAATAATTACTCTTCCCGTGAGTGCTGACACTTCTACAAACAGGGGTAATTTAGTAGTTGTTTTCTGGAACATTCTTTTGGAATAGATTTGTTCAGTGTGTTCCAGATGACACCTTTTTCCCCCTAAAAATACAGTACCAATTATTTTATTACCTAAAAATACAGTACTGTATGTAGCAAAGTGTAGAGCATAAATACATATTAAATCTTTAAACCAATAGCAATTAGTTATTAGATGTTGCAAGAAGAAAAAAATGTACTGCTATACCTCGTGTAACATCACTTGGAAAAAAAATATGAACGTGTTAGTATTTGGTGGTGTGCTCCTTAAGAAGCTTAACCTCATGTCTTTAAATATATTTATATATTTACACACCCCTACATGGCTGTCAGACCCTCTTTGTATGAAGCAACTCAAGCTTACTTTACACACGCTAAAACTATTTTACTACAGTAGGAAGAGATGACCCTGCAGATTAAAGGATGCCCTTATCACTGCTAATATACACAGTACCACTGGAAATTGCACTGACTCAGTTCTAAAGAAACCACTTGGCCACTTCTCCACCAGTCTGAAGCAGCAAGATATGCACACACTGAACTGCATTCTGTGCAAAGGAAAAGAAAATCTGCTTAAATACCAAGTTCTTAGAACCTCCAACACAAAGTTTACTGAGCCATAGTGGAAAGAGCAAGGCAGAAGTTGGAACAGCATTGTAAAGGAGACATCCCTGGGAGGAGGCAAGCATACCTCAGAAGAGGTTGCTTAACCTGCCCTGGACAGCATGTCCCAGGCAGAGACCATGGCTGTGCTCTCAGGGTGGGGGTACAGCCAAGCTTGCTGCAAATGCCTTTGATTCCTCAGACATGTCCCATCCCAGCCCCTTTCTCTTCCCCAGGTACTGAGGGGCAGCAAAACTGCCACTTCCAGAGGGGAGATGTGTGCTACATCCTTCCCACCCAAGGAAGAGGTTCCCTGCTACTACTGGAGTAAGCAGTGGAGAGGTGATGCTCTGCCCGTTCCAGGGATTTGTCCAGGAAATTTTATTTTTATGAACTGGGAGACATTCCCTTTCTGAACAGGCAACAGTCTGAGTTTTGCACTGTTTTTTGGGGGGATTTTGGGGGGAGAGGGAAGGGGGTGAGGGAGAGGCAGAGGGATTGTTCTTTTTCTTACAGGAGGAACAGCTCAGACAGGCATGCTTAAAGCTCAAGTGGCAACATAAAGGAGCATAACAAGAAGAGGGAGACTGAAAATCCTGCATACCTTCCCTTTGACTGTCTGTTGTATGACATTTACCAGATGAGGATATGTAAAGTACCCTGTAATTAAGTTCATCTGATCATAATAACTTTTAGGAAACTTCAAAAACTATGTCAAAACTCAGAAGCCAGAAAAATTTGTATTTATTCTAAGTAGATGAGCATGTTGCTTGAGCATAAATTACACTTTTATTTAGCATAAATCAAGCCAAATTATTTGGTATGGTTGTGGAACTGCATTTCAGATCTGACCTGCCCTTTGCTTTACTAAGTGTTTGGAGACCCTTCCCATTTCCAGTGCACAGCACATGCCCATCTCCCTGACCTGCCCCTGCCTGTGCCTGCTCCTGCAGCACCAACCAGACCCACAGCCTGACAGAAGAAGAAATTCAAAGTTGAAAGCCCTGCAGGACATAATGACAGGTGAAAATACCAAACTTCATTTGAACTTGGGCTCTCCTTAGGCACTTCATAGCTCCTGTCTCATGCAGGAACCAAACTCTGCAAATACTTCATGGCCACATCTTTTTTATATCATTTGTGTACCTATGACTGCTGCAGTGTTAACAAGACACCTGCCCCTGCCCTGCAGTCAGGGTGAAAGAAAACGAAGTTTATAGGGGGGAATATATTTAGACACCAGTGTCTCCCCTCAGAAGTATGTCCAAAAATAGCAAACTCTAAAAGCTGTACACTAATCTCACCAGAGAGGACTAAAATCAAAAAAGAAAAAAAAAAAAGTTATCTGACAATGCATGAGCAGGGTCAAAATTCCTCCTTTTGAAATCCCTAAATTAAATCATGCATGCTTCCTTCTTCTTTCTTTCTTTCTTTTAAACCTGTATAATTGTTAACTTATTGCTAAATACCAAAATATTTCAAAAGTCCACGAGAATAAGTGCCGCCGTGGAAGAACACCTCCAGCCTGCACACCATACACCAAGCCGAATTCATGTTGTTCAGCTAATTAGTCTGAGTTAAACACCCCTGGAAAGAACAGATTTATTCTTCTCCATTTTCTCCCTTCATGAAACAGATTTTCTGAATAAATATCACATATTTCCCAAAAAAACAACATAGTTGCATTTTAATGCTGAAGTAGGTTTGTAGCAATTCAATGGCCTAACACTTCAATTTCAGCAAATGGGAGAGTTAAAGACATGAGGGTACAGGTGTTGCCCTCAAAGCAGTGTGTGCAGGTGTTGGATGGAGCAGCAACACCAGCAGCCGTACCCAAGAGAGTGGAGCACTCCTCTTTGAGGATGCTGTCTCCCCTCAGCTGACTTGACATGCAAATTCCTCTGTCTCACTTTCCTGTATCTGTAAAACAGATAGTGGAGATTTTCCGTCTCAACAGGCCACCCCAAAATCTGCAGATCAATCATTCCTTATTAAAGGGCAGATGTTGCTAATAGGCAGTGTGGAAGATGCATAAATGCTTTATTTATTTTTATATTTTGCATTTGAAATGCATTGTGCTTTGGGAAGCACAGTTTGCCAATAAGCATAAAAATACCGTTGATGTGTTCAGATCGTCATATCCAAAATCTGAAACTGAATCTATCATCAGCTGTGCTAGCAATGTATTTTCTGCCAAGTTGCCACGGGTTACAGAAATGCATGATGACAGCAATAAATAACTTTAATGACTGCTGATAATATCATGAAAAGAGCTCTGTGATACACTGACATCATTTAGAGGTTTACTAGACATTATTAAGTGTTTTATCATGCCTCAGCTTGTCAGCTAATCATAGTAAATCGCTTGTGTATACACATTTTTATCCATCTGCATGTATATGTAAAACTAAATATTATAGACTATACACTAAATAATTCATTCATTTTCTTATTTTCACTTGAACTAACCTAAAATAGAAGTTTGCCAGTTACACAACTAGCATGCATCCAACATATAACTGGATGTATCTTTGGATTCTATACAAACAAAATACCTTTTCAAACAAAACTGATTACTATCCTCACAACCTCTCAAGCGATGTGATCTAGCACTACACACTGGAGCCTATTTGTCACACGTATTTGGCATTTTTTAATGCTTTTTGTGTTTGGCCTTCCTGGAAGTCTGTTGGTGTCACCATCACAGCAAATAAGTCTTTCTGGGAACACCAGGAATAGAGTGACAAGATATTTTCACAAACACCTGCAGTAAGAAGAGTTTCATAATGAAATTGCCTTCAAATGAAATAAATCAGAGTTTAGATGACCTCAGTGTTACCGATTAAGTTAGAAAATATTGAATACTTTACATTATATCTTGATGTGTTTTCATCCCACCACTCCAGGACTACTGTTACCATGAAAAAAACCCCAAACTTTAAGCTACTATTGCTCATGCCATATAATCCTAAAACACAGTCATTGTGAAAACAAGTTTAAACTTTACATATTCTTTTCATATATGTTTTCATTTCCTTAAGGAATAAAATATTTCTGCCTTTTTTGTGTCTGTTCTTTCAAAACATCACTTAAAGAAGAGAAAGATCACAATTTGCAGATGTAATATTCTCATATTTGCAATCCACATTAAATGTATTCTTAAATGGAAAAAAAGAAAATTTTAATGCCATGTTTTAAATCATGTACACCTGTCAGAAATATAAACATGACAAGAACCCTTTAAGAAGTGACATTTAGCAATACCTATTGACATGGAAGGACTTTGGGGAAGGGAAGATGACATAAAGGCTTGCAGATGCACAACAGATCAGGCACTTACATCTGCTGCTTCAACTCAGATGTCACCCTTTTCCATCCACCACATGATTTGCACATCAACATGATTACACCAAGCTGGGTTATACATCATAAAATGCATTTGCCTGTCAAAAAGGTACCGATACTACACTTTTTCCTCCTCAAGCAATCATTCCATGTGGGTTACATATCCCACAGCATTTAGGTACAAGGAAAGGGTTTATTTTCCAGCAACTTCCAGTTCTGAAGTGACACTGTGATCAAGATTTATATGCTACAGGCATACTTAAAGATATGATTATTAATTGTATTTTGTTTAAAGGACAGGATTTGTCACCCGTGGAAACTCAGAAAGAAAATGTAATGTAATTAATAACCATTCGGGGTCCTAACCTAATGGGGCACAGCATGCTACATTCACCTTTAAATGGCCTGAAGAAACATGTCCCAGAAACTTTGATAAAGTTGTAGAAATACTGTATGCAAGCTGATGCACTCATATAGCAAAAAATCAAATGTCCTAAGGAGGCCTAGCTTAGTTCCCAAAACATCCCAAAGATGACACTGTTTATTATAGAGTGGTCAGTGGTCCTAAGAAAAGTTAAAGAAAGAAAAAAGAAAGAAGAAAAGAGAAAAATCATTATGGCTGATTATGTTGTCTCAATAACAAGTATCTATTAAAAGAACCTGAACTTCCATGCTGTTTCTGATAAAGCTTCCAGAACATGACGAAAGGATTTACAGCTACCAAGATTATGAGGTGGCAGGAGTCAGATCCATTTCTGCACCTCTTCTCAAGGGTCACTTAATGTGGAGGAAGGAAAGCTTGTGGGGCCTCGCTTGGCGCTTCTCAGGCTAAGAAGCTCCAACTGAATTAAATCAAAACCAAGTTCATTAATCAGTAGCATCCCTGCTATGAAGTCTAAATGAGCCTCTTGGCAGTGAGACTTTCCCTTCCCTCAGGTTAAAGTGCTCATGGAGGCATAAAACGCCTCCAATTCTCAAACAAGACCATAACCTCCTAAATGTCATCTCTGCCCTCCTTCCTTCAATGGGCTCTGAATTCGTGTGAGCAGCAGCACATAGAAATTGGTTAGTGTTGGCAAACAGCATGACAACTGCAACACAAACCCAAGAGGGGAAAATAAACAACCATTCAGTCATCCCAATCATTGGAGCCATGTGGGCATTTAACATGCTGTGGGTTCCTCGGGTCTTGGAGCACATAAATTAGTGCAATAAGTGATACAATAAATGAATTTCAGCAGTCAGATGTAAGCACAAGTAATGTATCCAGGAATAAATCAGACAGTTATTAAATAACAAACCCCTGTTGCTCTGGGCTATCCTGAATTCCCAGGCTCTCTTTGGATCGACGCATGAAACAAAATCACTTTCCAGACAAAAAAAAAACGTGTAAACATATAGGGATGAAATTTCCTCTCAGACTCCTTTTATTCAATGCACCTGTTTCCCAGACCTACCTTGCACCTCCCCCTCGAATGTCTCCTATTTCTAGGACCTGAGAGAGTAAATTTCTCCCTGTCTGGCTTCACGCAATGTCTCCCAACTCTAGCTTCTGTTCAAGAAGGAAAGAATTTGTCTATCTAAACACCTGATCCTGAGTGCCTGCATTTTTAGGCATCATTTCTCTCTTCCAAAGGCTGAATGAGGCATCTTCCAAAACCTATTTCAGTAATTCAGGATGAGTGAATGAAGTCATCTGTGCCATAGAAATCATGTCAGGTGATTGCATCAGGAGTGCAAGTTCCAAATATTATAAAACATAAAGAAATAAAATGCCCATAAATAATCTGTAAATCATATAATTTCGATAACTTCTAACTACAGCTTCATTTTCTAAAGCAATGCATTCTAAGAGCAGTTCTCTCCAATGTGCATATCTGCCCTGCAGATATATATTTGCTCTGTTTAGCAGTTGAGTGCTTGGCCCAGCTTGTAAAGGGTGAAAAAAATTACCAAGGCAATAAAATCAGATTACTGCTATTTTAAAATCATTATGAGTGTGAACAGGCAAATGTAGGGCAAAAACCCCTTTTGAAAAATGAATGAATTCAAGACACTGCTTTGGAAATGGATTACTCTCCTGCCAATTTTATGTCAAAGTTTTAACATTTTGGGTAAGAGCCCAAAACATTAAGAGAGCAACTTATCAAATCTTGAACTTTAACAATCTGGTTTCCTTTGTTTGAAAACTTAGAGCTTTGGTAAAAACAGAATGGTGAATTACCAGCATGGATTTTAAACTGTTTTAAGACAAGCAGATATAGTTAAAAGAATCCAAGTCCAATCGTGCTCAGCTTTAAGGAAATTTCCCTAAAATGACATATTTTTTCTTTCCTCTGAGGTGTTCTAGCCAGCCAGAGAACAGGGTAAAGCTAAGTGCAAATATCTGATGCAGGGAAGATGCTGCAGTGAAAAAATATATATGTATTTTAAATACTTAGATCAGCCCAGATGTCACAGAATCTTTTACAGAATTTCACAGAAAATCCTGCACCCTAGCCCATCTGGAAACTCAATCAATAAGGAGACTAGAGAGTAGTACATCTATAAATTGTCAAAGCACTAAAATCTATCACAAACTGACCCAAATCTAGTGGCCTGAAGTTTTGCATCTGGTTAAATCCAAATCACTGGGACACACTGATCTCCCCTTTGGATTCAAAGGCAGAGAATTACAGCTCTTCCCTGTTTCCTTCTACCCCCTTGCACCTGTGGGAAGGTGTCAGCCTGTGGCTGCTCTGCCTGAGGCTGTGTGGGGGGCGATGGTGGGGCATGGAGGCTCCATGGGAGCCTCTCCACACCAGAGCCATAAGGGACAAGGTGTGTTGGGCGCACACACAGGCGGTTTTGGAGGGGCTTTTTGAGAGCCTCCCCCTGAGGCACGTAGCATGCAAAGAGGTGAAAATAATCCGTATGCTTTGCACCACATGGGAGGAGAGCTGCTCACTGCTGGACCTTGAAAAGGGAGGCTTTTTCAGGGCAGAGGCCAGAGGGGTTACCTGAGGATGATGTGTACATGAGCTTTCTACTACACTGGTACAGATTCCAGACCTAAATATAGGCCCAGGCCATTGCCAGCTTAGCTCAGTAACCTGAACCCCGAGGGGCAGCTCCTGTGGCCGGCACCCTTCCTGCTGCTCGCTGGCATGTGTTAAACAGCTACTCACACAGGCCCTGCTGCTGGGAGTCCCAGTCCAGCACCCTCCTGACGGCTGGTGACGCTCTCACAACACCTTCCTGCAGCCACCATGCAGGCGGTGAGCTGGAGCAAAAGTTGCCTTGCACAGTGGCTTGTTCCCTCAGGGACCCGTCTCGCTCAGCTGGAGCATTGCAGAGCAGTTTTCAGGCTGCTTGAACGTCTACCAGACAGAATCACAAGCCCCTGATCTATGTCACCCTGGACACAGCAGTCCCTACTCCACACCTTAAAACTCGCTCCGAAATTTGCAATGGAAAACACAAATTTTGTGCAAATCTCAGTGAAAACTGGATTCTCACTGTTAGGTGGAAGACAGAAATATGGAGAAGAATTAAAGCTGTCAAGAGCAAAACAGCACACAGCAAAAATTTCTCCTTCAGGTTCAAGGAGAGATTCCCAAAACATGAACATACCTCATTTATTTTGGTAATGCTTTATTAAGTGGCAGTGAGGTTCTGGCTGTCTTCTTCCCCAACCTCCTCAGCACAGATCCTTCTCCTCGTTTTTTTAGCAACAGCTTGTAATCTGCGATGTGGATAAAATAGTCAAGCAAGGAAACGAACGTGGGAGAAAATATCAGATGACTGAGGAAAATAAGTACACAAGCAAATAAAGATGATGGAGGAAATCAAAACATGAGAGCAAAGTGAAAAGCAATCAATCAGTTCCAGATACTGATGAAGCAGAGGCTCTCAGCAAGGACTGAAGACAACCCTGATTTTTAGTAAGTAGACAGGCTCCAGAACAGCCCAGTCTTTGAAATGTGTAGTGTATATATATAAGAGTCTTATGAAGACCAAGTTGAGTTCTTCCACATTCTTTGTATGCAACTCTGCACTCTTCCCTTTTTTGAGTCTTGACATTTTGGGTGATGGCAGTCTGGAGTATTAACTGGTCCTCACCCAGGAGTTCTCCCAGTTCTGTTGGCAAAGTATCCTCTCAACACATGGTTTCCTCAGATACTCCTAGCCATAAAACTACTCCTCAGATACTCTCTAGCTATCCAACACCCCTCTCCAAAAACGAAGTAACACAAGAAAACCACCGTTCTCCAAATTACTGCCAAAGTTCTCTTGAATGATCTGATTTTTAGAGCGTCATTAAAATGCTACACAAAATTCAGGTAAAGATTATAAAATTCAAATATTTCCGCACCACAGACTTGTTTATCCATACTGAGTAATGTATATTGCATATAAAAGTGCATCCAAATGAATAATTTCATAACGATCAGTAACATAGATAAAGAGATGTGAGAAAGGTAAGAAAAGCAATGTGGTGAATTTGATTTATATATGTACTTTATCTTTAAAAAAGAAAGACATCTTTATACTATAGGTCTTGATATCTTTGAAGAATTACTCCCAGTACTGCCTTGGGAAGGATACCAGGGAAGCATATTATTCTGCATAGATGAATTGCTTCTCTGCATATTTTCCTTAAGATTCTGGAGCTCTTGGATTATGTTTTGTAAATCAGTTAGCTTCCTAGCCAGAGATTAAGGTAAATTCTGCTAAGGACTAAAAGTTGACTTAGAGCATTAAGAAGGATTAATGTTTAGCTGTGGTGAAGCTGAAGTAGTAGGTTAGCATGTTTACGCAGTGCTGTAGATCACAATTAATCCAAAATTAGTATAAAAGATCAACAGCAACTGCTCTTGCATGCCAGCTTGGCTTAGTCCTAAAATCAAGACTTACTTTGGGGGCAATCTGTGTGCAAAGTTGCTGTGCATCTGCCCTAATAGGTTTAAAGCTTTCAGAGGAATCTATGCATTTTAAATGTTTAGCTTCTTTGCCCTCTGCTTTGAGAAAATAAATGTAGAAGCCAGCATTCGAGATGCTTCTGCTTTCTATCTGTGTCACAGATCCGTCAGAATAGATTGGTGCTAGCAATGAGAAAAGCAAATACAATTTCCTGCCTTAGAAAGGTGTTTAAAATATGTGCTTTCATTCATCAAAGATTAATAAAAATAACGGATTTTCTGGCAGAAAATGTTCATGTTGTATAACAAACATAAATAGAAGTACACATGGATGTCCAGATATATTAATCTATATAGACACGGGCACATATAGTTTTGAAAAATATACCTATCCGTTCTGTAACCATAGAAAATGTATAGTAATATATTTAAAGATGTAACTGGAAGATGATCTTAAGTGACATGTAACAACATAGTTTAAGAGAGAGAGGCAGAGTGTGGGGTACTCTCTACTTCAAAGTCAGTTTAAATGATGATATCTACCTCTCTGCAAAATTAACAATACTTCTGTGGTCTTCAAAAGAGGAGCCGTGTTACAACAAGCAGTGTGTAACCCAGCTCGGACTCCTGGTGCATCCTGGCTTGAGCCTGGCAAGGTTGGCCCAGCCCAGCCCTGTGCCCTTACAGATCTGCCTTCCTCAGCCTCAGGAGAGAAGGGCTGGGGAGGCCAGGGAGGGAGTCTGGAAGGGAGCCCCCGGCTCCAGTACATGGGCTACCACACCTTGGAGATTACTCAGAAGAGAGCAGCATGTGCTGTCAGGGGCTTAAAGGCAGTATGCATAAGGAGGCTGCGTTGGGGGAAGCCATCATCGGACAGGGTGGTCCTACTCTTATGGAGCCAGTATGTCCAGCTGCAGGGGATTAATTGCCCTTAAAGCAGAAAGCAGGTGCCAAACTAAGAGATTTGACTGACCTGCAACATGTAAAATTAAACAGGTGAAAGTGAAAGCAAGCTCATTTTGTAGAGCAGAAGCCCCACTCTGAGTCAGACTATAAGTGTTTTGAATCTTTTGGGGGAGGATCCACTTTAGGTGTCTGGGGTCTTTTTGTGGATTATTTATTTGTTCTTTTGGGATAGAGCCTTTTCACTCTTGTCCAGAAATACATGTTTTTTGCTTACAGTTCTGTATTACTTTAGTGCATTATTACAATCAGTACTAATTCCAAAGCTCATGGCTGAACTTGATTACTAATTAATGATCTTTTAATCTTTTATTTCTATACTAATGAAAAAACAGAAATGGACATTCTGAGCATCTCTTTCATAGCAGTGAAATAGATTGAAACCAAAGGAACAGTGCAGTGTTATATCAGGAAAGACATACCATACCCATCCCAACAGCACAGAAGATGTTGACGCCAAACCAAATGAGTTGAGAAATTTCAGTCAAGTTGCTCTGTGCATTTCACAGCTGCAACAAACATTCTTGGTGGGGTGTGCCCAGCAGTGAGGGCTATTTTCAGAGCTGTTTGCTAAGCAATTTTTTCAGTTACTGGGTACTAAACTTACAAGACAATTCATTGCTTCCAGTGGCAACAGAATACTGAGAGATGGTAACATCTGTGCCTGTATCTAGCTAACCACATTCAAGCTGTGATGGTGATGACATTCGTGAAACTTGATTAAACTTTTCTTTAATCCCATTCTTTATTTCAGAAACACACACACGAACAATTTCATATCCAAGTCTTAAAGGAAACTCTAAGCTGATGCCATGTGGCCTCATGCAAGAAACTCGAAAATTCCCTTTCTGAGGTCTGTCTCCAAGAGACACACAGGGCTTCCTGTTTATGGGACTGTTCATGCCCACAAGCTATGTATTAAAAAAAGAAAGGAAAAGAAAAAGAGGGGTGTAAACATAACCCAGGCATATTCACTAAAAATTCAGATCAGCTCACTATGGGCTTGTGCTGGGTTCTTCTCTTTGATCCTTGCTGGGTTTTCTTTACTAAAATACCCATCCATCCACCCTGAGGAGATTTTGACCCACCACACTAAATCAGGCCTTCAAATTTTCCCTTGTGAACTTGTGGGGAGGCTCTGGTAGGTGGTTTTCATATGATGACCCCATTCTGCCACACTACCTTCTGCCTCAAATGAACAGGAGAAATTGCCAAAATACACTTGCACACCAAACACAGGTTAAGAAAAACAACTTAAGGATTCTTTCTTTTGACAAGGAAAGCTCAACTGAGGTACATCACCTAGTTTTCAAAGAGTTCCTGCTTTACCCAATCTTACAGCTGGGGGAATGAGATAAGTAGAGGTCAGGACATGAGCCTAAGGTCACATAGAGTTAAGAGTTTGGAGTACCTGGCATGGCCCTGGATCACAAACCTTTATGCCATGAACAACACTACTTGCTTACAGTGTCCTCAGTTTCAGTAGCTACAGGTTTCCTGAGCAAAGGTGGGTTACACCAACTGGCCTGCAAAGCCTTGTAAAGCTCTTACAGAGACCACAAGTAAAATAAATCTGTGTACAAGTTGTTTTCCAGGAAGCAATGCCATCTTTGCCAGAGATGCTTCCTTAGACAAAATGAGGCAGATATGCACATATTTATCAACTCTGCTCTGTATGGTCCTAATGCCTCCAAGCAATGAGCTCAGATTTTCCGATGCTGTTGATTAAGTGAAAAAAGCCACACCTGAGATGAACTGGACCCATCTAGATATTAATTAGCCTGCATCTTTGAAGAGCACATTTTTGTGCATAATAAAAGGCAGCCCTCATCTGAAAATACTAGGTCTTCATTTCAAATGTTTTTCACTTGTTTTGTTTCACTGTAGCAGAGCTACACATCCCGATTAAAAGAGAACTACTGTTTTGTGGTTCAAAAAGTAAACATGCTTTTCTACAGATCAAAGCCATAGTGACAGAACACACAGTGGAGCATGTCAGCTCAGAAAGAAAGGGTTACTAACCCCTGCTTTCAAGTATGAATGATTGATATGCAAATATGGTTTATGGTAATGCTCGCGAATATCTGCTTTTCTGGCACCCCAGAGTTCCCGCATGTATTACTCTCACAGATCAGGGCTGTGTGAGGAGGCTTCAGGAGCACATGTGCACATTCAGAGAACCAGTTTGCTGTGGAAGCCTTCCAGAAAGCCAATAGCTGCTTTGCACCATAAAACTGAACATATATTTTAAACTTCTCAGAATCAACAGAAGCAAATAGTATATCAAATGCCGCTGGTCCTGTGCAGCAAGAGTACTGCCAAACCCCAACTATTCAGGATAAATCATGAGTGGGAACCTCAGATCATGAAAGAGACCTTTAAAGAAATCACAAGGTAGGAGCATAACTTGGTCTCTTTTACAGTAACTTTTGAAGGCCCAGTTTTGAAAAGATTCATTAACTCACATTTTAACTGGATTTTTTCCTGAAATACTAAGCTCTGGCATATGCTTTTTTTACACAATGAAAGCTGTGACTCAACCTTTGCCACTTGCCTCCAAGAGCTAGGCTTTTTCTGAAAAACGAAAAAAAACAAAACAACCAAACCCGAAAACCTATGAAACAGCTTAAATTTTTAGTAAGACAGTGAACTAGCAGCAGAGAAGCAACTACCCATGGAACACTGAAGAACATAAAATGCTTCTGAAGCCTGCAATAAAACTTCTCCAGCTAGTCAAAAAGCATAAAGAAACTCCCGTTCTCCCAACAAGAAAGCACACAAACGCTATCTTTAATTTCCGAAGAATTTACCTCCTCCAGTAAGTGCTCTGCAACACAGCAGAGCAAACCCAACTGTTTCCCATTAGGCAACTGCGTGCCACAGCTTTTCTGCACACACACTCACGAGCCGTAACTCATCGCTAGCATTTCTGTGCACATAAATTCAGACGCAACAGAAGGGTGGGGAAAAAAAAAGCAAATCAAAAGCCATGAAACCTTAAAAATGGTTGCGGTACCTGCAAGCTCCAAGGCAGCACTCATAGTGGAGGCTTCTCTGAGGCAGAGAGCCCAGCACCCTGCTCTCTAGGGCTCATCTGTGGACTTGGGCCCAATATCCACATTTAAAGAGACAAAGAAATGAAAGTAAAACCCATCATCTTTTATCCACTTTCTTTTCTTTTCTTTTTTTTTTAATGAACTGTCTTTAAAGAGAATCCACCAATAATGTATCACATTTGTGCACCTTGGTCTCTCCTTAACCAAGTGCAAGACAACAAAAAAGTAGCAAATCATACGTATATATCACAAGTCCTAATGACCTGAACACGCGCTTGGAGCAAATGTAAATATTCCACTCTCTCAATGAGCAAAGCTCTTAAGTGTAGGCTTAATTTTATCTCTCCTCAATAAATCATTTTTAAGCAAGTATCTAAATATAAGTCCACACTGTACTCCCATAAATACTAATAGGACTTAAACATGTGCTTAAAATTAAACATGTATTTATGTGCTTTGGTGAATCTGGCCAGGAGACACTATGATTGTGTGAGTGGTAAAATCTCTCAGACAGATTGCTTATAGGACCCTGTACATGCTCTGTGCTGTTCATAGAAAGAGATAAGAAACACCAGAGTATCTGAGCCATTAGGGGTGGATAGACCCTTAGCAGTAGGAGATTATATCTTCTACTCTTTCTACTGCAAGAAAGCCACATACAGACAGATGCCCTACAGTGAGGCTACAGAAACCCAGCAGATTTTCCAAAGTCAAACAGGTATTTCTGCAGCCATCCTTAGCTGAGGCTAATGCCTGCACAGGGAAGCAGCACTGGGAGGCTCACCGATGGTGCCCAGCCTCAGCTGATAAGTTACCTGCTGCTCCTCTAAGTCAGGCCGTGGAGAGTCTGATGTGTGGAAGCTGCATCTTGCCCACAACTTCCCTTTCTTATCCCTGCCACTGCTTGACCCCTGCCCTCACCAGGAGAGAGCCCACCAGGGACGAGGAAATGAGGCTGCCCTGGCAGTGGTCTCTGTGAGAGGAGGATGGAGGCTACCCTGAGCCAGACATTTCTGGTTCCAGTACAGAGGGGACGTGTCTTCAAATCTCGCTGTCCAACTCTGTATCCAGCTCTATTTTAACTGGCAATAAATTAAATTTTCCCACATCAAGCCTGTTTCCCTCATGATGGTAATTGTTAAGTGACTTTCCTGTTTTATCTAACCCATGAGCTTTTCCATCTTTTTTTACACGGTCCCATTGAGAAAGGAGCCAGAGAGCAGCTGGGTGGGCATCTGACAGCCAGCCAAGGTCAACCTGCCACTGAGCCTGAGATCCCAAAATGTCAAGCTGGATCACTTTGGTCAGAATCATCATTTTTCCTTCAAGTGAGATGGAAGGAGTGATTCATACATATCTACATATTGCATTAATGTCAAAGAGCACAATAAAATGCTTTCAACTCTATTCATTGTTAAATATTCCAGAACCATATGATGACTTTTTTACAAAAAAACCATATTTCCTTTACTTACAAAGTACAGATTATCAAAGAATGACAAAGATAAAATTGGGAACTAAACCCACATGAATTTTTAAAAAGCACAGCAAAACTACTAGTTATACATTAACCTCAGATGCCTTCCCCCAAAAGATTATTTTTAGGTTAATTTTAGAAGCTGCTTATTTCACAAAGAGGCATGGATATGACCAACACTGTACTATGCCATACTCAAAGGTGTAACTGCCACTGTGATACATATGCACATCCAGCCTAGTTCTCCTGGAATGCATCTGTGTTAACACACAGATGTGTGGGATTATGAGATTACTGAGATGAGGTGCTTTTGCAGAAGTCCAATTTGGTAGCCCTAATTGCAGGAATAGGGATACTAAATCAAAGGATCTAGTATTCTGAGTGAGTCACACTACCATGGACTCACTCATACAAGCTGTTCCATGACTGTGGGTCCCAGTGCCCAGTCCAGCCTCACAGATGTGGTCAGCAGTAAAAAATATCCCAGAAAATACTCATTTACAGTTAAAATCCTCTGCATCACTTGCTAATTTTATCAGTCTGTCAGAGAGGGTCGGAGCCATTCTGCTGTCAGAGAGATAGGAAGCCATTCCGCTAAACTTTGCAGCAAAAACCCCATGTACTGCTGGAATGGTGGTTGGGTTGCCTAAACACCATTTAAGTAGCAGATGTCTGGGCCCACAGACATCTGCTACTTAAGAAGTTCACCTCACATTTACATGACTGTTTCATATTTAATATTTAGCAAGTGTAAATTTGCACATCAGGTTCTGTGTTTCCAAATTTATATATTTACAATCACACCATAATAAGATTAGGAAGCCAGTCTTCGAAGACTTCTTTGGAAAGTCCACTCTTTTCTGCTGAAGTACAGCATAAGTAAAATATTTTAGGATAATAAATATAAATTTTAATATCAATTTCATAAGAAAGTAATAAGATTTTTTTTAATCACCAGAACAAGAATATCAATAACTCCATCACCTCAGAATCCCTTTCTCAGAAAAAAGAAGAAAACTAGTCACAGGTTTGTCTTTAAACGCCCTAAGGGTTGTAAAGAGCAGATTTCCATGACAATACTGTTAAAATACGTGTTTGGCAAGAGATCAAAGCACCAGACAACACAGGGGCCAAACCGGAGCACAGAGAGCCTTGAAGCAACCAAGCAGCTCAGTGGCCTTGAGAACCTTGTGGGAATCACTGGTGAGAAAAAAACCCCGAGGGTCCCCCCAAGACATAGATGTAATCAGAGCTGGGAGCTTCTTGAGTCAAGATCACCTGGATCCAAGGGGCGAGATGCTGTCAATACTCTGAGGAAGCAATGACTCCTGGCCATCACTGGGCTTTGGTGGATGAACTTCAGCATCCAGCTCGGGAAAAAAGGAGTACAGCATAGCAGGACCCTCATTTGCACAATGAATTATTATATCACAGATTTTCTAGTTACTAAAAAAAAGCAAACTAAATGAAAACAGAGGAAAACTGAGCAGTACATCTGTTCCAAGGCAGATTCTTTCCTCCTAGGGAGAAGGCCAAAGTAAAAGGTTAATAACAGAATTACCATGCCTCTCCAGCGGGTAGATTTTTAGAACAGAGGGGAGGCTTTGAGCCTTTGGCTCAGCTGCTCATGCAGAGCTGGAAGCCACAGACAGCTGACTGAGAGCGGGAGGAAGTGGGCACTGGATGCTCTTCTGTATGGGGCACCTCAAACAAAGAAATCCTACATCCAGATGAAGGGCCCCCAATGCTGAAAGGTAAACAGGATGACAGCCACAGGCTGCCCAGACCAGCTACATAAATTCCAGCCTTTCTCTCCCATGTTAATCCTTGCCTCCATACCTCAGGTCCAAAACACTCCCCCACCTGACCCCCACAGCATAATGAGTGTCTAAATCAAAGTTCTTAAAAAATCCTACTACCCCCGGCTTTCCTGGGGTAGATTGTTTCCAATTCCAGTTTTGGCCAATGTCTTTTGCATATGTGGATCCTCAAAACCAAGGTGAACTTAATAAGATCTAACAACAGAGGCCGTATGTGGCAAAACAGTTTCTGTTTATGCTGATCCAAAAGATATTTGTCACTGATGACCAGTAAAAATCAGTCTTTCCCCATTCAAAAAAATCATACCTCTAAATGCCCTTTGCAGCACAAGTGCTACTGGTTGAATCCATGGGGTCCAAGGCACCATTCTGACCTTGCAAACAAGCCAAACAAAAGACCTAGCACTTCTCAAAACAGTTGTTTTTCCAGTCTAAAAAGTGCTTCTGTGTATTTTTTTGAGTACATGGTTTGTCTCGCTGTGTTTCCTGCTGAATAACCTGTGATTTTGCCAGCAATTTAAAATGTGCAAAACGCTTGGCTTTCCTGTTGACATAACTCACAGACTGAGTAACGCAGAGGAAAACAGCCTCAGTCCACAAGTTATTTGGCATCTGAAACTTGCATTGATTTTTGACACGTGCAGTTTTCCTAATACTAGCAGAGATTCAGCCTGATGTTGTACAATCAATCTCTTATTAAACATTTACCTCAGTACATCAGCATTTTTATTTTAGTTGCCAAAACACAAATTTTCTAAAGATCTTCACCATATTAGTGACCATTTAACTATGTTTACCAGTGAGAGTCTTCCAGGATGAGGGAAGCCAACAATCTTGAATTAGGACTGTAGAAATGAGATCATACCACACATTAATTTACTTCATACGGCTGCTCTGAAAAGTTTGCCATAAAGCATTTTTGGGGATTTCAGTGCTAAATCATCTCTATAAAATTCTATTGCTGTATATAACGTGTGTTTTCTCATATATTTGCTACATTTTACAAATAACTCTGAGATTTTTCCTACATGAGGTTCATCCCTAGGTTTCAAGATTTGTCTTTATTCATCATGGTAAAAAGAGGAGGTGCAATGACAAAAAAATATGCCAGAGAAGGCTGACAGAGAAAAGCAAGCCATCATCAGTAATGTCACATTGGAGTAAAGCTATGCATAATTCAGGGATGCCCTAGGGTAGCTTGAAGTCTTCTAAAATGAATCACTAGTATCTTGTCCTGTACCACAACTGGCGAGGTGGAGAGAAAAACTTCCACTAAAAATCTGAAGTCTACAGTATTGTATAAAGTATTCATTCAAGAGAAGAAGTGATTTTCTAAAGCAGGCAAAAAGCAGATACATTTATACCACTTTGACACAGCTTATGTCTGTATTAGCACTCAGTAACCTAATGAAACAGTAAAAATTAAACAATTTGAAGCTTATATTAGATGCCAAATTGAGTTGCATGTGTGGGTGTGAGGAGACGTATAAGAGCTGAGTGCTGAGTGCTTCTTTGGCCATGAAGTGCTTAGATCAGAAGGCATCAAGAGTGACAAAATAAATACCCTGCCAGAATTGTGACTCTGAATTTTTTGGGTTCTTTGCAGATCAGAAAAGAAATCTCTAATCCAAGAAGCCAATACTTGAAGAACGTCCAGGTCACCATGAAAGATTCACTGTGCCAGACCTCCTTTCTTCCAAGAAAAGGATGGTTAATTCTAAACCACAGAGAGACATTGGTGGGAGTTATATAAATAAGTCTGTGTAAAGTCCATTTTTGTAACATGCGAGACTAGACTGTGTGCATTGACATTAAAAACATTACTTCCTTCTCTTCCTTTTCTACCTAATAGCTACATTCCATGACAGTTTTTCTAAACTTATTCCTGAAAAACTACTCAATATATACGGTTCTTTGAAAAACTTGTTTCCATTCTTAAAATATTTCTATTTGAAAATAATAAAAATATCATTTTAATACACGTATATTGGATTAAATTAATTGTCTGGGTAAACAGAGATGTGGAAAATTTACAGCAATATAATTAATTATTTTGACTCTGGCACAGGGCTGGGTTTAGTGTAAGATTAGATTATTATTCACTTGAATAATAGAAATAGAATTCTTATAGAAATAGAATTCTAATAGAAAAGAACCCAAAATTGTCTATGCAAAAGCTTGCAATGTCATCATGTGTTTAATTTGGGAAGATTTTCTCAACAGTATTTCAATAAGCTTATACTATTCTCAGAGCAGGCTGTCACATGTGCATCCTGCTCATCTGTCAGGGCATTTGTACAAAACCATTTTTTTTAAGGTAAAATTTTTTAGACAGTAGAACTGAAAAATTGGTTGCAGTCCTTAGCAAATAATGCAGTAAAATTCCTTCAATTATGTTCTTATCAGCTTAAAAAGAACCAAAGAAAACTGATATGAAAACAAGGAGACATTGTGTTATGAATGAAGGCTGGTAAATTGACTCCTTTTCAGAAAAAGCTGAAAAACATCACTTTCAGTTGTGGCAAGCAGCACAACAGAACCTGCTCTAATCATATACAGATGATGAGAATTTGTCTAATGTTTTATGGCGAATCGTTGATGAGGCCTGCAGAAGGAAAATTTGTAGAAATAAAATCACCTTGACAGTAAAGCACTAGGGTCAAAAAGCAAAGTAAAGTCAGTGTTCTTAGCTTTAATAAAAACAGTATGATCTGTCATCAACACAGCATTTTTACACTCTTGGACAATGCACTCTGGGAGCTCCTGCTGGGTTTCATTTGATTTTCTCGAAAACCAACAAAGGACAGCTTATGGCTGGTAATTCATTATGACAGCAGAGAAGTTATAAAAATACATGTGTTTAGATCCCTGTAAACAAACAGCCCACACTCCAATTTTCCACACAGAAACTATTACCCAGCCTAGGTAAAACATACCTTTAAGCCATAAAGTAGATCTCTTAGCTTGGGGGTTTTTATGTTTGAGCTGTTTGTTCTGGAGGGGAGGTTTACGCTTTATTTTTTTTTAACTGTGAACCTGAAAGTACAGACTTTTAAAATCTATTATTGTAGTTTCTTGAAATTAATCTGCCTTCTCGGCTGCAAAGGTATTCAAGGCACATTTGGGTGAAGAAGCTTGACAAAGTGCAAAGAGGTATCGTTAAATACCTGAAGGGATTGTACATACATTGCATCATTGTCTAAATACTGGCTGGGCAAGATCACAAGGCAAAACAAACAGCAGGGTAATTGAAAACATCTATGAACTAGATGATCAGAGAAGTGGAGTGATAGGCAAAAGCATATACGATTCACTCCTCATTGCCTGGTTTTACACTAATGTTAGTGTTATAGGAATGAAAAACAGGGAGGAAAAGAAAGAAGAGAAAGAAAATTAAAAAGAGCATTTGAATTTTAAGCTCCTTGGGCAAAAGGGATATTTCAGAGAGACAAACCTTCACTTCCAACAGCCACTCTGGGAAATCCGAACAAAACCAGCCTTAAAATATATAACTTTACTTAAATATTTATATTTTTAAAGCTGCACTCACTGACAAAATTTTGAAAAGATAGCGAATAAAGTTCTCTTTATGTGGAGTTTTTTGCAGAAAAGAAAAACAAGCACCTGGATGGATTCATGTGAGCACACTGTCTCCTGTTCAGCACTGAGACATAAACCACGTATGTGTATAAACAGACAGAGGGGGAGAGTGACATAAAGCATTTTGAAGAAGCCCAACCTGTGGCTAGCTGATCCACACCAGCGGGAATCCTTATGGCAGACACAGCACTACTGACCAAGTGCAACGTGACAGGTACGTCTGGCTTAGTTGGTGGTTGGGACACAAAGCAATAGAGAGCACCATTTTGCCAGAAAAGCCATACACCCCCATTGTTTAATAGTGGGATACAATCCTTGTTGCTACCCCAGTGAAGTGTAAGAAAGCCCAGATTTAAGGGGAAAAAAAAAAAAAGAGGAGGGAAAAAATCCCAAGACAATCCTGCCCCTCCAAAACTTCAGGAGACAACTACATTACCAGACAGTGAGGTCTTTTATGAGGGCTGGTGCTGTACTTGGGTACCTGCTTTGGGACTCCACAGTGTAAAACAGGTAGCACAGCTCGTTCAGCCTGTGCGTTCATACATGTATCCTGAGAGTTAAAAATTACCAGCTTTCAGAGACAATTAACGATTCCATCTGTTTTCATTTTTGGGTCGCTATCCACACCTGATTGATGTGTTCTCTGAAATCAGGTAATTTCTAAAGGTTACTCTGATCAGCTGTCCAAAGACACTTAGATGTTGGGCACTATTGAAATGCTGTATGACCAGTATGACTCCCAATGCTGCAATAAACTTTCCTGTATTTATGTTCACTACTTTTCTCTAAGTTCAAGAAGAAGCATCACTACATTTCCACAGAAGGAGGAAGGGGCTCTGGCCAGCCATCCACAATGCAAGAAGTCACTCTGCACAATGCTGCCAGAAGCTCTCCCTCCTCCTGACTGAAATTTCAGGGAAAGATGGCGCTGCCCTTGAAGTTTGGATAGAGCCTGCTTGTGCCAGAGCACGCTGAGCATCCCTGCGCAGCCGAAGACAGGGTTTGTCTCACCCAAGCACAGCCTGCACTACTGATCTTGTTGTGAAAGTGCATTCCTGGATAGGTGCAAACACTTGGGCAGTTTAAGGTTGCCCAGTTGCCCACCAAGTTGCCAGGAAGATCTGTAAGCACGTTGGGTGCAGCAGCCACTCTGCAGGAGTTGCAGAGACATGGTGCTTGATTCAAGGGCTCAGGTTCCAGCTCTCAGTTTAGATACTGCTGCACTTTTCTCCTGAGATATTTCAGTTCCTACATCACTTAGGTTCTGCAATACCGACCTGAGCAGTATCCAAATGCACTTAAATATCCATGATGGAGCAAGGAGATGAAATAATTTCTTAAGTCCCAGCTGGCATTTTACTAGCCCTTTCCCTCAGAAAAGCCCTCATGCAGCACCTACAAATTGATATGGATCTAACATATATTTTTCAAATTCATTCTCTATAATGAAATGGTAAAAGCCTAATGTAATAGAGATATTAAAAAGAAGATTTAGCTTCACTGGAAAAAAATAAAGACAAGTCAACCATCTAAAGGGGGGTCAAGGTTAGTAGTGAAAAGGTACGAAACTAGTTAACCTTATTATACAAATTATACTTATCCCCAAGAAAGACATTCTTCTTCATTGAGTTCCCATCATTTATGTGGGAACTTCCATTCTACACTCATGAATTTGGAGAACAAAATGAATGGTGGAGTTTTTCCCCAAAATGCACCAAAAGTAGGCAAGTGTGACCTCTATTAGAAGCATCTTGTGCAGCAGTTTGGATTCATCCAACTGTGTCAGGTTCTGGCATTTTACGCTTTTCTTCTGAACACGGAGAACAGTTCTTTTACACTGACCCAAATTTCTGTCTAAACTTCAGTTTCCTCTCTAATTTCTGGAAATTTAATTTGTAACTGCACACATTCTTATTATAAACATCTGAAGCATCACAACTTTCAAAAATAGCAACAAGAAAGACAAAACCATATTTTTGCTGGCATAATATCTACTTCCCTAGGTATCCATCCAATCCTCCTTTTCCCCGCCAATAAGCATAACATATATCATTAGTCGAATACCAAGAGAGCAAGAGGCAAAGACAAAACTCTCAAATACAGGTTGTATCTGCCCCATCACTTATGATTTCACATTTTCTTGTCCCATCTCAGGCATATGTTTAGCACAAATTTGCATCAAACGTGAAGACAACTGCATGAAAGACAGAGTTTGCATTATTTTTCCTCCTCTTAAGCCTCATCGTCCTTGAAAGACTCAGAAATCCCTTTATTGGGAATTCTACCTCCATAACAACAGCAGAATGGGCCCTCGTGGAGCAGCAAAACAGCTCAGCTCATTTCAGATCTGTGCTATTTTATTGAGCTGGCAAAGATTTCATATGCAAGCATAACAGCCCTGAGAACTACAACAACAGTTAGCGATAGCCCAGCCCAATGGAAATCTGAGGGAGCCTTGTCACCAACTTAAACAGAGCCAGAATCTCACTCACTACTTAAATATGAAGGAGCAAAAATGAGACAAAACCATTTAAATCATCTCCCAAATAGGAATTATTGCTTTTCTTTCAGTCCTCCTGGAAGGAAAAATGATTATGCTTTTTAGCTGTCAGAAAAACAATCCAGGGTAATTCATAAGGTATTACATTAACACATATAAAACAAAATGAAAACTAGCTTCAGAGTATGACCTTTCACTCCAGCAAAAGCTGAAGCAAGTGTATTGCAGGCTAAATTAATACACATTCTACTAGGCAAATAAATTCAAAACAGGGAGTCAGATTCTCCTCACTCTCTGGGGAAACAGGAGTTTCAGCTCAAAGAAGACATCAATCCTGAATAGGAGTCAGATCAAAAATTGAAAATGCCAACACACAACACTGATATTTTTAAATCTTTAAGATTAAAAAAAAAAAAAAAAATCAAACACACCAAAACAAAACCCATAGTATTCCAGTGATGTCAAAAAGGGAAGAGGGATTTTTAAAATATACCTTGTATCACTGCAGTATTGTCTGCAATTGTGGGATTAAGTCCAGGATTTTATTTTCAGCTCTCTGGATCTTGTGCTGTATTATCATCGGGCAGCAAGGCTAGAAATTCACCTTGCCTAAGTGCACTTGTATACACGTGATTAAAAAAGAGGTCTTTAACTGAGAGACGTGGTCTGGTAAATGGAGCAGAAGTTACAGTAAATAATGGTGATATGCTCTGTAAAAAAATTGTAGTCAAATGCCATGATATTTAAAATTAAATCCCCCAAAACCTTAAGAGTAAAATAAATTTGGCTTATGCAAAACTATAATGAGGGAGATTCTCAATTCTTAAACTGAACAAATGATGCAAAATTATCAATGTTGTAAGTCCAGTATACTGTATAATATCATACAAACAGAGGAAATATATTTACTGTAGCGGAGACAGTCTGCTATAGCTCTTCAAAAGCAGATATTTAAAGTTTACTTTCACATGGGTTTTCACTTTTTGACCTGCTCTTGACCTGGGTAATACTTGCAGACCAGTGAGTTTAAGAAGGCCTGGGATCTATTAAAAGAGTAGTAGCTTGACTTTTACTGACTAGCACACTGATGCTTTAAAGTAAATGTTATGGTTTGTCACAGGAACCAATTTGGTTACCGTTTGTTCTTCCTGCCCCTGCCTGCTGATATTTTTTCAAGTGTTTTTCATTCTTTAAATTCTATAAAGAAATCTGCATGCTGTTATTTTAAACTTCTGTATCTTTCTTTTGAGTAGTTCATATTTAAACAGTGGGCAGTATACCCAGAGTTTAACCCCAGTGCCATTTGGTAGGACTTGAACTCTGCATGCACCACCATTGTGCTCCTCTTTTCCGGCCACTCAGTTATCGTGGTGAAAGATCCCATTAAAGACATAGATGGCTATAATTCTTCTCCCCTTAAATTAATCATAAGCAATACAGTACACTGTGTATTAAAGTATTTTATACTAGCTTCACCACCTGTTTAAATTTGCATTTCAGTTATTATTGGTTTATTTTGTTAACATCACTGGTTCCTGTGATACCTTTCCAGCTTTACACAATGTGCTGGATTCTGTTAGATATGTCAAAACAATGAGAAACTTCAAAGAGTTTGGCCAAACGCAACCCTGACCCATCCCTTAATTTTACAAGGGACAATTTTGTAGTACCTAAGTTGAATTTATTGGCTTAAAATAGTTCTATTTTATGCAATATGGCAAAAAAGGTGCAAAATTTCTTTCCCCCTTTAAATTACAAAACCATAACATATCAAGTCTGTTGCGAAAGGCCACAGCTGAGTCCCTGGCTAGCAACATGCTTGAGAAGTCCTGCATTTGTATGGTAGCAGAGGTACGTACGAGAACAGGAATGAATCAGCCCTCAGCAGACATTAGCAGATACTTGACATACGCACAGCAGAGACTGAAGCACAATCTAGGTTGAGCCTTATCCTTTCCTCTAAAGCATTAGGTTCAAAGGTGCAGTAGTTGTGTAAATCCTCTAACTTGTATTTTTTCAATATCACATTTTTATTTGCCTCAAAACAAAGGGCTTGTGTACCAGCAATGACTTATGTCCCAAAATGATATCAACTGTGCAAGTTTATGTTCACAAAAGTAATCACCCCTGTTCTCCCAGGTTAATGCAGAAGGGGATGGAACACAGCAGAGAAGCTGCCTCTCTTCCTATGGCAGGTTTATTGGCTTGATTCTTCCAAGAATTATGTCTGATATTATATAAAGGGGATTTTCTGTGGACTCTTCTCCAATATTATGAAGTCTGTCAAACAAAAGAAATCTCTAGGTTTTTGAAGTTGCCTGTATTGCACCTTTAAATTGCAAGAAATCCAAACTTGAGAGGGTTTGTTTGAGGCAGAGCTGTTGACTGACTAGATGACTTTTAAAACTCAGTTAAGAAAACATTAGCAACTCTGGACAGGATTGATGAATGCATCAAGTGACAACCTGCAAAACCTTCAGAAATTAGATGTGCTGCAAACAAACATGGAGAAATTAAGCTGCTAAGCAAAAAATTGCAAATGTTTCCTATTTCTCCTAACTGTTTCTTCTTCCTTATGCAAATTCTAAAACTGTTGTGCTTACAGCCAGAATTTTTGAGATCTTGTCTTCATTTCTAAGGTAGAAACAAAGATGGCTCCTTTGCCTCTTTTGACAATTTGTTGTTTACCGATTAAATCTACAGAAAGATGATAAAAGAACATTTCAAATCCCTAAAACTGAGTTTTGACATAAAATGTTTTTGGAGGTGTTACCATTAAAAGAGACTTTAGTTTGAGTAGCAGCTCTTGTAGGCAATTAAACCGAAGGCAACATTTTGGTAAATAATTTAAGAGAGATTTCCCCGTGTCAGTTCTCTCACCTTTAGTAACAGTAAGCATCCTACTTTCATAGCAGCAGTATGGAAAATTGTACTTAAAAAGTGCTACAGGGTACTGCCGCAGTACCTTTACTGTGCAGTGAAACATTTACTGAACCTGAGACAGGCTAAGCAGCATTCCACTATATAAATCACGTAGCCTTGGTTTTGTTCAAGCAAAGTTATTAATGTGACTAACCGAAGAAGTAGATACTGTGATACTTCAAAGAATTCCCACCCATCCCATTCTGTGTTTTTCTGGGATGTAAGATAATGTCACTGCCTTTGGTGTCCTGTTTAAGTCTGATTAAGGAGTAAAAGTAGGCTGCATTTGTGTAAAGGATTTCCTATTGCATTGAATGAGACGGTTGCCTTGCACAAATGAAAATTCAGTGACTTCAGACAATGCAGAAGCTCATTAGATTTAGTTGGCTACTAAAAGAAAGGCAAAACAAGGAAAAAGAAAAAAAAAATTTGCACCCCTTCAATGCTTCCTATTGAAGAGCAAATAATGTCTGGAATATCTATATCTTCTCTTCAGCTTTAGTTTAACATGCAAATGGTCGATTCAGCTTAATGGTTTGCAAAAATCACTGTACCAAGAACAAGCATTTCTTTATGTTTATAAATATTTTTCAATTGTTCTTCTTTTTAATAAAAAAATGAAGATGAAAATTATTTACCAGAATTTCCATTTTTACAAGCTGCAGAATCACTACCCTTCAGCTTCTCAATCTATAGCCAAGAAACCAACCGAATTGCTACCATTCACGGCTCCTGCAGGCTGCTGTAGTCACCAAAAGAAGGCTACCTTTAACCCAATGTTAGAGGATTTATCTGAAAAATTGCCTTCAAGATTTTAGAAACATAATTAGTGGAAAGGTTAAAAAGATCAGTATTGTAGCAGCAATAGGATGTTAAATAGGTATAAGAATCTTTCAAGGCTAGAAAAGGCATTAGAACTGGTGACTTACTGATGGTTACCCCAACCCCATATATTTCTCAGTGTGATGGTGATTGCACATGTTAAAAGATCAATGATAGATAAATGGAGCCAGCTTTGGTTTCTAGGATTTACTTGGACAGTTAAGAGTCAAACTCAAAGCTTAAAACTATTAAAGGAGTGATCAATTTGTTAACGAAAGATCAGATAGGATTTTGCAGTTGTGAGGACAGAATACCAGAAAAAGAACATTTTATTTTCAATAAATCAACGCATTCGAGAAGAATCAACACACAGCAGAGAAGAAAGACAAAAGAATCATAACATTTAATTAATTTCAATTATTTCATCGACAAGACTAAGTGGGTATTTTTCCTAATGAAATTAGAGAGTATTGGAGAAGGAAGGATAGGCTTAGCTAGTATATTTAAAAATTAATACAAGTCACAACATTTGGCTTTGAATCCAAATGTGTATTCCATCTCTTGAGACTTTGATAGTGCTAGCATCTGGGATTTGAGTTCAGGACACTGCAAGTCAACAACTCAGGCTTAATCTATAGATCCAATACAAGTTGTTCTGGTTCTACAACAGGGTAAGCTAGACCATGCAGGAAAACTAACAATTCACCCAAACTTTAATCCTGACCAAAGTCAGATAGGAATCCTAGAGAGTCTGAGTACATTTCACTGCTGCTTTCCATCTTGATTGGGAATTCAAAGTAAATAAAGCAAGTTTGACCCCAAAAAAATTTGCAGCTAAGACTGAAAGAAGAGTTCATTTTTTTAAACTCTTGCAATCTAACAAGAAGGCTTTTATCCCGGAACAGGCAGCTCAACTGTGTGGATCAGAAAGTGTCTTTTCCTAATTCTGTAGAAAGAATTGAGAGATTTGCCCTTATTTCAGAGTAACCAAACTTCAGACCAAATCTCTGATGTGTAAAACATAGGCAGACACTTTGGTATCAGGTTATAGATTGCATGGCAGGATTGAGAATTACAGAAGTATCAATAATCTTTTTTTCACAGGATTTGGGAAAATTTTTTTTTAATGGCAGAACAGCTTAGCTTGCATTTCCTAGCCTTCTCCTCAAGTCAGTTTAATCCCCATTTTCCTAATTTCAGATTGGACGTTTTTACCTGATTCCAAACTGTGCTAAAGCCCAAGGTATGGGATTTATTCAAGTGTTTCTCAACACACAAAACTGCATTATCTAAGACTTCTTCTGCACGAAGATCTTCTCTTGTCTACTCTGGAGAAGACAAAGTCTCAAAGGGAATGTGAGGCAAGGCTGTCTAATAACTGGACTGAATCTCACAGGCAACCTCGTTTAGAGGGGATGCATGGGGAAGAATGACGAGCAGGAAATTAAAGCAGAAGAACCACCCACCACCATTTAAAATGAAGCCAGAAAACGGGAAATTTAAAGGATTTGAAAATAAAATGGGCTTCCTGGATCAAAGCATTGCAAAAGGAATACAGAATTTTAAACCTTTAGGTAGCCAGTTCAAAATCCAGCTGAGGTCAGAAGGGATGAAAGGTTATCATCCTCTAATGATTTTCACAAACTTAATTAAAGACTCCATCAAGCTTTTTATGTCCAAGTGCACAACCCTAACTTCCACTGGAGACAATAGCAAAACTCATATTGACTCAGAAAGCAGCCAGTATGTATCCATAAATAGGCATCCTGTCGATGACTGGAGATAAGCTTATTAAAAAAAAAAAATGGTGAATACACTCCAGATGTAAAGAGGTTTTTGGGACCTAGACATGCGTTTCATGATTTTAGGTGTAACTTAGTGAACAGTCTTGATGAGAAGAAAAAACAAGCAACAAGCCAAAAGGAGGTAAGACCTAAACTAAAGAAAAGCAAAGAATTAGACTGTCCACAGAAGGACAAGCATCATGAGAAAGAGAAAAAAACTCAGGTTGTTGGGTATAAAGTTGTATTGAATCTCTAGTGATGAACATTTCTCTCCCCTTTCACAGAAAAAAAACCCAAAACCAGGTCTTGATCTATGGTGTCACAGGCACAAGCAAAAGAACTTGTCATATAGATGTGGTTTTCAGTTTTAAATCATGTTTCAGCTTGCAAATGCAAATCTAATAAGGAAATGCCATGACAGTATGTTGATTCAGTAAGAAACACAGACAGAGCATTGAGCCTTGGATGAGCCATAACTCCTTGGAAAGAAATCTGTGTTCATTTACACATTTTTGACACAAATGCACAGAACCTGCAATGTTTAAGTCCCCATCTCATTTGGCTGACAAAGATTTTGCACCTAAACTCATACTGTAAAGGCCTGGTTATGGCATGAGATCCTGATGAACAGATTTTTGCAGCCTCCTGGGACCCTACTATTTACCACTCAGGTTTCTCTGATTGTAAGAGGTTATCACGGGCTAAACTTGGAGCAGGCGAAACCAAGGAGGAAAAACCAAAGGATACGACGTGTTCAAGAGAAAACTGCGGAACTTGGGAACCAAGACCTCTCCTGAAAAATCCTCTTTCAATGTATTAATATATTTGCATTTTTTGCTGGGATTGCTTGAAAGCCTCATCTAAGTGGTGCCACAGCAAAGAGGAAGGGGTAAAAGAAGAATAGGGATGAGAATTGAAAATCTGGCTTTTAAGAAATGCAACATTCTTCTTACTACCCAACACTACAGGTCCTCCTATACTTCATGGGAAACTACACCTCTCTTCCCCTTGGGTTTCCCTGTGCTGTTAAATGACAAAGAGCATACTTCACAACTCTTATCAATGACTCAGACTGAAGTAAAGCTGTTCTTAAAGGCTCACAAAAGAAAGAGCTGCACACAGACCCCTGACATTCCCTCAAAAATCTTGTATGATGCAAGCATTTTCTTGAATACAAACTTGAGTGCTCAAGACAAAACTGAGTCCTCTGGTTTAGATGCAGGATTTATCCTCCATAGGAAACCTGAATATCCTGGAATTTGCCCCAAATGGAAAGAAAAACACGTTGAAAATCTTTTCCCAGCAATTTAGAAGTTAAAATTTTAAAAGCACTTTTTTTTTTTACATTTTCATTTTGAAATCTGAGGTTACAATATCAAAATGCTGAAATTAAGACAGTGAACTTTCCATTTTAATAACCACGGTTACAGATTTGTGTGTTTGGTGCTTTTTCCCTGAAAAAATCTAAGGGGATGACCACATATTTTTTGTTGTAAAACAACTCTTTATTAAACATCATACATCAATAGAAAAATATTTCACCAAAGAATTGCACCAATCTACCCCAACCAGCTGTTCCTTCACAGACAGGAAAGAAAAAAAGCCAACAAACCAGCTTTGTTGGTACAAACCTTGAAAATATGAAAATGTAAACTAAAATATCTTTTAAATTATTTATTGATGTTAGAAACTGAAGTATGTGTTGTCATTTATATGCTGAACTGTTTACAGTACTTGTCTTTCCTGAGCATCTGAAGACCTCTTGAGAAACCAGTGGGGGAAAACCAGAAAACAGGACTTCATTCCCAGCATTCTTTTAAGTTTTGTGCGTCAGATAACACGGACCTATTTGTGTAAAATCTCACTAAAATCACTAATTTTCAATAGTTTTCTATGGAAGCAACAGATCATAGTATCATGAGTCATCTGATGTAACATTTGCATCACACCACGGGCTTCAGTCATGGTAGCTGAAGAAGGACATCTGAGTTGAATCTTATCAAGATTTATTACATCTGCATAACCTATACGTAACTTAGGATGTTGCTCACCCCCCTCAGCCCAGTAACCAATAGTCCAACAGTGAACGAATAGAAGAACCCCCAGAAATTCCTCAGATAAAACCCTATGACTTCTCTATCTGGAAAACCCCTGAAGCTTCTTGCCTCCGTTTCCCTTAGCCTTGAATTCAGGGAATAACAGCAACTGCTCCAAAGGGTTCAAATGCATAGATTAGTACCCGAAAAAAGTAAAGCTCTGAAGAGGCAAAAAGCTTCACATCTTTTCCAATGCAGAGTAGTCCCAAATTGTCGCTGTGATTTGGTACCTCTTCAGAGATAAGTCTCTCTTCTGTTCTCTTTCTGACCAGTCTCAGTCAGGTCGTTTATCAAACTAATTGCTTTAAAGACAGACATTCTTAGGCAATCTGTTCCCTCTCCGTATTTCCCATTACAGTCATTGAAAGTTATGTATGCAGATGAAAATGATAACAGACCTCTTGCACTCTCAGAATATTCCTTTTTTAAACAAACACTGGGAACTCCAACAGAAAACATGGCTGAGTCCAGTCCAATCTGACAGTTCTCGGAGTAAGAAAATACAATAGCAGTACTGGTGTCAAGCAAGGGATTCTAGTCCATTGTTTACCCAAAAAGTTTGAGAGCTGATTAAACAGTCAGCTTAAGGTCTGGAAACATGTTCAGAAATAGTGCCTGTGTGCCATCTGAAGACAAACATTGCCACCATCACCAGATCCTGCAAGCAGTCCCTACCTTCCTTCTCCCTGCTACTGAGAGATAAAAATTAGTGTGACATGAATAAGTGTGAAGAAATGCTGGACTTACACAACATGCAATTCACACCAAACTACCTGAGAAAAATCAAGTAGAAATATTCTAATGCAAGGCTGCAGCTACTGTATATAATCTATTCAACTGAAATATAACCAGCATTCGGGCTTTTGGAAAGTACTCTCTGTCCTAGCCCTCAGCCTACAAGTTTCATTGTGAAAGGGAGAGGACATGGTAATTGCCACCAGGTCTGAAAGCCATCTGGTTTGTCCTCAGGTGCTGCAAACCATCACTTTGTCACTGTAGAGAGCCTACACCTTTACAGGACACTTGCAAACACTTGTCCCCTTGGGACACAAGCCTACCCTCCCTTACCCAGGGACCACATCTCCATTCACAGGAGACAGAGCAGCCTCTTGCAGTTCCATTGCTCCCTTAGCATAGGATGGAGCAATCGGGGCTGATGGCTTTCAAGGGGGATTACAAAAGCTTTGAGTAAAGGAAACCAAACAACAAGACCTTCCTTCTGCTTTCCCTGCTTTTTATGGCTTGTTATTTCTTGCAAACAAGGGAACGAGTGCTGAAGTCTTTGAAAAGGATAATTGCCACGCATGTTGGATGACCATCTCTGCTGTAGGGCTCATTTATTGACATGACCAAAACAAGATAGACCTAAAACTGCCTAAACGTGTAAGATCATAGCTCTGCCTTGCTCACAAATAAAATACAAAAAGGAACACTAGGTGTCATGATATTATGACTAAAATGTTCAAGTGCTATATCAATAAATAGCAGTAGATGAAAGAGTGCATTCCCTCAGAAGCTAAAACATTTGTCAAGATGTATACATCTAAACAAAGGATTCATCTGAAGGTATAAAAATGTGTGCTTTTTCAATTCATTCTAAAAGATCCAAATATATTCCCGGCAATATGAAAATGAAATGATACACCATATTTAAAACAAAAAAAAACCCCAGAAAACAACAAACCAACCAAACAAAAACAAACAAACAAAAAGCACACAAACAAGCAAAGAAAAAAACTCACCTAATTATTCCAGTCACAAATTTTGGAAACTGGTACCACTCAGCACAGTTACAGACTTTGCCCATATTTTCTTATGCTCCTGTATACTTTGTAGGCACTACAATGAGACTATCTAGTCCTCTTTAGTATTCTAAGCTTCCTGATGATGTTCAGTGATGTCAGTAGAAGGAATTCAGCTGATTTCTATGACTCTTGAGATAGTAAGGACATATCCATATGTATGAATATGTTGGTAAAATAAACCCTTAAGGACTTGTATACTGTTAGAAAGATTTACTTGGGGTTCAGAGAATGCTATGAAGTGGAATTACCAGTGCTGTTCTATAATGATTGTAAGTAAATAGCTGGAAATAAAGGTCAACTGGTGAAAGAAATTATCATTTTTCGAGGAGAAGTTCTAGAGGTTCTTTAGAAATTCGTAACTAAGCTAAAACAGCATCTGATAAAAAAAAAACCCACCATCAATAATCTCATGCTTTCATAGTGTTTTTCCCCATGCTGCATGCAATTGAATTCACTCCAGTTCATGTATGAACACAATTTTTTTTTGGTGAGTCCCCTTTCCAATAACCACATTTATATCACCATTAAGCAGCACATCAAACTATCAGATCACTGTGGGCTCACTCCTATCTCCTTGTGACTGATAAATCCCCTTGATACTTCTCAGACACTGAACAACTCAGTCATTTTGGTGTATTTATATGAGCTTTGATGATGTGACCAAGTTGCTGACAGCTTGCTTGTGTTAAACTGCAGCTCAGCTTTGAGTCTGCTGGTGTAGACTCTGTTCTGCTCCAAACCTTCAGGGAAACTGCAGGAGGCATTTAAACACTAACGTACCTTCAGTGATAGGTGTAAGTGTCGCCTCATTTACGTTTACTTTCTTCGTCACACACGTGCTTCAGTGTTCTTTTCCTGCTTTGTCGCTTAGTTCTGCACTGAAACGTCAGTCTGCCCTGCAAGGCAGCTCTCATTGTTCTTTATTACTGTGGCTATTGCCATAAAAGAAAATAAAATGTGTTTCTATAGATACAGCAGCAACAAAAAGAGAGCTAAGAATCTCCATCCTTTACTGGATACTGAGTGACAAAGCCTGAAAAAAAAGTCGAGGTACTTCATATCTTATTTGCCTCAGTGATTAATAATAAGTAACATTTGTTCTGAGGGTACCCGGTCCCCTGAGCTGCAAGACAGGGAGCAGAATGAAGCCCTGAACCAAGGAGGAAAGTTCAGAAACGTGATACAGATCTTAGACACACTCAAGCCAATGGAGCTGGAAAGGATCCACCCAAGGGTGCTGAGGGAGCTGGCAGAAGTTCTCACCAAATCACTTCCCATCCTTATCAGCAGTCCTGTCTAGTAAGGGGAAGGGTGCAGATGTTGTTTACCTGAACTTTACTAAAGCTTTTGTCACAGATTCCCACAGCATCCTCCTGGAGAAACTGGATGCTCATGGCTTGGTCAGGTGCATTGTTCACTGGGTGAAAAAACTGGCTGGGTGGCTGGGCCCAGAGGGTGTTGGTGAACAGATTTATGTCCTGCTGGCACATAATCACTAGCGGGGTTCCCCAGGGCTCAGTACTGGGGTCAGCCCTGTTTAAAATCTTTATCAATGATTGGACAAGGGGGTCAAGTACACCCCCAGTCAGTTTGCAGATGACACTAATTTAGATGGGAGTGTTGATCTGCTGGAGGATAGGAAGGCTCTGCAGAGGGATCTGAACAGGTTGTATCCATCGTCCAAGGCCATTTGGATGAGCTTCAACAAGGTGAAGGGTTAAACAAGTGCCCTGGGTCATGACAATCCTATGCAACATACACTACAGGCCTTGATGCTGGAAAACTGCCCTGCAAAAAAGGACCTGGGTGTGCTGGTTGAGAGCAGCTGAACATGAGCCAGCGTGTGCCCAAGTGGCCAAGACCACCAATAGTATCCTGGCCTGTATCAGAGTGTCCAGCAGGACCAGGGCAGTGATTGTCCGCCCGTAACATGGAACTGCTGAGGCCACACGTCAAGTGCTGTGTCCAGTTCTGGGCCCCTCACTGCAAGAAGAGCATTGAGGTGCAGGAGCATGTCCAGGAGTGGGCAGTGGAGCCAGCCTCTGGAGCCTAAGTCTTATGAGGAGCATCTGAGGAAACTGAGGTTGTTTAGCCTGGGCAAAGGAGGCTCAGGGGAGACCTTATTCTCCACAGCTACCTGAAAGGAGCTTTTAGCGAGGTGGGGGCCAGTCTTTCTTCAACAAGCAATGGGACAAGAGAAAACAGCCTCAAGCTGCACTAGGGCAGGTTTTGATTGGATACTAGGAAAAATCTCTTCACAGAAAGAGTCATTAAGCATTAGAACAGGCAGCACAGGGAAGTTGTGGAGTCATCATTCCTGCAGGTGTTTAAAAGGAATATAGAGGTGGCACTTAGAGATGTGGTTTAATGGTGGACTTGGCAGTGCTGGGTTAATGGTTTGACTCAATAACCTTAAACGTCTTTTCCTATTTAAACAGTTCTATGATTCTTTTGGTCATTTCATTCCACCTATTTCATCCTCTGAGACCTGCAGATTATCTTATACCTGTGAAGTAGGATTTTCCATGTTAGTCACATATAAGAATTCCAGCACAGTTATAAATGAATGTTTTTGGAAGAATTTCTAACCTTACAATGGTCCTTATAAACACTTGGGATACAATTTTAAAATATATTCCCTTAAGTTTTTTCACACAGGACCAGACATGTCGCAGGGGCATTCTTAAATATTTATAAGTTATTCCAAAGAGATAAAAAAAGAAAAAACTGAAACCATCCCAAATGTTCCCATGCATGTTTGAGTCTACTAAAAATTCCTAAGATTCTCCCAGAAAACAGTGTTCTACCAACGCAGGGTCATGGTCTTTGGCCTCTGCATTGCCTCAAGCATATTTACCATTATTATAAGACCTGTCATTCATCTCTTTAGATCTCTGACAGAAAAAAAAATGTTTAGCTGTTTTATGTAGTTAGACAATATCTTGATGCAGAAACAAGAACTCCCAAGCCTGCGTGTCAGCCACAGAACATCTGTGCTTTTGTGCTGGTGATTTTGTGACACTTTTAATATACAAAGCAAAACTTCTTCCAACTTTTTCAGCAAAGATGTTTTACATGCATCTTAAAAAAATAGTGAACATGACATCCTTAATGTCCCTGGTGCTAAAGGAAATCTGTGCACAGCATGTAATGGAACAATATATTCATTGTACAAATAATTTTTCAGTATTCCAAATTTATCAGAGAATCAGAAGTTGCACAAAAAAAAAGCTTTTTTTTTTGTTCGAGGCAGTAACTGTTTCAGTTCTGTGTGCTTTTAGGCAATGATTTTTTTGGTGGGTCTTCTAAACACTCCCGCAATATAAATAACCAATACACCGACGCAGTACATGTAAAATACCAGTCATGTCCAAGGCCAGACTTTCTCCAGACATACATCAATTAGTTCAGTTACTTGGCTGGAAGCTCAGTTTCTCTAGCGAAACATATAGAAACCCTAGATATGTTTTTCAAAGTAAATTGAATTACTTTAGTCTCAAAGTCCACTCATAATTCTTAAAATTTGCATATATTCTTACAAGTATAAAGAAAGCATTCAAGTCTACAAGAGGACCTCTTAACTCAAAGCTGTTGGGATTTTATTTCTCTTGGGCTTTTAGTCCTGAGGCCATAAGCCTGCCACGAGGTCTGACAACATAAAGCTGGCTTGTGAAACTGTAGGTCATTCCCTGGATAAGTCAAAGCCAAAAGTCTTTTCCCTGAAGGCTGAAATGAAGGAGACAGAAAATATGAAGACACCCATTTTTGTTCCCCACCTTATCACCAAGACAGGTCTGCCCATACTTCAAGATCACAAGATAGGAAAATTACCAACACCTTCAACTCTCCTAACTATCCACTGGATCTTAGCACCAATATAATCAGAGCAGCAAAATATAAGGAGGTTAATCCAGGGATGTAAGAGAAATTACGTTCATTTATTCATTTACCTGGAAGCGACCTCATGGTCACTAGGACATGCTCAATCAATCTCTGGGATTTAGTCACGAACAATAATGGGATGTTGCTCGTGGTGACTCCTTATTCCAAGTTCAGCTACAGAACTCCCATCAGCTTCTTCCCATAGCCACCTTAAGTGTTGCAAACCCACCCCCAGAGCAGTAGAACAGACACTTGGTAATTTTGCAGCCTGTTGGCCAAAAACCCCCATGACTCCCATGTGACTCCAAAAATTCACATGCCTCTGCTTGACACCTAAGTATTCCTGCAGCAGAAAGATGAATAAGGAAAGGAGGTCTATAATTTTGTTTTGTTATTTTTTAAAGGCTTGAGAGGCTAAGGAGACATCAACTCTGAGATTACGGTAGGAAAGAGAAGGGTGTTGGTTTAGTACTAGCAGGAAGAAGACGTATCAGATACAATTTAACAACATAAAAGCAAGATCATCACAAAAAGAAAACTTTCAAGTGTAAAAGGACTAAAATAGATCATGTGATCTTCAGATTTCAAAATGTGAGGCGAAAATCAGGCGAAGTTAGGGAACAGCAATAAATCTGCAACAGAAAATTGACACATATCACAGATTCAGTGAAAAAATGAGAAATAAAGAGAAGCAAAACATGAAATTTGAAAGCAAAGATACAAGTTAAATGGTCTTCCAAACTAATCTTCTGGCATTTTCTCAGTATTTTTAAACTCTGAGGTAAACCGTGACACTTTGAGGCATACACAAGGCTAATTTTCACCCCATAGATTCTTCTTTTAAAAATCACCTGTTTCTCCTCAAAAGATTTTAGAAGATTAATCATTTTTGCTGATCTGATTGATCTATCACTATAATTCTCAAAGGATGTGTGTAAGTCACTGTGTGTGTACTGATCCATAAATAACAGGAAAGAGGGAGCCGCTCAGCTCCTGTGAGCAAGCAGAGCCACATTAATGGAACAGAGAGAAGGAGGACATGCCAGTGTGTCTCAGCAAAACTGTTATGCAATAGCTGGAATGATGCAAGATCAGGCTTGGAAGTGGGAGCTGGGCTTCCTATTCCCCGTCCTGAGAGATGCAGAGCATTGCAGAGGTATCTGGTGAATCTCCAGGGATAAGGTTCAAGTCTTGTCACTACAAATCACCCTCTGCCAAGCAATTTGTGCAGCAGCTTATAACAGCAGTTAAACAAAGGAGTCATGGGGCCATCCTCTGGACTGAGGGCAAGGCAGTTGCTACTGGGGAGAGGAGACTGGGAGATAAAAGCAAAGCAAACATGCCAAAGTTAATAGGGCAGAAAAGGCTCAACCTCCCTCCAATCCTGGCTGCGTGGCAGGAAAAGACGGAGCGTAGGCTATGAATGGATAAATACGTGAGGGCATCTGCACAAACCAGTCACGCTGAAATCTGTCATCTTCCTTCAGTGCTTGCCCCAACAGGTGGGGTTTTCAGCTGCTCTCTGGAGCCAGGATACTTACATTCATGCCCTCAGACTGTGCAGGAGCGACTTTCTACAGACTTAATAAAGCAAATGCAAATAGATTTACATGGGGAAAGCTATATTTATAACAGAAATGGAAACAATCTTAGGTCAGGTTGCTTTCCATTTTCGTGATGTAATTACAATTCGTATTATGCAAGAAGAGACTTTTGTCTTAAGGTCTTTAAAATAAAATCTTACAGTCTGCTAAAATTCATGGAAAAACTAAAAATGTGATGTTTTGGAGAATGTTAGCCTGTTGTTCCTGGGATCTTCCCTAATCACTCTGGGTATTTTCCAAAGTGCGGAACACTGTTTCGGAGCACTGGGGAGAGGCTTTCCAGAGTTTGCTAACTGAGAATCAAGTCGTGATTCCAAAAAACAAAGATTGTGTCTGAGGCATTTTTACTTCAATAAACAAAAAGACTTTATATGTCATTCCAGATGCATTGCCTGTCTTTTTGCTCTTTTCCTTCCCCAAAAGGCTGGGGACAGAGAAGTGTCTTATTCCTGGCAAGCGGACAATTCCTCCAAAAAAATTTCATAGCACAGTCTGTGCTTCACCAGGCATACTTGGATGAAGCCAAGTGTCCGCATACTCAGAACGGCATTTTGCAAAGTATGTGAAGATGAATACAACTTTACTAATGTGGCTAGTGGGTCCAGTTAAGACAATGACCTACAGATCTTACAGATCAAGCCAAATAAATCCTTGAAAGAATCCCAGCATCCTGGCTGGACTGGTGTAACCTGTAGCGTTGCTGCAGTGCCGATTGCTGCGCTGTCAGGTACCCAAGCAGATTTCAAATGCTCTCAGTGCCACCTCTGCAGCTCAGACACAGGCAGTATCAATATAAGAAATTAACCCTGTAACACTCCCTGTATCACGTAAATAGAGACATAGGAGAATTCAGGATGCACTGGATGGACCTCTAGGAGCTGCAGAACCCTTGGCTGCCATCATCCCTGCAGCAAGGGTACTGTAGGCATCACAGCAGAGACCTAGTGAAGGAGAGACTCATCAGGGTGGTGGGGCTGGGTTGCATTTATTCCTATAGATAGTCCCTAAAGGTGCAGTTTCTCCATGTATGTAGGGAGCATTGGGAGTATCTCCATGCTTCCTCCCAAATCAAGGTTACTTGCACAGTTGTAGGCAAAAGGTTTTCTGTGACCACCAAGTATCAGGTAGGAAGAGGAGGAGCTCAGGGGTCTCAGAGTAAGAAAGTATCTTCTTTTACCCCTTGAGCTTTCAGGATTTACTTATGAAAAGCAGAGATCACTGTAAGACTGGTGGAGTGAAAGAAGCTTGGGGTTGAAGGCAGTGGTGTCACATTATGAAAAGGTTATGAAAAGCAAGGATTCCTGGCCTAAGAAACAGGTATATACTTTTCACCAAATAGTGGACCAGGATGGAAAGGGGTTGATAACAAAGGATTTGCAAAGTATTCCACTACTCTTCATCTGAATATAAACTAGAAACTAGAGGGTTTGGAGTCTGGGGGTTTTTCCCTCTGAAAATGGGAGGCAATGGGAAAGGTAGCCCACCGTTTTTTTGCCAGGGAGGCTTAGCAAGTTCAATTCCTGCAGAATTTATTATTATGGTGCAGTTAAGGTTGTTAATTTCCTTCAGGAAAAGGGAAATTTCTAGGTACATTTCTTAAAGCTTCTAAGAACTGAGTCAGGGATACAATTTCAAAGTCATTAATAAGAAATGTCAGGAATTTTGTCAGTCTTGTAGACCTCCATCCAATAAATTAGACAACTAAAATGAGCATTCCTCTTTCCCATTGTTATTTTTGAAATTTTTTTAAAATATGGATGAGAAACTGTAAGAACCAGAACAAAAATTTTAACCCTGTTTCAAGATTTTACATGAAATCTTTCACTTTTTACATTAATATTGACTGATTATAATCTTGATTCAACCATTTAATTTCTACTTCCGTGAAAAAACTGCCATGTATATAAATATTACTTACACAATTAGCTAAATGATGATGCCTGTGAGATGTTGAAACAGGAGATAAAATATTGCAAAGATCTCAGAAACATTTTCCATCAAATTCTGTCACAAAGGACAAGTTCTGATATATAAACACATTTTGGTTTTGCTGTCACATATTGTGCCATAAACCTGACGTGTTCTGATAAACATAAACAAGAAAACAGTAGCCACTTATTTAAATTATGCATTGAAATATAATAGTTATTTAAAAGCAGAAAAGACTGAAAGTATTACATGAACTTTTAGCCAAAATAATCCTTTTCCTTAAGGAGCAAGAGTCCACAAATGGGTTATAATGCATAAATATTTTTGAGTCTCATTTTAGTTATAAACTGTTCAAAATTTTTTCTGTGGGTCCAGCAATTAATTTGATCAATATTATTACTATTTAACATTGTTCCAAATTCATGTCTAAATTACTTAATACTAAGTCAAAAGCACTATGCAGAAACCACTAGTGTATTATATTGTTCCAGGGATGGGTTTGGTACCAGTTGAGGAAACCCAGTGAACCTCTAAGGCTAGGACAACACCCTTCTCAACCAGCAACATTATTTTCAGTTATTTACCTTAGTAGCACTATGATCAGAGGCAAAGTCTATAATATTTTTCATTGGGATTCCACATATAATATTCATCATTTGGAAAATTTTACACTGCTCCTGGAAGCACATGACAAAAGCAATCACATAGGAGTGTGTTATTTTCTGAGGCTGCTTGCCCCCAACCTTTGATTTCTTGTCTACAAGGCATGGGCATAGCCTTTTTTGTAGCAAGAGGCTGTTATACAATATGAAAATAAGATTCAGAAACTGAAAATAATCTCTGAGTGTATGTATAAAATTCTAAAGGCCAGTCTCTGAGTACATGAGTGTACCATTAACATTGACCTCGGCCGATGCTGTGAGACAGAGAGACACTTTAACCCCACAGTACCAGGACTTCTCTGCAGGTAAACTGCTGTAAGAGACTTTCAAAGTAAAATCTGGCTCTCCTTCTTTACCACTGAGTCTATTGATTTTAACAGCACTAAAACATCAGGGCCCAGCATGCAAAGCGTTGTTTGCAAAGATTTCAGCCAGTGTTGCACTTCAGAAGGGCCTTATAAGATAAAAAGCAAAAAGGAAAATTCCTCCATCGAAGAAACAAATATGCCCAATTCTTTTTCTGCACTGAAACAGTTTTTATCCTAATTTAATTAACGTGTTACCTTGGGGCAACACAGCAGTTCAAAAAAAGGTACAAGGAAATTAAAAGGGCAACAGAGCAATCTTACTGAATATTTCTCTAAAGGAAAAATATTAAGTGACTCTGACAAAAATTTATCCTTTAAGGAGAGATAAAAGAAGTCATTCAAGCTGGCTAAATATTTTTTTTTTCACATGATAACTAAAAATGAGACAAAATCTGAAGACAATCATCAGCCAATTTACCACATGAAGAACGGTTTACTAGCGAAGTTAAAAATATAAAAATGTACATATGCTTTTATTTTTGCTATGCAGAGGCTATTTCTAGGAGAGAGGAGAAGATTATTTTCCTCAGGATGCACAAGCTGTGTTTTGCTTTATAGACTAACTTGAGTGTTTTGCTTTGTATCTCGTGACACAGCACTGCTGAGCCTGCATTGCTTGTTTCCTGCTGCAGAAACACCAGGCCCGACACTTCCCAGCACCCTTGTTTCTGGGCAGTCTCACACTCAGACCAAGACTTTGAATCCCCAGACGTGGAAGTGTCCTGACCCAGGGATTAGCTTGGGGCCACCATGAAGAGATGAAATATAGACCTGGATGGCTTCTCAGAGCCCATCAGTAGCATTAATCTGTTTGTCTGCCTATTTATCCTCATTTGGGTTGGCCAACAAAACATCAGGACTAAGCAAACATGGAACTGCTGTTGTTACTCATCCAGCACCAATTGCTACTGCCCTGTTGCCACTGCACCTAAATCTAAGATATTTGGCTTAACTAGCAGCATGGGCTATAATGAAAAGCAGATGTAGACGCTGCCACCTTTTGGTGATAGCCAATTGGATTATTACACTTTTCCCCAAATTCATTGATTCACCTGTATCCGTCCCAAAGTGGTTCTTGCACATGGAGAGAACCTTCAGCTCCTGACCAGCCTGGAAGGCAGACAGAACTTGTCTTTTAGGAACTGCTTTAAAAATTGATATTTTTAAATTACAGTTTTTCTAAAGACATCTTGCTGTGTCAAGGCACAACTGCGGTGCTTCAGACTTCTTTCCGACAAAGAGAACGGCTACAGCACAAGCCCACCCCAACCATTTATGTCAACCCTTGGCATGAAGAGAAATTAAATTCTTTACTCCTTAGACCTCTGAGCATTAGTGGCAACTTCTAAGAACAAGATTGGTGTATTTTTTTCCTAGAAGTTTGCCCGCTGCATCACAAGAGGAAAGGACAGAAATACTTAGGTAGCAGAAAGATGTTGGGGAGGAACATTTCCACATTAGTGAAGAAGAAGGACTCCCACCATCCGCATCCACCCCAGAGATGGGGCCAGGAAGGGCAGCGGAGCTCACAGGAGGCAGCTTTCCACATGCACAGCCTGGCCAGGGGGAGATTCATCACAAACCCCTGCCAGGCTGCCAGCATTCCCACTCAGGACACCCCCCAGTAACCCAGCATTCCAGAAGCTAGTGCTCCACCAGGAACTAGCTCCTTCTTGTTGTATTTGGGACTTTGACCCGGACTGGAGGAACATCAGCACCTGAGCCACCATGGGATGTCATGCAGCACCTCCTGATGAGCACTGAAGCTCAGTGCTCAATAGGTTGACAGAGAAAGGGAGGAGGGAGGGAAAGGGGGAAGGTGTCATGCCAGCACTTGGAGCAGCGACACTCTATCTAAAAGGCTATCCATTTTCCTGACGGGTATCCAGTGTCCTGCTGTCAACAGCGTGCAACAAAAAGGAGCATGCTGCTCCATTCCAGGGCACCAGCAAAGTGCCCTCTGCCACACATGCCCTCAAGGCCCTGACAGGTGATTCAACCTTTGCTGAGCGTGTCCCTAGGGCACCTTGTGCTCCTCACTGCCTGGGCTGTGGCCGGCTAGGGGACACCACTCCTTCCACGGGATTTCCCTGCCTGAGAATCAGCAAATGCTGTGCTGAGTGGGTTGAGAGGAGCTGTTGTTCAGCCACCACAACCAGGTAAACAGAAAAAAAAAATCAAACTCCCAAAATTTTTGAAAAGCTAAAATGGACCTAAAAAGTTAAATCAAGTAGGTCATTCTCTCCAGGCAAAAAGAAACCTGGGCAGCTTTCTGAAAGCATTTTGCTTGTACAAAGCATTCATTCATTTACTTACCTTTTTTTTTTTTTCACTTATATGGGTACGACAGGAAGAACCCAAATTAAACCCTCATTTACCACAGGATGAAATAATCTGAATAACAGAGAAACATACAAATAGCAGGTGTCACAGCTGGGTTACCAGGCTATTACCACAATGCCTCTAGCTGTCACAACACATCATGCTTTGCTCCCTGATTGTAAATACTTTGTCTCAGTTTCCAAGCTCTCTTTGCTAACAAACAACCCTGTCCCAAGACTTTGAACTTAATCGTTACATTTGTAAGTGGTGATAGACTTTGTCACCGCTACCCTGACTATCCAGCAGCAACCTTGTTGAACATTAAAACGTATTACTGCAAGCACTCAAAAGTTCAGAAATAGATGAACAGTTAAGGATTTTGTATTTTGATCTCTGCGCACCATAAGGATGATGACCAATTAGTACTACAAGATGCAACCTCACAGAGGAGTGAGGTCCAGTTTTCTTTTAAAGAGACACAGTCATTTTTCGTGTGACGGGGTGATAGAAAACACCAAAGCTCCCACAGATAAATCTAAATGTGGCCCGTGGACAAATAAACAAAATGGTATAATTTGGTGAGGGTTTACATTTATTAAAGTCAGTTCTCATACAATACAACTGTCTCTCAAGAGTTTTAAGTTTGGGCCACAGCTAAAGGCTTTCACTAGTTTTAAGTGAAAAACTGATTTATTTGGACAACAGAGCTTAAATTCCACTTTGAAAATTGGTTTTTGAGGCTTTAACTACAGTAACTCAGCCATATATGATTGTACTTTTTTAAGACTATATTTATTCATGATGCTGGTAAATTAATTCCACTGAAAAGACATCTGATGCTAATGCTAAGTTTATAATAAAGTCAAGGCTGCCATTTGTAAAGAGATACAATCAGGAGCTAATATTCCTAGGTGTAACAGGTAAGTTGTATTGCTCTCAAACAATGAAATACATTTAGTTGTGTGTTTTGTCAAAATATCAGAGGTGTTTCTTGACTTTGTGAGTCTAGCATGAATCCCACGTACCATGTAGAGATGATTTAAAAAATCTTTTATAGTTTTTTTATGCATTAGCATAAATCATGTTATCATACATGGATGCATGAACCTATCCAATCCATGCTTCTCTAACTGTGCTTGTTTGCTATCTATTAAAGGAAACTAGGCAGTGGAGGGATTTGAGCAGTAAAAGACTTAATCTTTCTTCAGTCTTTATCCATGCTTTTTCCACCCTTCACAGCTTTAAATTCTATACAGGACAGTTTACGATTACCCAAGAATGAGTGCCAGAATAACAAAGAATTGGCATCTGTAGCATCTGGAAATACAGTTGTGGCAAAACTGAGCAGTAACTCCCTGCAAACTGCCTCAGCACAGGGATTACAAACATTACCTAACTCATACTGAAAAATGTTTCAAGTGCTAACAAACAAAAAACTCAAACCAACCAACCAACCAACAAAAAAAAAAAAAATCAAAAGAAACCCCAAACCTCCTGTTTTTGTAACCAACAGCATCTGAAACCAGGGCAACAGAAACCATACAAGCAGCTTCTCCACAGCACGACACCATCATGTGGAAAGAAGCAAGAGGCAGGAGAACTGAGTGAGAGAGATATAACACCCACTGGGCTGGGAACAGCACAGAACTCCTCTCTGTCAGCAGCAGGTGCCAATCTAACCTGCTAACACCAGCCCAGTTGTACTTAGATATTGGTTTGTGACATTCATCTGGTACAAATGTACCTGAACTTTGCTTCTACTCTGGTCTTTCTCCTCTCCTTGACCATGCCTTACCTGTCCATCCCTATTGGCATACAAGATCCCACAGACAGCTTATTCACCTCCTGCACTGTGTCCCTTTTGCCAAATGGTCTGAATCTCACCGGTTATAAAGGTTTACACAGGAGGCTGATGAGGTGACCTGAAGCTGCAGCAAGCCAGGACCCCTTCCCAGGGAGCAAGTTGGACAACTCCATTATGTGCTGCTACAACTTGTCTCACCCAGTGCTTTGGTTTCTGTTGGAAAACTTTGTGCTGGAAGCTCAATACTGGCAAAGATCTACTGCGTAGCAGTGGAATTAATTTTACCATATGAACCGATATTAAGTTTAGTTACATTGTGTACTTAAAGCATTCAGTCCCTCACATCACCACCACACTGACTATTACTCCTGCAAACCTGACTGCATAAGTGAATGCCCTCAAGAAGCTGAAGAAGTCTAGATTTTCAGTTTTGGGGTCTACCTTCATTCTGACAGGAAAGACACCTTTCTGCTCAAGTAGGCAGGCAAGAAGATTCTGTGGAGTTCACACCCCGACTTCTTCCAGGAACAATCTTTGCTCATGTGGGAAAGACTACTGGAAATTGTTCTTTGAAGTCTTTGCTATATTCCTGCTGCATCAAATCCTCTGATGATGGGAAGTAGCATAAGGCCCCTGACATTCAAGGTTTACCCCTGCCAGGCTTATTGCTTTTGTAAGGTTTTTTCAAGGTATTCTTCCAGCTACAATAAGATGATTCAGAGACATTGGCCAATACCCTCTCAAAAACAGAGTGGCTACTGTAACATCACATTAACTCAACTTTTTTTGTCATTTGTTCCCTTAGAAAATACTGACCTGAATTTAAACACACTGTGTTTTAGCATAAAAAAGTTATAACTCATAAAAGAATATCTGACTTTATAAACCTACTCAAAGCCTTTTACTGAAGAGGGAATTCTTGGTTTCTGTGAAAATGATAGATTTAATGAATATATTCCTGTTATAATATGTCATCTCATTTTTCTCTCTCATAAATACTTGTCAGGTTTATGATTTTTCACTCATTGGCCAGGAATTGTGTTGCACAAGCTCAGATTGTGGGTGCTCATACCAAGTTTAATTTCACTCACAAGTAGAGTTGACAAAAGATCACAGTCACTAAGCCCTGGAATTACCCTAGATATTGCCCTCTATGCTCTGCAAATGAAATCCTACAGAAGACCCTTTGGAAAAGAAGAACACGATGGTTAACTCTCAGAAATCCATTTTGCACAGGGCAGTGTCAGTACACAGAGAAGCACTGAATGGCAGGCAGATCCGCTGGTTCCTGGATGAGCAAAGTCAGATGCTCAGCATTACACTCTCACTGTCTGCCTGTCTCACGCTGCTCCTTTCCTGCTTTCCCTTGTTCGTCTCTCATGCCCTTGATTAACTACCAGGTCAGATAAGAAATTAAGAACAGTGAAATCAGAACCAGACCGCACCTGTCCCCAGCACAGCCAGAACAGAACTGAAATAAAGCACTTACGAAACTGCTGTGATCATAACCTTCAAAACACCAAACTCCCCCAGCTGTCTGCTCTCACGGACCAGGCACTACAGTGGAGAGCTGGGCAAGAAGGCCCAGCAAGCTATTTCTAAAGAAATGCTGTCACTTTGGGAAAGGCTAAAGCAGTCCACAGAGTAAAGATCTGTTTTTAGCAACAAAGCCTCCAAAAATAGACATGACACTACTATTTAGTTCATCAAGTTACAACTCAGTAATAGAGGGATCACTTTACTGCTATTTAATTTGATGCTGTAAGGGGAAAAGATAACTGCTGTTATGAACGAAGCACTGCTTATTTACTACTTATCTATTACAGCAGCAATTGTCATGGCAAGTGTTTATTGTAGTGGAACATGTTATTCTTGCAAGTTATGGAGAATATTTCAGTCTAAGGATTCAGCTACATGATTTGCATTGCTGGTCCTGGTCCTAAATGCATATGTCGGCATAATTATGCACGTGTGCCTATATATGTATAAGACCACTCAATTCTATACAGTCAAAGCTAGAGTGTTCTTTTTGTTAGCAGTATATTTCAGGAACAGCCTCATTTATCTGATGAGTGCAGGTAACTCAGTCTTACCAGATTTTTGACCAAAGAGATCCTGATGACAGAAAAAGCATCACTGGTGCTTCAGGGAAAGCATATTCAGACAATGTTAGTCTTTAAACAGAGTAGCAGCCTGTCTGCAACCCAAGGCACAAAACCAGATTTACAGCTCTTGCAGTGGGCTCAAGGCTACTAAATTAAATCTCCAGCTCTACTCAGTGCAAGCAGAGAACAACACCTCAGAATGAAAAAGAAAAAAAAAAGCTAATAATTTGAGTCCCACATGTCTAGCACCATAAAATTGTGAATAGAGTAGCAAACACAGCAAGGGATATCCTGGGTTGAGGTGTCTTTTATCAGGGAAGTTCAGGATCCAAAACATTTTTCTGCAGTATAACTATGCTTTCTTTTGAAGAACAGGCAGGAATGAACTTCTTCTTTGAAAAACACTGCTCAAGACAACGTGGCAGTCGTCCCCTTTGTAAATCCCTCATGAGCCACGCACTAACAAAAAAACAAGCTCACACTATCAAAAAAAAAAAAAAAGCACAGGAAAGAAAATGTCTTCCATGTAGTACTCTAGATTTCCCAAATTTAAATTGTTTTCATAAGTCTGAATATTTGCTGCTTCATAATTAAAGGAAGTTATGAAATGCTACTCCTAGTTGAAGAGAAATACTGACAGATGTGCAACTAAAGCTACACTTCAAAGTAAGAACATAATGCAAACTTGTCTGTTCTGAAAGAAAAAAAAAATATAAGTGACATTTCATTAGGTAGCAGTCTGGTTTTGGTTTGTCTGGTTTACAATCACAATGTAACCCCTTTGCTTATGAAGTTGTCAGAGGAACACAGATTAGCACACAGATCAACAAGGAAAACATATACCTTTCTAAAAGAATTATCCATTTCAATTAATCACTGAAGCATGAATGAAGTCACAGGACATCTACATAGAATTTTCACATACTCTCTTTCGGCTACATGTACAGTTACAAGTATTAACATAACTCATTTGAAGATCACCACTGATTTGACTCTTCTTCTAAGTACTAAAACACGAAGTTCTTTCTGAGTTTCCACAAAGAACAAAGGGAAATCCTCAATGGAAAAGCAAAAATACCTGTAGAGGTATGAAAGAGTAGAGCAGAATTGCAGTTAGATCCAGCTCAGGTATTTAGTGCTGCTACTCAAAGCTTTTGACAGAAATGAAGGCATAGATGCCTGTACAGGCAGTTACTCAGCAGATTGTTTGATCCTGCTTGTAGGCAATGGTTATGGTACTCTATTTACACAGGTCCTTCTTTACCTTAAGACTGTATATTATACATTAGACCGTTAAACAGTTCCATTAGAAAGCTACTGTTAAGGAACAAAAAGTATGACACTGTGATGCCTCAGCCCTGATGCAAAAACCTCATTCAGGATCAAGCAAGTGACTGTATCTCAGACCAAAATCAGGATGGCATGTCACTAATTCACTGTGATTTGTTATTCTCCAGGGTTGTAAGGCACTCTGCAAACATGAAGCATTTTAAACAAACTTGTGGCTACTTAATGCTTCACAAACAGGTTCTTGAAACCTCCTATTGTAACATATGTCCCTGGCACCTAAAACAGAGACAACATCCAGCTGTTAACTGCATAAACCTCTGCCGCAAAGCTGAATGTTTCATATCCCCGCCCCCAGCAGAGGACAGGGTGCATCCAAGCACTACAGCTGGCAGGGACACTGAAGCAGACTGCTCACCACCACCCTCTGGGAAAAGATCTGAAAGAAGAACCTACAGAACAAAGCATCTTAGTTATAATTTATGTTTCTTTTCAGTCCAGAGCAAAAATAAAGAGGACAGGGAGACAAAAATGTTAGGTACACTTTCCATGATAACGAGGAGCACTTTGCTCCTAAGATGATCCACTCCATCTTAGACTCCTTATCCCTATATGAGGACACTCTGGGAAAAAACTTTTTAGCATAAACAATTTTTTATTTCACACTGACATTTCAGCAAGAACAACAGCAGAAAGGTTAATGGATGCACATGAGATTGTATTTGAAGTTTTGGCTTTGGACAATAGAACTAAAACGCACAGAACACAAATTTTAAGAAATTGTGTGTGCTATGAGATTAGCCATTGTGTCTATCAATGCTCATCAGTGGTGGGATGGTATTGCTTAAAATGAAATAAGCTAAGCATTCAGAAGCCCTAATACTCTAATGGCTTGTCTTCAGGTTAGGAATATACTGCACATTCTCCGTCATTTTAAAACAAACAATAGATTTAAAAACAGAAGGCTACATACTTGCTTATAGGTAACGCGCAACTACATCTGGAAAGGTGAATTCCATTTTATGAGGCAATAGCATAGAGCAACACCTGCAAAGCGGCTCAATTTAAATAAGGTAATTCAGATTAATTAATACAATCACTCAGACCAAACCTGAATAAAATACAGAACAAAAAAATTTGACACATGACCAGCTTTTTGCACCTTGTAATTTACCTGCCTTTGACTTCTTCCACAGGACAAGAGTTAAAATATACTTAAATCTTTGTAGGAATGTGACTGAAACCAGCTCTGTAGTAGTTTCTTCTCTTGCTTCACCAGACATAAGCTATGACCATAAAATTCCTATAAAGTATTTCTTATTACTCTAGTTGTGTACTGAACTGCATGTTTTTCTGAATCTGTCAAGCGAATTTTTAAACATCTCCATAACTTGAGTGCCAATACTGTTAACCATGAAATCTGTTTTGAATTTGAAATGGGAGAGAGGGAGAATAGGACAGGAGGGAGAGATAAATCCTGTATTTTTCTTTATATTTTACAAATTTTATTACTTCAGTCAAAAAATGTGACTGAAGCAATAAAATGTTACTGTTGCTCAGTGTAATGGTATGTGTTTGAAATACAACCCATTTGCTCTTCATTCACTTCATCAGAGTTTTGGCAACTGCTAAAGGCTTCGAGTATGTGTGTAGAATATTCCTTACGCTATCATATCCATATTATTTCTCCACTTACCATTTCTTTCTAAGCTATTTTTAACAGTTGCCCACTTATCAGTTTTCTATTTATGGCTATGTGCTTTCCTCTGTCTAAAAACATTTAATGAGATTTGTTTATGAAACCAGTTTGCAATGCTTTGAATGCTGGCAGCAGCTACAAGAGGGAGATCAGAGACCATAGGTGCAGCTCTTCTTCCAAATCCCTATCCTGACTACAGACTGGTGGTCACTGCCAACTCACATGAAATATGGTCAACTATGCAATCCTAGCAATTATACAGATGACAGGACACAGCTTGAGTTTATATCATGACATTGCTCCATTGACCCTCTCTCTCTGACGCTAGGGACGCCACCTCCAGGAATCATGGAAAGCAATAGGAGTGCTGGGGAAGTAATACACTCTAAGATCAGTTGGTTATTTGGGGAGCTCCAAAAGGCAATGTGGCAAGCTGATACTTAGCTACCTTGTTTATCCCTTATTCTGGCTCCCTCATATTTATCTAGCTGTTTACAGACACCTAAAAGCTACAAAAGCTGTTTTCTTTGGCTCTGAACTACAGTCTATAAAATACTGCTCAGTAAGAGGATCATGTTTGTGTCCTTTAATATCTAGCCAGGTGCTCTTCAGAGTTGGCAGCAGTGTCTTTACTGATAAATTTGACTGCATTTTATGTCTTTTCCTTTGCAATTACAGTGCAGACTGCTGTTCAGCTATTGCTCCCTCTAAATCATGCATGAGTTTGGCTTGTGGTAAAAGTAATTTGAAGACTTTCCCGCAAGCAGAATGCCCTACCTACTAAAAGCAAATGAACAAAAAAGCAGGGAGTACAGAAATTCCCATCTAATTAACATTAGTTTGGATTTTCTTTCCTAACTTCCTGGGTACCTAAAAGGCATAAATTATATTTTGCCAAAGTTTAAAAACCCTCAATTTCTAAAACTAGCAGAACAAGATCAGTACAGGAAACACTGCAGAGTGGTCGTACGAGAATACATTCGGGTGCAACAATCAGTAATGCATTGCAAACTTTCTGGCACATTTTGATTCCTACTGCACCATTTCTGTAGAGGACTAATTGCTGATTTTGAATTTCTTTTCCTGAGAAGACCAAGACATAGCAACTTCCCAAAGCAAACCTCCTCAGAACAACAGGTGATAAATCTCTGCCACAACATTCTACGAAGGACGGGGATTTTCATTCTGGCCAATATCAGTAATTTTTTTATATCAAGTTCCCTGCTCACTGACAAAGTTCAGTGATGATCACAGCTTCCTTCCCCCTTCCTTCCCATTTCTATCTTAGGAAACTGCATGTTTTGCTTAGAGTGAGTTATGGTAAATGAGTTACCAAAATTTTCTTATATGCTTCTAGTTTCCTCTACTGGTTCATACGAAGAGCTCAGTGGATATTTGTGATATGTGACAGCTGTCAAGAAGGGCCGTGTTCCTGGAATGCAGCACGGAATGCCATCCACAGCACAAGGATCATCTCTTCTCATAGCCAGGAAGGGTACACAGACCTTGGCTCAGTTCAGTGAGAACTGACACAACAGGCTATCTATTTGCCAGAGTCACCTAGGAAAATTTGTGTACTATGGCAAGGTCTCAGGAGGTCATTCATCGTGTTTCAGGGAAGCATAATAGGACATTAGTGCCTGGGAACCACTATAAAGGCATTTCAAATAATTTCCGACAACCTTAGAAGAAGACATTGGGGTTTGGGTCTTCCAAGAATTGCCTAGATTTTCTGCAAAATTTGGCGTAAAGTTAATGTATATCAGTGGTAAGCAACTGAATTACTGACAAAAAATGAATAAATTCACAAGGGTGGTGCCCAAGGCCAAATAGAAAAAAAAAAAAAACTCTGTTATTGCTTAAGAGCAGTAGAAAAGTGGAAATTCGTTCATTTGGCTTACAGTGCATCAGTGACATGCAGTTTTTATTCCCCTGAACAGCACCTCTTTTCACATAGCAAGTATGGCATACAGAAGGCACCTCTGTGGCACTGAATAAAATCTCCAGTGTGGAATATTTACGCAAATGACAACTTATGTTCAAGAAGACACGACAAACCTCAAAGGAAATGTGAAAATAACTGATTTTCCAAAAATATTCACAGTATTTCTTTCCCATAAGATAACCTGTTCCATGAACTCTTCTGAGCTGAAAAAAACCCCATAATTTATAAGAAATACTCCAATTTACTGGTCATCTCCTTCATGGTTACGAAATTTTCTCTAGAAGAAAGCATAACACAGATCACTAAAACCAGTATTTTGGAGAAAGAACTCTTTGCATGACAAGAACAGAATGCTCTGCATGTTTGTAGCTATAAAGAGGTAGATAAAAATGGCAAAATAAGTAATTTCTATGACATGTATACATGGGCACTATCCCTTGTTGACCTTGGCAATATTTCAGAGGGAAGCTTTCAAGGATTAACTGTTCAATCAATCAGATTTTATGACATACGCCAACTGGCTTCACAAACGTACTTGCAATCAAATTGCAGGAATAACAACAAAAAAGTTTTAATCTATTGTTAGCTCTTACACCAGAACACACAGAGAAAAGTTGCACGCTTTGGCAGAAGCAACCTACATGTTTCAGGAACTCCTCACCTGCCTCAGTCTGTAGAAGGGTAGAGTGCAGCCCTTGCATAAGTGTTTGAGGGATCTTTATATAGGAAAGTGCCTTTCTGTGCCTTACTCTCAGTACACTGAACAAATGACAACTGACCCTTTTGCAGCCAGAGAAGAAAATCCTTCCCAAGTGCATATCTGTGCCAATTACTCCCTTTGAGACACAGTAGAAGGCTACACACATGCAAAAATTAGAGAGAAGATGCAGCCTGAAAAAACCTTGTGTGCAGAACAGGATTTATCTTATTACCCCAACAATCTAATTGCATCAATGAGCCCCAGTCAGGGCTGCATGACCCTGGAGGTTGTTGTTGTACTCACAGTCATGCTATAAAAAGACAGTACTGCCCCTGAAGAGCTTAAAACTGCAGCAAACAGGTACAGATAAGCCAGTAAAACCTCCAAATAGGTTCCCAAATAATGATGGTTACGAGACAGATGGAAATACAAGGTGAAGGACATGATCTTCCAACTAGCTCTTTTAACAAGTAACAATTTTAGCAGGAGGAGGGAAAAAAATCAACTATCAAGTCTGCTCTACAATATTTCCTGGTAAGAATACAGCCTGTCATGACTCAACATGGTGTGATCTATTTCACATGTATAAGCAATGCAATTGATTCCCAGTGATGTTAGCTTACCGCAGATTAAGCAAATGTGTAAGTGCTTTATTGAGTGAAAGCCAAATCCCACACATTTCACTGCAAAATGTTTGAGTGGAATCAGGACAAACTATGATAGTCTTCTCATAGTCAGAGAATCCCACAAAAAGTCTCAACAAACCCAGTTATCCAGTCATAACAGCTACTCAGTATCACACCTCAGCTACTTCTGATGCTCTTTTTTTCTGAAAAAATAAAAGCAGCTAACAGAGATTATTTAAGAAGTGAAGGGGAGACATTTGGTAAGAAAAAAAGAAAAGGTAAGGGTGGAGATAGGATGCTCTAGCCCCAGATTTTTCTCTCAATTTAAATCTCCTATGTCAAAGGCCAGATCAGAGTATGAACACAGAAAAAAATATTCCTACCATTCTAATTGAGTTGTACCAGGATATGGAGCTAATCTACCATATATATTAAAAAAAAAAATCAAATACCCTTTTAATAGATACTATTAATGTAAGAAAATTATCCAATTTATTTTTCTTTTAAATATTAGTAATCTTCATTCATTTATATCAAATATCCTGATTGAAATAGGTTAGCCAAACTTGATACCCTTGTTTGATTTTCTTCCTTTCACTATGGCTGCAATTGTAGCCAGCACAGCCAAGAATCTGGGTAGAAAACTTTGACATGAGCAGCAAGTGATCATTCACAGCCCGTAACTTGTCCTGAAAGACAGCTGTGAAGTTACCTTGGACTGCAAAATGACAGGTTTAGATTAACAGCTTTGCCCCATATTCACAAAAAAAGTCTTCAGGACCTTCCTACAGTCTCTACAGCTATAGTTTTCTGTGGGGTTTTCCAGAGGTCTGAGTAGAGAAAGACAGGAACCTTTCGAACAATGCAGCACCCTCTTCTCTGTAGCACTGAGGAGAATATTTGGCACAGTCAAACACTGGAAACCAAAAGAAACTTTTTTCCTCCGTTACCTGCATATTTTTGTGTCAATGGTTGATATATTCACATCAATTACAGTACTTGTAAACCCAAAAGGAAGAGATACTGAGGTTTATGTGATTATACTGCACGAGAAATTCTTTAGCCAAAGATTTAGTTAACGAGCGTGTGTTATTTGCAGGTGGAAGAACCATAGAATGAATCAGGCTGGAAGGGGATGCCAACTCCAGATAAGGCTTGCAAGGCAGAATTCACGAAAATTGAAAGGAAATTCAAGTATGCAGTGATGTTAAGAAACCTTTGATATCCAGGATTAAATAAGAAATTTACCTCTTTCTCACAGAGATAAAATTAAGAAACTAACACTCCTTATTTCTTTTTATTAGAGAAATTTTATATTTATGCTTTACAGACGTTGCACAGACAAGCAGCAGAAATGTAATCCATACTCCAAGCTGCTTGCAGTCTGGACTCAGATAAAACTTAGATGAAGTCCTTGAAAAAATCTGAAGCAGACGATTTCTTTTAAGAAAGAGCAATTAAGAGAGTCAGGAACAAAGTTCAAATATATATGTACATGCACACACGTACATGAGGAATAAAGCCCTTTTTCTCACCTCAATGTATCTCCCGGTAAAAAGTGACTTACTGTTGAGTGATTTGATCAGAAGTTGTTCTGCATACCTGTATTTTAAAAGGTTAATGAAATAAGTTCATTCCTCTTGTAATTCTACTTACTTTCCAGTCTCCACTGTCCAGAGACTTGGAAAGGGGGAGAAGAACTAAAAAGAGGAGAAAGAAATCAACACTATTTCAAGCATACTCTTTGGCAAAAACTCTAGATGAAACTGATAAGCCTGTAGACTGCTGTGCATACTCCATCACAGTCTTTAAGAAGTGAAACAACCACACTGTACTTCCAAAAATAATATTCAGAAAATATGACTCTAGATAACAACCCAATTTTACAAGAGTTCTAACAAGTTTAGTCAAAAATTAAAACTGCTGCCTTGTCTTCTCACTGTGCTTTTCTTGTCACCTTACCAGGTCTAAAGCCTTTGTTACTGAAGAGTAAATATTTTTAAATTCTCTCTATTATTCAAGACAAAGAACTGTGGTATGAGCTGCAGTTCTGCTGACAAATTCTCTCACTAGGATAAGTAATTCATTTCTCTAGGACCATGAAACTAGAGGACCACCTTTTCCTGTGGCTCTCCTTTGGTTTCCCTGATACATCATCTTACACATGCACCTATTCTCTGCTTCACCTCTGCTACCACAGCTCAAGTGTTGCAAAAGCAATCATTTTGCTCAATCATCCTTAGGTTTCTCCTTACATACATGAATAAAAGGAAGTACAAAAACATGAAGGCTAATTAACATGCCTTGAGTGAAGAAGGAATAAAATTTGCTTCCTGACCTCAGGCTTTCTTGAAGGCTCTTTTTACCCTAAAGGTATTTTGGAAAGAGAATAAATTTTATAAATAAAGAGAAGAATATTATAAGCATAATAGTTCAGAAAAGGAAGGAAAGGTGGAAGAAGGTTTGTACCTAAGTAACAATCCAGCCAGAGCTTGTATGAACACCTAAGAGGTCTGTGTCTCAGCAGCCCTGTGGTTTAAGGAAGAGCTCTAATACCCTCTTGCAAAGTGTACCTGATCTGGCTCTGCTGAGATGCCCGTACACAATGACAGCCACTGTACGTTGCTCCATTTGCTTCAGTGGAAGAGATCTGAAGTCTTTGGCAGAGCAGGTGAAAGGCATAGGTGCCAAAAGGATATCCCTTGATGAAGCTTTGCTTAGCTCACCTTGTTATGAAAAAAATAAGTCATATCACATTTTCAGCACATTAAAATGGCATTACGATTGCACAGTCAGGCATTCAAAGATGCAGAAAAACACCAGAGTTAAGGCTTTATGTGAAAATTAAATTAGTCTCATAAGACAGACATTGTAAAACTTATTTTATTCTAAGGTGCAATTTTTCATTATTTTATCATTTACTTCTCCTTCCTCTCCCCAGGTAAAATCAAATGCTGCCTGCCACATTTCAAGAAGAAATGCATAGACTGTAAGGTTTCTCCCCTTGCCCCTCCCAGTGAAGCAAGATGCGGGACATTTTCCCTTTGTAATATGAAAAAAACAATGTCATTTTTGTTAGCTTTTTCTGAGAAGTACATCAATATAAACCTGGCTGAAAATCCTCCCCTCCCCACCTCTCCTGAATGAAGACACCCATCTGGAAAATCTCAGGCTAAATTGTTTAAGATTTGGCAGCATTAACACAGACAGTTTGAAACACGACCTTCTGGCTGAAAGCGTTAAGCAACCTTAAGCATAGGTAGCGTTAGAAGCCCTGTCCATCATAGAAAAACACAAACAGAAGAATGAGATCACAATATTCTGAAGTTTTTAGAGTGGGAAGGAGATTCACTGCCAGAGCTGTGTGAGGAATATATCTAATGCCTCTTCCAGCCAATGCCATGGCATCCTTCAGTAACAGGATTAACAATAGATATTTGCACATTTTCCTACAACATCTCTGCCAAAATAACTTAGCCCTGGCCTTCCAAACCTTTTATCATACCCTCAATCTCTGAATTACACTACCCCCAGCTCCAGGAAGACATAAAATACTCCTATTCTCAATATATGTTGAGGAAAATGTTTATAGCAGAGTTTTTCTTCTGCCCGCATATGTGGTTTACACTACCAGTGGAAGACTGTTAGCAGTATGTCCCTGAGACCCATTTACTGTTTAGGTGACTCTTATTCTGCATCAGGTACTGCTTTGCACTCAAACACACAACTACGGTAGTCATTCCTCTTCTGATCAGTAAAAGGAGATTCCTTCTATGTGTTCAAAAACCACACTCAGCTAATTTGGTCACAAGTTAGTTAACCAGCTGCAAGAACCACCAGGGAAATTCACTGCCTTATGAAGCATAATTAATGGCCCCTTCTGCTCTCCAGAACTACCAACCTCAGAATCTCTGTAATGAACAAATTATCCAGAAACTTATCCTGGGTTAGTGTTACCCAATTAAAACTTTTATATATAAGACTATCAACACTAATAGGTGGTTTGGTTTCACTGTTGATTTTTGGCTTGGGTTTTTTTGCTTGTTTTAAGAGAGGGAGCAGTGTTATTTTAAAAGCATTGCATCTAGGTGAATGGTAGAAATGTAATGGTAACATTCACTGAGCATCAAAACAGGACACACACACAACATTTTTGCCAAGCAACACCGCGGGGTAAAGCCATGCCCTTCCTTGATCGCACTGTCCCACTGCAGAATAAGTTCAAACCAGCTGAAATCTGCTGTCAAGTACTTACTCACTGCGGATGGGGTAACCCAAAAGCTGCTGTGCACTGCTACTGCATGGAGAACAGGCCGCCTGCAGCTGCTAGAGCTCCACACGGGTGACACCCACACACAGCTCAGCAGGTACCAGAGCACTGAGGAGATACTCATCTGGCACTGCTCTTGTGCTTCCTTGTATTGGAAAGGAGTGGAGTAAACTCAGCAGTGAGCAGAGGTGAGTGATTTTCAACATAAGGCTCCCCAGTCTCCATTGCTGGTGTTTCCCACGCTATGAATCAGATCACCATCCTTCTCTAAAATCTGTGTAATTTACAATCATCCTCCTCTTCAATATTATGATTTTGATTAAAATGGACAGGTTGATCTAGTCTGGAGACAGTTTTACAGACTAAAGTTCATTTCAAAACATTTTTTGCCATGGGGCACTCCTGCTGTTTCCATCAGGACAGTTCAAGTTCATGGCCTAGATGACCTCCTTGACTGCCTGCCTCCCAAGTCTGTGAGCCACATCACCTGACTCAGGACACCAGCAGAGGTCCATGAAATCATCCCCCTGCCGGGATCAACACCTCCAAACAGCCTCTGTGCTGTTTCATGTAAGCACTTCCAGGCAGCCACAAGGTCATTTGGTTGAAGAGGGAAATGTTTGGTTTGTGTTAGCTAAAATTAGTCGACGGGTACAAAGTATTCTTTTACTTTGCTGTTAGAAGCTTGAGAGTAGCTGGATGTTCTAAATGGAAAAATTATTAGTATAACAAGGAAATAGCTTCCTTTAAAAAGTGCTGTGTCCTCCTTGTGGCACAGACCTCACAGGTGTCCTAGACAGAGTGGGGCTTTAAACACAGCAGGAGAAAGGCTTCAGGTTTGGATTTTTTTTTTTTTTTTTGGTATCATTTAATGCATTTTAACAAGCTACTGCGTTGGGTTTTGTAACTATTGTGCTGATAAAAGCTAACTGGGCAAGGAGCTCTTGGACAGAAAATATTAATGAGCAAAAAATTGATCTTTTCCACACTTTTTCTATTTATTCCCCAACACTTATTTGTTAACTTCCTTGAAGAAAGCAATTTTATAATAAATTGCACGCAGAAGTGAGGGAAAGAAATGCGGTTACCACGTAACAGAAATAAGTAGCAAGCATTTATTTTCTTTGTGGTATGATGATGTCATTTACTTTGCCATCTGCAGCCAGCTTAAAATCAGGGTTTCCATAAAATAACCCACAAGGACACCGCACAGGCTGTGGCAGTGGAGAGTCACTTTCTAGGCACATCTGCTCACAAGTCCTTGAGCTGGTGGGTTTAAGCCCCAGCGGCTTTTCTCCCACTGGCCTCCTGATAGAAAGCAAAACATACGAGTGGAGCTCTCAGCAGAATGGCACTAGCACCCTTACACTCTTGTATATTTGATTACGAGTTAAAATGAGCATAAATTCTCAGACCTTCAACACTCTGTTCCCTAAATGTACAATTATCAAGGACACAAAGTCCATTGCAAGCAAAGTTTGAAACTTACAATAATAATTTCTTTTTATTTTGCCCATCACAAAGCCAGAACATAGATGGGCAGGCAGGTTTCTGTTTCTGCAGCCCACCTTTCTCTTGGAATTGTGCCTTTTCCCCCTTTTATGCAGCCAGGTCCCTCATCCTCAAGTCCTGACCTCTTCACTCTCCTGCTTGGCTCAATGGGAACACACAGCAAATTCACACCTATTTCTGTGTGTTCTTCCTTCAGATGCAGCTGATTTCCTCAGAGTTCAGTTCCAAGGCATTCCCATCCAAATGGGAGGCACAAAGGGTAAATGACAATTTACAAGAGAGATTTAATCCTATTCTGTCAAATATGTAGAGATTAAACTGATGATACTGCAGCATCATAGTTGTCAGCAGGGATTGATAATGAGCATGTGGACAGATTCCCTACATTATAACAGATTTAGGACTGATTTTGCACATGGGAGACAAGGGATGCTTTTGTTTTCGCTTACTAAAACATGAAATTAAACATCCAGTCCATCTGCAACATGAGTTACTTCATTTCCCTGTGAATTTCATTATTCTCTCTTATAGGTATGTTATTTCAATGATTCTGCCCAGGATAATCCAGCATTTGGGATTAAGAGTACTGAACTTTTGAGAGCTAGAAAATCACTTTATTATGAGACCAAGAGACAAAGAAATGCAAAAAACCACAGTTTGAAAGACTGACATTTGTACTCTGAAACATTAGTGCGTAATGTTGGTTTTGACATAATTTGAAGTCTTTGTGCATTATGCAACATCAGAAATTAATGACTTCCTATTTCTATTCATTCCCTTTCACTTCCAAAATGGTTTCATTAAATAGACAGATGCCTGACTTTTCTCTGGTTCACCAAACCGCACTGACTTCAACAACAACAAAGAAATCAAAACAAGTCAATCTATTACCTATTACTCAATATATGTATTATTCAATCCATTTCAGGAGTTTGCTTGACCTCTAAAGCATATAACAAATACCCAAGCAGCAAGAGTTCTGAGGGAAGAAAATGCATGCCTCAATCTTTTAATGTAAACAGAGCAGTATGCCTCAAAGTAAAAGTTACTGCAACATTGACATAATTCCAGTATTACATCATTAGCACCAGTTTCTACAGCATGGAAAAATCAAGTCCTGGCACATCAGTCCACCCTTATCAGCCAAGCTACCTCCCCAGGTTTCCTCTTAGAATAAATCTCAACCAGCAAAATACAAGAGTTAAAGGTGCAGTCTTCCTTACACAATCAGCCCAGAATTTGGCAAGACTCGGAAGGCCATAAGTGGTTAATTCCACATCTGCTTTTGTTGGCATTTTTTAATTCTAATTGAAAAAATGAAAAGCTATAAACTGGATGACAACCATGGCCATCAACTGCTAATATTTCTCTTCATTTGTCATGCAAAACAAGGATTCCCATTTACTACTTTATTTTTAGTACTGCTTGTTCATAAGCAGTTTTGTATCTTCATCTGTCAGTTTTGAACTTGAGAAAAGTTACACCACAGATTGAATTTACATTTTGCTGATGGTCTAGGTATAACATTTTCATATCACTTGAGAGGATATGTTTTCATGAATCTTTACATTCTATCAGATGCACAAAAACCAGAAGAACTGTGCATTTTTTAGGATTTTTTTTTTTGAAAGAAGAAATGTATTAGGATCTTTTTCTATATCAGAGATGCTTAGAAAAAAATTAAAAAATCACAACAACTAGAAAAGGGGAAAGGCAGAAATTATAGAGAAATACTGAAGTGTGGATGCTGCTTTCATCATCTTTGATAGGTTGCTAGATGGAGCTATAATGGACAGCTTGACATATGTTCTTAAATGCCAGCCTGCAGGAAAGCAAATCTGTGGGTTCTTCTTATATGTGGGGAGAGGTGAACTTGGCTTTTCATGTTTGCCACAACTGATCTCAAAATACTGCATGTTCTGGGGAAGGTCTCTAACAGGGCAGAATCCTCAGAATGCACAACAGGGTGGGTGACCACAAGCTTTCTTTTTTCACTTTGAGAATGTATTAAGAGTCCAAAATTAACCAAGTCACTGAAAATTGTAATAAAAATCTGGATGCTGAAGGAAAATTAATTGAAGCGAGGGCAAAACCATTTTTTTTCAAGAGAACTGGTGGTCAACCAATAGCACAGTTATCTCTTGGAATCTTCCCACAGACTAGAAAACTTTTTTTACACTAAATTAGGCCATCTGATAAGGTATGGAGCTCAATAATCATAGAGTGAAGAGTCAAAACGTAATCGCCTATAGCAGCTAGGAGCTCAAGAAACCTTGTTTAAATAGTATCTTTTCGACTTCCCAGTCTTTGAATAACCTCATCAAGTTCAAAGAATGAAATAAGAAATAGCTAAGGACAAGTTCTCCTCTACAAAACTATAACAATGACCTTTATTTGTTTTTTTACTCAAATGATTTTATCCACAGAGCATAAATAAGTCTGGTCCATAGCATCTAGCCGTAAATAGAATTCCTCCAAGTATAGAAGTAAAAAAGTCTACTAAAAACTGAGAAGTAACATCCACACCAAATGAAACATAGGCTGGCCATCTTCTCTTTAAGAATTACTTTTTTATTGTTATTTTTTATGATCTAGTCTTATTATAGATCTAAAACAAAAGATCAAAAAAAGATTATTATAGATCAAAACATTCTTTGCACATTTTTTCTGTGTCAGAATGTTTAATGAATGTTATATATTGTCAAACTAAAGGTGCATGGTGTCAATAAATTGCAGTAAATGTAACCTTTCTCTTCTAACCCGTGTTGCCAAATGACTTTCTAGGATTTCACTGAACAGGTGAGAAATGCACAAACTCCCATGAAGTAATGCAACAATTGGACCCTCCAGTCTAGAATACAGCAGAGACTCAAACATATGAGAGGAGCTACTGCAGCTAGTTAAAATAATCCACTGAAGATAACTAACATTTTAAAACCTTTCATCTGAGAATACATCTCATTTCATCTGTGGGCATGTTTGGGTTCAGAAGCTGGTTCCTAAAGTAACAAAGCAAATATATGAGCTAACAGAACAAATTATAAAATGCACCTGATTGAATCCCTCATTGTTGAAACCAAATAAAATAATCTTAATCATGCTGATAGCTATGTTCATATCCACTTTTGTATCTTCTGAGTCTAGGCTTTTTATGTTAAATGCCAGCAGTCAGCCACAGAAAGCTCATCACATTATTAAAAAAATTACAAAATTAGAATCTAATCAGAAACCCAACACTCTGCTATAGTATCTCTGCAGAGATGTTATTATATTATCCAAATAATACTGAAGGGCCACAACCTTTCTCTCAAAACCTGTGTGAAATTGCCATTGACATCTGTTAAGACTCAGTGTACAGCAAAAGAGCAGGATGTAGCCTCACAAAACAAACTGTTTCAGAGTGGTTTACAAATAACATATGAGTTTACAGGCAAATCCTGCCCCCCTTGCGCGTACAGAACCCCCACAGGTCAGCAAGATAGTTTAGTCTATACAAAGGCTTTGGGAAACAGATTTTTATGTGATTAAAAGACAGATTAAAAAAGATGCCATTTTGGACTTTCATTTATTTAGATTAATTTACACTATGAAAAGTATTTTCCTTAAAAAAAAATCTGCGAAAGGTTATAGTACTGGGCTATGTCTCCTTTTCTTGTTCTTCATACTTATTAAATGCTGAGTAATATGAACCTAACCATAGCCTTTCCCTTAAAGCTAAAAAAATCTGGATATTCTCTCTATCAGCAAATAAAGATAAGAGCAGCATGCTGAAAATGCCAATTTTACTGCATATTTCAAGAGGTGATAACACACTTTTCATGGCAAATTCTCTTTTCTCCATCCAAAAATCAATAACTTAACCATGCTCTTTTTCTTGAAAAAAACTCTGGAATTTTCTGAAAATATCAATTACAAAGTCATCTTGGTATTATTACAAATTTACGACATCTCAAGAGCACAAATAATTTTTAATTATGGCATGGTGGGAAATAAGTAAATAGCCAACCTTTTATGGTGGGAAAGATTTCAGGAAAATTTTACTTCTGCAAGTACACATGAAAATGCTGAAAACAAATTGAAGAATGTGAAACTGGAGTGCTTTTATACCTATGCAAAGGTTCACATTCAGCCAAGAATTCCACTTGAAGAGATGAAGCCTACAACTGCTGAATACATGACATTTACAAATAAAAGCAGCTGGCTATGAGGAGTCTCTTAAAACTAATCAATTTTCCAATACATTTTATTATGGTTGTCAAAAATCCAATGATGCAGGTTAGTAGCATGGAGCTATAAAAAGCCCCACACACCATGCCAGTTGCATAATCTTTGCTTATTTGAAAGTCTGACCGTTTCCCTTGATTAAAATAAGGATACTTCATTACGAGTATTAAGCATTGTTTTATGAGTTATGTAAAGTTTATGCTTTTTCATTTATGCTTTAGAATTTTAACCACATTGTCTCACTTATGCATAATCCATCAACCCAGGTGACAAATAGTCTTCTATATTTACACACTAGGAATATACAAGGAGCATACTGTATTAGCAGCTGTAACTACAAACGCCACTGTCAATCAAACTGGCTAACATAGGACCATATTTCTTGTCACCAAGAGGCTTAAAGCAAAGAATCTGTGCCTAATTCTCTTAAACCTTGCAGGTCAAAAGGTTTTTAAATTATTTTTGACACCATTTCTTTGCTTTGTCAACAGGCCTGAGTACTTTTTAACATGTAAAGGATATCAAAAAGCTGCTCATCGGAACAGTCTGGCATTAGCAATTTATGGGTTTAAAATCTGGAGTGCACAGTAATTCCACTGGTATAACAGCAGGCTGTTCTGGAATGAGAGGATGGAGATGTGTAGGACAAACTTCTATTAATGCAAAAACCTCCAAACCAATCACCCATGCCCCAGGCAACCAGCACTTCCAGAGCCAAAACCACCACACAGTCTAAAGCTGCGCCGCGGTGCAAAAAACCCCATTGCTGGCACAAGCTGTCACGGAGACACTTTTTCTGGCCAGTGGTTTCATGCCTGTTTCCAGGTCTTGCTTTGCCCACACACTCTCAAACACATAAATAGGGTCTCTAAATGGCAGCAGTGATGTCCTTCTCATTTGTTAAAGTACTCTGCACAGAGATGACAATCACCATCCTTGAAAAATCAGGGCTTTAAAAAATTTTCAGAACACCAACAGTTTGAGCCTTTCTTACTCAAGATGCTGCTCTGCAGCAGGCCCAAATCCCAGTTGAAGTTTTGGCCCCATCCTGACAGATCAGGAGAAGGAAACCTTTCCTTCCCAGTGGAGCTTACAGTACAGAAATTCTGAAAATACTGAGTGACTGGAAAACAAGTCCCCACACAAACTGCTGGCTGCAGCTCTCAGGGACAGTAGCCAGCATCTTCCACTCTCTCTCCAGCAGTTTTAAGATACAACCCCTGTGACTCAGCAAGGAACAGAGGAGACACACCATGGAGCAGGCAGCACAGCACCTCTCAGAGAGCCCAGAGCTCACAGAAGCAGGGGCTGACCCACCACCTAGAAATTACTACATAAACCACTTCCCAGTTTGTCTGATAAAGCAAGGCTTCTGCATCCTCCCAGCATAGTGAAAACATGTCTGGCTGAAAATAAAGACAGCCGATTGAGCTGGAGATGATGTAAGCAATGAAGATACTTGCACAGTGAAGAGAAATAGGGTAAAAGTCAAGTAACAATGGGGAGAGTTTGAACTTGGCAAAGCAAATAAAGATTTGAAGAGGAAAAATCCTCTTCAATAGAATAGAATAGAATGATGTGAAGGAAAAAAGGAAAATAGATTAATGTGAAGGAAAAAAAAAGAAAATATATCAAAAAGGGAGAAGAACAGATTAAGAATAAAGAGAAATACATTGTATTTACACTGAAGAGATCGTCAGGACTAGAGTGCACTGCCCCAACATTACATTCAAACATCAGAATAGAAACAAGCAGTGAAGGAAGCTTAAAACCTCTGGAATACTAATGCTCATTGGCCATTATGGAATCACAGAACAATTTAGATTGGCAAAGGCCTTTGAAATTGTTGAGTCCAACCGTTAACCCAGCACTGCCAAGTCTACAACTAAACCATGTCCCTAATTGCCACCTCTGTACATCTTCTAAACACCTCCAGGGAGGGTGACTCCACCACTCCCCCATGAAGTCTGTTCCAAAGCTTGATAACCCTTTCTATGAAGAAATTTTTCCTAATATCCAGTTTAAACCTCCCCAGGCACAACTTGAGACCATTTCCTCTCAACTCATTCCTGGTTATCTAGGAGAAGAGACCAACCCATACCTCACTACAACCTCCTTTTAGGTAGTTGTACAGAGTCAGGTCTCCCAAGCCTCCTTTTCTCCAGGCTAAACACCCTCAGCTTGCACAGCCACTCCTCACAGGACTTGCTCTCCACATACTTCACCAACTCCACCGCCCTTCTCTGGACATGCTCTAGCACCTCAATGTCTTTCCTGTAGTGACAGGCCCAGAACTGGACACAGCAGGTGTCCAGTTCTAGAGGTTTGGCCCCACAAGAGGCATACAGGGGGCAAACCCTGGCTAGTTCTGCTGGCCACACTATTCTTGTTACAAGCCAGGACGCCATTGGCCTTCTTGGTACTTCCCAAAATTTGTCATGAGGAGGGCTCCCTCTCTGTCAGGAAACAGGTATTTGACATCCTGCAATGCTGGGCTTTATAAAACTATGAACACTGTAGTGAAATCAGGTTCTTGGACAGAACAAAGATGACGCCTCTGTGGCAGTGAAATTGGTGGTGCTTTGAGTGGGGTGAAGGAGGCAGCAATGATGAGAACAGGTGCTGGTGTCCCTTCACCTTTGCTTTATTGCAGAGCTATCATTGCCAGAGACTACATTCTTCTGTTTTCAAAAGCCTGTACAACATTAACATACAATTGTCCCCAGGCTTTCCCAAATGTTAAGCTTAAAACGATTATTATTAACGGCAGTAACAATTATATGCAGCCTGGAAGATCCCAACCTTGCTGGAGTGGGTTACCTCCACATTCTTTCCCAGCCTTACGAGAGTTAATTCTCCTGTCTGCCAAACTGCTTAATTCAGACACTGAAGCAGAGGGAAGAGGAGGGGGAGGGAGGACAAAACAGGGGGAGTGTAGCCAACAGGACAACTCTATGCAGCCCCTAGAAGTGCTCTGATGCTGAATTTTGGGCCACAGCCCAATGCTGGTGAGTACCAGTGGCTTTCACTATATTAGATGAAATATTATCATAAGGTTATATCCATGTCCCTCCCTGCATTGTGTGTATGCACTGAGTCTGGTTTTTATTTTGGTTAAGTGCAAAGACACTGCATTCAATAACCCAAACTGATATTCACGATTAAAACAGTGTATTTCATGACAACATATGCACTGGGACATAAATATCAAGTCTATTTAGATAAAAATTGCCATAAAAATCACCAAAGGAGAGACAACAAACTGTGGAACACTTGCACACAAGGATCATGGCTCAGCCTTCCTCAACTTTACCCTGTTGGAGCCTTGTGCCAGGACAACAGATTATTTACCTGTTACACCTCTCTTCTTTTGCCCCACTGTTTTGCTATGCAATTCAGATAGCAGCATAGCCACAAGCTTCTCATCTCTCTGAAGAGAGAGATGGACACAAACCTCACCCCGAGGTCTGACCTTTGTAAGGGTTGCAACTTGTCTGTCAGAATGGGATAAGTGTTAGATAACAGCCCATCGTAAGGGGCAGGAAGAGAGGGAATAAAATACATCTTCCATACTGGAAAGCAAGAGAGATGAAAGGCAGAGATAAAGGATCCCCCATCAAGAAACAAGGTGAAAGAGATACACATATCTTGGAAGCAGAGACTGCAAAGTTTGTGAAAAACAGGAGAAAAGGAGATCCTCAGTGAGAACAGAAACAGACCAGAAGAAAGACAGCAGCCACATGATGAACCCATTCTAACTTCACAAAAAAGAAGTATAGGAATTTGAGCTGTTACTGGAGAACCTGAAAAATTTCAGATGTTTACAAGGTAAGAAAATAATCACTCTTGATGACAAAATGGATTGTAAAATGGATTACAAAGTGGATTACAAAACGTAGTTCAATTCAAATAACTTCTGAGCAATTTAAAGTTTCTACTCTTCTTCCTCCTAATACTTGTTTTCTTTACTTTCTCTTCCTATCCCCAGATCAATCACATTTTTTTTTTATAAAATTAAAGATCATCTTGTAGAAAAAGAATTATGTCTCTTCCAGTGAAATTGCCAAGGCCTTTACAACCCTTACTTTTCTCTCTTCTCCATTAACAACTGTGAGTTCCAGTGTGCTCCTTTCATCCATATTAGGCAGCATTACAGGTGGTCTTGCTTTAGTGTAATGAAAATGCAAGCTTTTCCACTGATTTATAGCTGAATACTTATATTACTTACAATACTACAGTTTTATACGTGACATAGAACTTCTCATGGTTCCCCAGATATCTCTTCAAAAAAGTGAAGTAGAGTATATTTTCCATATTGAACAAAAGGGTAATGCTAATTGATAAAAGAACGCCACACAAGCAGTCATGTTTAGAGCTGAGAGAAAATTCAGGGAATTTCCAAGAAACTGGGAAGAAGAACATTGGTAATGTGATGCCCTAGCTCAGCCTTAGAGAATTACAAGTTCCTTCCTTTTGTAGGTGTGTTGTGCAATTTAGTGCATGTCACACTCAGTTGTTGACTTTATCTGGTGCCTTCCAGGTTTTCCCTACCAAAATTTATCTTGCTAGGGAGCTCTGACTGCTTTCAACTCTTTCTGTTCAAATAGTTGGAGCCTAAGGTGCAAAATTCTTTGGAAACATTTCCCTTTGTTGAGAAAGGTACTAAAAAGTCTCACCTGCAAGAAAAACAAGTTACAAATTGGCAACATCAGGTTTCAGTCATAATCCCTTTCCATTCTCTTACTAATTCCATCTAATTCTCAGAAGTTTTGCTTGTCTGAGTTTGAGATACTTCAGATATGGATCATGCAGAAGAAATTCCCGAACATAGAAGATCCGAAGGTAGTAGGCAATGCAGCAAGGCTGTCAGACTTGTTACGACAGATTCAACATTGATTCAATGTGTACTCTGAGGAGGGCCTAAGAGCAGGCTTTCATCCAAACCTATTGAATTCTGGTTTAATTTCACGTTTAGGCTGAGGTTTGGACATGTTAGTATTTTTTTGGGAGTGATTCATCCAAAACTTTAAGTTATCCAGGAAAAAATGTGGGATTAAATTAATCCTAGATGTTAGTATTTAAAAAGGAAAAACCATGTTTAATATGATCTGAATGGCAGGAGAAACGTGAAGCCACAGAAAAATGATACATCTATGGAACAATAGCATAAATTACTAAGATCAGTCCATCCTAAATAACAAAACATATTCAGAAACAGTCTCCAGGAGAGGGATCCTATACTGAGCAGAATTGGCTAAGAAAGTAACTCAAATCTTGCCAGCACCAGGACAAAGCAGCAGTAAGGGGTCCTTCACCAGTCATGTACCAAATTAGCCCCCCTAATCCAGCTGGGTACTCTGTAACAGCTGCTTTTGGTTGCACATGCAGTACAGGCAGGGGTGGAAACCCAATTCCATTTCACTCCTCTACACCCAGCCCCCAGTAACCCACACAGCAAAAAAACTGCTACACTTTCTTGCCAAGACCCAGGACTCTGGGATTTTAATCTGGGAGGGAGGGAAGAAGGAGAAACAACATGAAGCCTGCAGCTGGTTTAGGTCTTGGGTGGGAAAAAAAATTGAGAAGTCATAAACTATTCCATTCTTCAAGAGAAGATGGGCTCAGGAGTTTGGAAAGAAATTTCTGATTGCATTGAAAAGATTGAAATGGTGATAACAAAATAAGTTTCAGAAATGGAAAATGGTCTGGAAAAGAAGTCTCCATATCTGCATATCTAATCTGCTTTACTTCAGCTGTCTAACCAAATGGTGATTCTGCACTGTAGGTTCCTATTAGAAATATCATATGGAAAAATGGGGTGCCAAAACATTTATTTCCACAGTGAAAGGCACGTTAGGTGCTGAAACAATAGTTTTGTTGATGTTTACATCGTGAATATTTAAGCTGTGGTAAAGTTTTAACTGATCATTTTTGTTATGAAAAGAAATGACAGGACATTTGTATTTTGAAAGCATCTGAGTTTATCAGATTATGATTTTTCGCATATTTGTGGTCTTTCCCTAAAGCGTATTGTTTGTGTGGGCCTTTGCAGCTCAAGTGTTCCTATCCTGCTAGCCAAGGCGTGTATGGAAGAAGACATTTTTATTTTCTAACTGGGCCAATGCTGCTGTATATCGTGAGCCTCTCTCTCACTCCCCAGCAGAGACCCACAAGCCACTGCACTCCAAGCTGGGAGTTGCACTTCTCCTGACCAGATAAGTGACAGAAGGGAGCCCTGAAATCCGCCTTGCAAGAGTTCAATACCAGCTTGGTTTACCTTCACACAGAGCTCTCCCCATAAGTTTGCCTGAATTCTTACTTCAATTAACCTCAATTTTCAGTGCTTTAAAGATACGTGGGTTTAGGAAAAAAAACCAAAAGACCCCTTCTCTGACCATACAAGAGTTTGTGCAAAGCATTCAAGGACTCAGCAAGGCAATGCAGCAGAGCAAAAAGCATGCAATAAAGAGTTCTAAAGAAGCCCTAAAGCACAAAGCCTACATCATCTTTTCCTCCATATGCTGTCCCTTCAACAGACTGCCTGAGATGAGGGATTGACATTCACCACTCAAAATCCTGGTCCCATATGAGACTAAGACATTTTCCATCATATTGCCATCGTGTGTGCATGTCTGAGGGAAGGAGGGTCACCTAACCGGGAGAACCAACAAGGCAGGGCAGGCTGAGGACCATCAATACCCCTTTGCAACTTGCCTCAAATCCCCCTTCCTCTAAAAATTATACATCACTGTGATACAGGACTTTTTGCAGAAAGATTGCTAGGCACTGCATGCTGACAATGCACAGGGACAAAGCCCAGCTGCTGCACAGGCCTCTTGGGAAGGAATGCACTTCTGTGAACATTTGTGTGCACACCCAGCACATCTTAAAAGCAAAGGGGTAAAACCAAGCCCATTCTTCCAACCTACCAAGTCACACACATTCAACGTGTGATTCTCTGATCCAATTCCTTCTTTAGGCTTCCCCTCACTGGCCCCAAGTCTTACATATTTCCAGCCTACTGCCATAGTTGCTTTGTTCCCCTCTGCAAACACACATCAAGAGAAACTTCCCAACAGACCCCACAGTGCCCAGTATATCAGGTCACCTAGCAACAAAGAGGCAATACCTAAGCAGGACCCCACATGGACTGGTTTTCTGTTTCCTTGAAAAATCAAGAAGTTGCTTCTCTCCTTCAAAATTCAGCCAGTGTTGTGTTGTATTCACCCAAATGATCCAGTACTTTCTTCCAACTCAACTGATTTTGACTTCCCCTCTCCCCATTTATTTAAAGATTGGAATGAAAAAATAATTTCCAAGTGTACTATTTGTTTTAACCTAAGTTCCATTTGGCCTGTTTCTTCCTCACTTAGACATCCAATATTCAGAATTCACAGAGGATTTACTACTTACTTCCACACAATCCCTCTATTTTAAAAAAATATTGCAAAATCAGAGGGTACAAAGGCAAAGCTGATGAGAATGAGGGAATACGGGGGAAGAACTTTCCATAAGGTTGGAAGCTGAAGCAGTTGGACATATTTCAGACAAGAAGCAAATAAAGGCAGCACACAGGAAAAAAGTTATGGAGTGAGGTATGCAGAAGATGGTCCCAACAGCTATTTTCCTTATCTAAATTCAAAACTAAGAGGCTTATTCAAATTTGTGAGCAATTGGAAAATTCAAAAATCGCTCAACTGAAACACCATCATGCAGTATACCACTAGACCAAGGAATTATAGGCTACAGGAATTATTCAAATAGAATAAGGTAGCTGGATAGATGTAAGTGGACATAGAGTGACTACTAACAACTAATTTCAGAAAGTTATTAAATCACATCACATAAGGTTTAAGACAAATTCCAGAAATAAACTTGATGAAACAATGTTTTCCAAAGTTCTTACCAAAAGCAGTAATCAACTATCCTAAACTGGAACAAAAACCAAATTATTTTGATAACGGAGAAAAAAAAACCAAAGCAGGACAGGAAAAAGTTTTGCTTCAAATCATAATCCTGTTGAACCTTTTTTTATCTTGTATATCTCTACTAATTATGACATTTTTTCCATTGCACGTCATTAAATGGAAGGCTCCATGATAGAATGACACATTACAAAACTTCATGGACTATGAAAGAGTTGAAGAGGAAAAACCAAGCCAAATTCCTGTCTAAGAAATACATCCCCCTCACCTGCAACAAGGTGAAGAGTACAGCTGGTGAAGCTGAAGATTTTGGTAGCATGGGTCTTAACATCACAGTCCTGTCGAAGAGATTATATGAATGGAAAATCCCATTTCTCATGGATTATCTGTTGGAAACTGGCTGAAGAATGTTAAGGTTGCAAGGCACACATGCAAAGAAAATGCAGTAGAGGTCAGCTGAGAAAGTAAAATATGGAGGAAGAATTAAGCAAAGCACAGTCCTGTCACCGAGCTTTAGAATGGCCACTTCCCTGAAACTGAGGAAACTGTAAAATAATCTAACAGAAAAGAAAGATCTGGGCAGAAATTACAACTGAAAATTGAAAATCCCAGAGACACAATTTACAAATGAGCTTAATTGTTTAATGAAGACAACTACTTTGCCAATTCAAAAAGGGTTGGTGGATTCAGAGAGAAAGAAGGGGGAAAAGGTAGGTTTTTCTGTTTGAAACCAAAGGATTAAAAATACTGCATAAAGATCTGGGATGCAGATTATTTTCAAAATTTGTTGGAAGTTTAAGTGGATGCAGGAAAGAATAAAAAAAAACATTTTAAAGACTGGAGAAAATACTCAGACTTTAAAAGTTGTATCTATTTAATTTATTAAACCAGACTGTGCTGGTATCTTCTCATAAAAAGTACTAAATCCTAACGGACTTCTTCGAAACAATGCTAAAAGTTATAAATAGTACCTTGCAAGTAAAGCCAGCAAATGCAGATAAAATAAAATAGTATCGCTCTGGTTTCTGAATAGTGAAGTTGATTAACCAACTGAAATAGAAATGGAAAAGTTTTGATTGTTTCAAATCAAGACTGTTTTGGGAAGATGCGTTTCAACCAAAAACAAGCAGTGGGCATCAATGCCTTTGTGTTGTTTCTATCAGGTTTTCTGTCCTCATGAATCCAGGCAGTTAGATCAGATCAGATCATAATCTCTCCCGGCCCTTAGTCCTCTGTGTCTTGTGCAGTTCTGGTTGCATGTCCCGTAAGACCCCAAAACAGATATTCCATTTAGTCATACTTAACGCCTAAGACTAATCCACGTTTTGTTATACTTTCTTCTCCCTTGAAACTGGCAGATGACACATTACCATTTTCCACTTTCCACTCAAACATCACTTTACTCTTTGCATGCAGCTCTTTACAGTGTGAATAGCACTACCACATGTTTTACATCTTCACCCTCTGGAAACAAAGATGATGTTAGCACGGTTACACCATCCTGCATCTATCCTCTGCTCGTATGTGGTTCAAACAGAAATTTGAAATGCTATTAGGAACCTAACCTGGATCCAGCTTTTGGAGTTACTGTACACAGAAGCATAAGATCAGGAGTGCATTAAATCATTTTAGCAAGCACTCAATACTGAGGCAAAACTAAGTATGCCTAAATTGTTCTGTTTAAACCACTGTTAAGACTTACAAAGAGAAGGGACCCCAGAGCCTGCCAGGTAACCTAGTAAAGAATAGAATTAAATTATTGTTGATTTCTAACTGGTGTAAATAAACACTAAATCAGTAGACCAAAGAAATCACCTAAATACATGAAAATCTCTGATACAGGAATGGTTAAGAAGCCTGTCATCCCAATAGCTTCAGTCCCAGAAGACAATAGCAGCATAAGCTATTGCTGTAACTCTTGGTAGTAACTCTGTTGTGATGTGTTCCCCCACCAAGCAAACAATGATGAGGATGATGAGCAAGATGAGCAATAAACATCTCACCTGCAAGTCCATCAGCATCTTCCAGGGCTGACATTTGCACAAGCTAGCACTGAATTTCAAGCACCGTGCATAAAAATATGTTATTCACAGGGTGGCCTCAGCATTTCCATTTTCCAGTTTTGCATATTAAATTCCTCTGTAAAACAGCCAGGCTCTAACTTAATGTTTCAAAGGGTGTGTCATTTCAGGAAGCTTGACTGATGCTCAGCAGCACCTGAGGGGCAGCCAGCTATTCTTATCCATTCACTAGACTTTAGTGGGAAGGTCATGCTATTCAAAAGACAGCTATACCATAAGAGTTACTTTTGCAGCTCAGAGAGAGGGTTTCACCCAGATCCATGCTATCCCTGTTGCATTCTGCTCCTTTCCCTCACTCTAACTCACCCTGTCAGCCAATACATCGTCTGCACACGACGTTTTCAACTGGTTTAATTTGTGCCCCCACTATGAATTAGAAATGCAAATCTGAATGCTCTTGTTCCTAATTATCCTGTCAGCACCAGCAGCCAAAGAATTATGGATTTAGGTGCTCGGGTTCATACCACACTTGAAAGCAGCAAAATTGAGTGAATTGAATGAAACACCTTAGGAAAGCAGCAAGTACCAACCTATGAAAAGTACAACCAGAGCCACTGATCTACAGAATGCAGCAGAACAGCAGTCTCCAACATGTGTCAATAAGGATATACAAGTGTCCTTCATGGGATTTACAATGTATATATTAAGAAGCTAGAAGGATTTAACGAAATTGCAGTACTGACAACCCTAAAGCTAACTGCATATGTCTTGACATCATATATGGTATGGGAGGATACCACCACAAAGAGGTGCATTCCAGACAACTCATGCCCATGTTTTGAATAAGATACGATTTATTTTTACTTTTGTTTTGTATTCTTACTAGGGAATAAATAACAAAATAAAACATGTCACATTTTGTTTATTTTTTTTTGGCCTTTCCAGCCAAGCATGCTCTCAAGTCTGCAAACATTTAACATTTTCAGCATCAATGCTTTACCACAGAAGACATCTGAGGGTTATCCTCTTCCCTTAACTCTAATAAATTATATAACTCAAAGGTTGATCAAAGCACTCTCTCAACTCGAGCAAAATAATGAAAGAAAAGTTTAAATTAGAATCATTAAAATATCCTCAGTATTGAAAATGTGGCTAGGCATAGCAGAGAGAGGAGGGAGTTGGTGTTTGTTGCTGATTTTTTTTTTAAACAGACATAATCAAATCTTCTTTTAAAGTTGCAATTAATTCTTAGCTGGGAGAGAGTATAACACATATGGAATTCAATTCCGCTTTGAAAATCATGTGTTTGCATTCCTCCTATATGATGATTTTTACCACACCAGAATCTTCCTAATTAATTGCAACCTACTTCACTATACTGAAACAGATGTAAATAAGAATTTTTTCTAGTCACTGTAATCATCCTCACTACACGTGTTCATAGAGGAGAGCACTACTGACTTTGTGCACTGGCTAAATTTCATTTCACCACAAGCTGAGGGATGAATGACTCGAGAGCAGTCCTGCCAGCTTGGGGGTGCTGGTGGAGGAGAGGCTGGACATGGCCAAGCAATGTGAACTTGCAGCTCAGAATGCCAAATGTGTCCAACAGGTCAAAGGAGGTAATCCTGCCCCTCTGCTCTGCTCTGGTGAGACCTCCCCTGCAGTGCTGCATCCAACTCTGGAGTTCCCAGCACAGGAAGGACATGGACCTGTTGGAGCAAGTCCAGAGGAGGCCACTAAGTTGATCAGAGGAATGGAGCACCTCTCCTATGAGGGAAGACTGAGAGCATTCAGTTTGTTCAGCCTGGAAAAGAAAGGCTTTGTGGTGACCTAACTGTGGCCTTCCAGTACCTACAAGAGAGATTTTACAAGGGTGTGTAGCGACAGGATAAGGGGGAATGAATTCAAATTGAAAGTAAGTGTAGATTAGATATGAGGAAGAAATGCTTAACTGTGAGGGTGGTGAGGCACTGGAACAGGTTTCCTAGAGAAGTTGTGAATGCTATCCCTGGAAGTGTTCAATACCACGTTGGATGGAGCTCTGAGTAACCTGGTCTAGCAGAAGATAGACCAATCTGTCCATAGCAGGGGGGTTGGAAACACGTTATTTTAAGGTACCTTCCAACCAAACCATTCTGTGATTCTACGATCTGCAGAATACCAACAGCTGCTTTTTCCCATTGAATAAAGGAGCAAAGTAAATTTCCATAACATTTCATTCATTCCTATTCTCACTCTACTCCAAGGGAAGACAGTGGTTAGGCAGAGCTCTTTGAACAGCCAACCTGAAGCAATTCTGACTTGTAACAGAAAGTGGCTCTAAGGGATGAAACATAAAACGTGACTTGAAAAAGTCCCCCCTCGACATATTTTGCTTCAGAGTCAGGGGGATATTTTCAGAACCTGAGCATCTGGGAAAATCTGCCAAGTGACTGAGCTTGGTTTCAAGTAGCAAAAGGCTGGCAGAATCACAAGAGAGCTTAAATTATTGGAGAACTTAAAAGTGAGAAAAAGCTAAAGCAGTAAAACCCAATGAAAACAAAATATTGGAGACTGAAACATGCCCAGGAGAGGGAAACATGGCCTAATGCCAATCAACATCAGCTTGAAAGATGGTACTTATTAAGAAGAGAGCTTCATACTCAAGAGACTGTTTTGGAGTAAGCCATGGAATCAGGAAGAGGGTAGCTCAGATGATGGATATTACCAGTGGAATACTCACAATAGGCTTGCTAACAAAGACCCCTGAAAATATTAACAGACTAAAGAGAAATATGCAATATTCTCTCAGTCCAGCTCTACTGTGGCATCTGATTTTTTATTTAGACATCAGCAGCTGTAAATTAATCCATTGTCCCAACAGAACTTTCTGTGGGGTTAGAGGCTGAAGGTCTCCATAATGAAGAAGAGCTGGTGTTTAAAAGCTAAGAAGCACTACTTTCATTGCATAATCAAAGTAGCACCCTTAGCTTATGCAATATCCTAAAAAGTAAAGCATGACTTGCAATGTCATAGACTTTTTTGCAAAACACCCCCAAAAGGAGAGAAACCTCCTGCTACACAGCCTACAGCAGCTCTGAAAGGACCGTTATTAGGTTAGGAAGATTCAGTCAATGTGATTTGTACGAATATACCATTTTTAGATCACTTAAGCACCGGATCAGCATTTGGGAAACATATATTCAACTTTTATCTATAGCAGAGATTTCCCGGGATGCTGCAAACATCACATTTTTTGGGCTGCTTTGATTGCTCATAGGAAAACATGGAAAATAATTCTTCCCCACTCTGCTAAATTTATACCAATTGTAAATTCACACTGTAGCTGTGCCAGTCACTGACACAGCACCACACACTTGGTTGTGTCAGGCTCTATGGTGAACATTAAAACTTGTTTTAACATCCATTGTTTAAAAAATTTCTAGCCTTTTGAACCTTCATTACTTCAGGAAGGGAATGTCTGTCCTACAGTGGTTCAACAGCTTGCAGGGGAATGTGTCTCCATGGGTTTAGCCTGTTTTAAAAGGGCAGGGCTGCCGACCAAGGAAAGAGACCTTCTTTCGTAACACCAAAACCACTTCACCATGCAGGCTTTTCCTACTTCTCTCCCGAAAATTATTTCTGTTTCATCATATGCAAGGGATGTGTGAGAACAGGAAGACAAACTAGAACTTCTTTTGATAATAAAACCATTAAATGGTGGGAAATCATTTTTTCAGTTGAATATCTTGCCTTGGCTTTTATCCAGTCCTTGTCTCACTGATTATCTTCAGGACACTTTAGGCCTACCACAGTACCTTGGAATTCATGCTCAAGATGTCTCCTTTTCACAATGCAATTGGCTCTCACTTTCAACTGCCAGCACATCTCATTCCTCATCGTCTGTGTCAGGGGCTGTATGAGCCTCACAGCAGTGTCTTCAAAAAAACAACAACAAAAAAACCCCACACCATATTTAAGAATATCCAACTGTTTCACATCTGCACTGTACTCAGCCAGATTGAAAATGTGTTCCGAGTAAGTGATGGAAACAGGTCAGTGTAAATACTTGGCAACAACAACAGACGTGTCAGTGTCCCACATCTTATTTCAAAAGCTAGCACATAGCCTCCGTAATGGAGAAAAAAACCATAAAATCATCACTGAGGACAAGGTGATTTGCTCCAGATTGACACTGAGCAAGCCTGTTTTGATGTTCAGCCCTAGAAACCTTTCATTATGTAAACACACCTCCCCAGAGGTAGGATGCATATTTCTTCACTTATTTGATGATCAAAAGGTCAAACATGCTTTAATTTCTTCAAGTGACATTAAAATTAATGTCCTTTCGTTAGCATTTTGAGCTGCTGTTGCTGAAGTCAAGCATTTTAACAGCACAGTTACTCTGCTCTTCCCCACTCCTTTTCTCCTAGGATGCCCCCCAAAAAATTACATCCAGCAAAATTATCTGTGTGATTAACTTGTACTTGGAAGGAACCTAACTTATTTTTCACACATAAAACTCACTCAGCTTGTTTAAGCACTCAGGACAGAGAGCAAAACCAGATAAAGACATTTTGCTTTTGGAAGCAGCCTTAACAATGTACAACTTCATGGTAGTAGGGGGATATGGTTTCAATTCTAACCTGGATCAGACTCTAAATATTCTGACATGTATCAAGCAAAATTGCCAAAACATATTCTTCCCTTTCAAAACATTCCATTGGCCTCATTAGGTGGTTTAAATGCTATTTCATTTCAAAAAATTAAAAATAGGATATTAAAAGGTTATACTGAAATAGAGAAATTATGTGGAACTGTGGCACTTTATTTATTCTACTTTTCCAGTCTTTGGGGTACCACAGTGTTAGCTATCAGGTTAAATTTAGGCATTGCCCAAATGAATAGCCTTTACATTTACTAGGTCCATTTCTACCAGTTATTCTGGAACTACTAAAATTAAAACCATTGTTTCTCTCATGTAGCACGTTAAGCATCTTGCTATAAGCACAACTATGAGAAACACTTCAAGAACCACAGCCGGCTCTGCTTCAGAGTAGGATTTGACCAGGCAACTTTCAGAGATCCTTTTCAACCTAAATTGCTCTACAACATCCTTAAATGTCTTTTCCACTATATTTCTCATAAAAATTTCTCAAACATTTTCTTGGTTGCACTAACAAGTAGATTAGATTATATCACACAGAGTTTCTACTGGCCACACAAGTTGCTCAGTCACACTTTTGGTCAACTCATTCAGTATTTAGCATCACCATGGTATTTCAGTGTCATATCTTACATTTCCATTTGGTTACTGAAGAAAGCAATCCAAATGTTGTTTAAAAATGGCATATCACATCTATACTTTCTTTAAAAAAGGGTTTGAGAGTGTTCTGGGGTAATAATACAACAGAAGTATCATCATATCCACACTTTCATCCATTTTCCTATAACAATTTTTCAGATTTACTAATTTAACATTTGCCTTTTTGCAGACCTAAAAAGTAAAAAAGTCCTTAGGGTCAATACCACCATGAACCCATCACTTTGCTAATCTCCTACACTGCTCTCCCATGTGAAAGCACAGTCAGCACAGTCCTGTCTTCAATATCTTGGTATTCCATGATCTTACTATTAAATCCTAGATTCACCTGTGTTTGCAATTTACCTCAATGACAATAGCAGTGCCATACTGAAGTGATTTAGACTGAAGGATATAGCTAAAAGAGCAGAGGTAAATTGAAACAAACAAAAAAAAAAGCAAAAACAACCCCAAAAAAAAGTATCAGTAGCATATTAACCTGCTCACACATCTGCAGGTAAATTGCTCATATAACTATATGTCACTCGTGCCCCTGACTGTCACACCTCTTACACGATGCTCTGAAGAAGCCACACCTGAAAGTCTGGAATTTCTTAATTTTTTTTAGAAAATCAGGGCAAGTAGTTTACTAATTGGCTTTTACTGTGGAATCCTCCAAGATTTTATATAAAATGTTATGCACATCATATAAGTAAATAACCCAGAAAACACTAAGTAGCAAAGTGACAAAATAAGATGCCTACTTCAAGATGAGCTTTACATTCACTATAATGATTCAGAAAAATCTGAGGGCATGTATAGAGGATTCACCCAAACATCAGCTGAACAGTGAGAGCATGAGCTGAACTTGACAAATTAGAAAATTACTGGCAAATGACCAGAAGACTGTTGTATGAGCACAAGGTACAGTTGCTGAGAAAGCAGGCAAGGTATATTTCATATTTATATTGTTACTTATAATTCTGCCTTTCTGCAGCTCAGTAGACCCAGAGACATCACAAAGTCCCAAATGTGGCTTTCATCTAGGCCACAATGCCCATCCTTAAGTCCCTGAAGAGTTCAACCACCAGCAGAATAAGACACTTCTCTGACTTACTCTGGCCAAGACATATTGCAAATTGTAATGATGACTTTGACAAGCAGCAGAAATTATATTTCCTTTTTTTCCTTATAGCCCAACACATCAAACTAACCCCATAGTTGCATAATACTCAGTCACAACAGAAGTCACAGAGGTGTATTGAGAGAGAAATGCAGAGGTAGTAAACAAAAAGATTGAAAGTTGTGACCAAAAAAGCCATCAAAATTTCACCCTTTTCATAATACAGGTTTAAAAGCAAGAAAATAAGAAAATAAAAAGAAAAATTCTTGGCTTTATTATGCTTTAAATGGCTACTACATGAGCTTAAAAAAATCCCCAGTAGAGTAGCATAGGCCAGCAGAACCAATTCATCTAGTTAAATGACACCAAGATATGCCATTCATATAACTAATGAGGATTAGCATGCTGATGATATTCTAAAGATAGCATTGTTAAATAAGCCAAATATATCCCAGGAATCAAGCTTAATATATAATGCCAATCTATGTCCATCAATTAGGATGACACAGTGCTAAAAATACACAAATCTGTAGCAACCATTGGTCCTCTGAACACAGTCCAGCTCTCTAAACCTACAGGCCGTGGACAAAGGCTGATAGAGGTGGCCTGTAAAGTCCAATAGTGCTTGCAGACAGCAGTGCTCAGTTAGCACAGTCTGCCTGGAGCATAATATTTTTTCATTATCTGTATCTCTGTAAGGCTCTTTGATCTACTAAACAGCTGTACATAAGCATGTTACTAGTTTTTCAAAGGGAATGCTTTTACTTAACTTAAAATTCATAATGGTAAAACAACGAAACATATCAACCCTCTACATCAGCTTTTACAAGAAAAAGAACTTCTGGGAAACTAGATTAATAAGAATCTCCTGAGAAGCCATTTGCAACAGAACGTTTCCTACAAGGACGTACATCCTGAGCTGCACAAGCAGTGCAAGTTCAACAACCTTGAACTACACATGACCAAAATTGTTTATATGCAAGCTGATGAACTCCCTGTCAAAGATGTAGGAGACAGAGTCAAAGGAAAGTAGGGGAGAAGAAAATCAAGCAAAACAACTTGGGGAAAAAAACCACCTCACATACTAGTTCAATACTTTCTAAAACATTTTGTTTTTAGTCATTATACACGCGGTAGTGGGCAGGGAGAGGAAGGGAAATGAATGCAACACACAACTAGTTTTTGTAGAAGTCTGACTGATTTAGTTTGTTAATAATGAGACTACCACAGACAGCCAACAGTAAAGATGGAAGCGCGCTGTTAAAAAACTCCCTCGTAGTTGGTATCAGTATTATTCTTCCTTCCAAAATCCAGCAAGGTGACCAGTTCTAGTGAGAACAACATAAAAGAGACATAAGCCATGAGACAGAGCTGACTGGGAATACCTGATGTGTTTCTGTTGTTGGCATGGGAGGAATTTCCTTCTGGTTTCCATGAACCACAGTGCTGCAGCAACCTTGACAACAGATCATAAGTGCCTGCAAATTAGTATTCTCCAGATCCTTTTTCACCCTCGCAAGGTTTGAGTAGAGATGCCAAGTGTATCTCTAGCATATCCATTCTTCCTCCGATAGGCTGCAAAAACTAACTTCGTTCTGCCATCCTTCTTTGCAGAATAGAGGCCTCTAACAACTGTGCTCTCAAGGAATAAGCAAAAGGCTAAACATCCAAACTTACACATTTTTCTTCTCCTTTTTTATCCTCATAAGCAAATACAGCCCTGAAGAAATTGCTCCACAAGAAACAATGCGTTTCAAAGAAAACTTAACACGAGTTTCAGCTAAACAATTGATCACCATCTTTAGCTGGACACATGCTCAGTTTTATCACTTTGGGATCAGATCATACAGCACTCATCCCTGAATAAGCAGCATCATGATCACTGCTCATAAGCAAACCAAGAACACAGCTGTGCATAAGCCTGTCAAGATTTAGGGTGGTTTACAGTTCTAAATACGTATTTTGGACATCTATTGGGTATTTTGCTCCTCTTCTGCTTTCTGTGTGGTTTTATTCCTTATTTTCGGGGTGTTTCTCTAACATATCATTGGTTAAGATTTAAGTTTACCTGAGGCCTGCAAATATACCATGTCTTACAATCTCTTGTTATAAAGACAGCAAAAGAGAAGCAAAAAGCCTGATCTTTGTGGCTTCAGCCATCTGTGGAGCTAGCACTAGTCTTTTATCCAAGCCGGTTATAAACATACCAACACAAACCAGAGAAACTAAGAGCAGCTAGACCAAATCAAATTAAAGGCATAGCAAGGCTAACAGTGAAGTGCATGACCAAGTAAAAAAGATGTAATTCAAAAAAAGGTTGCAGAAAGCAACTTTTGCCCTGTATGTCCCCGTGCCTTCGACATTTCCAGAAGTACACAACACTTTTCATTCCAGCCACTGCGTCCAATAGTTACCCATGTCTCTAACTCTTATTGGTGCATCAAACCTCTCTCAAAGCATCCTTTGCATAGTCCCATGACACAGAACACCACGATTAAGTCATGTCCTGCCTTGCAGAACTGATCCGTTCTGTTACCTTTTCAGCCTGCTGCCCCATAAATTCTACATCTATCCGCTGTGAAAATTTCATGCCCAAAACCAAAGGCTTTCATGTTAAAGCACATTTTTGGAAAAAAGCAATCGCAAACACTAGGTATAGACTTGCCTTAATACATCTGTATTTCAAAATCATTGAGACACTTTTTTAAAGTTATTTTTACATGCACAGAGCATAAGTAAGTACAGTTCCGGAAAATCGAAATAAATCCAAATGCCTCATGAAATGATAGACAGTAGATGCCATATCCAATTGGATATCCTGTATATCCAATTAGTGAAACTCTTTGCTATGACAAGTACATATTCAACACATTAAGATTATGCTGTCATGCATGTTTCCTTGCATACAACTCAAAAAGGAAATCTTGACCACTTGATTTTACTGTGATCAAAAAGCAGCATTTCTAAAGAGAGCATTACCCCAGCATCCTCTCAAAACAAACTCCTACAACATTTATAGTCTGTAAAAGTTCTAAAAAACAAGATGCATTACTCCCTGTGTGTTCTGTAAATACTCTGATACTCAAAAGGCAAGAAGCAAGCAGACACCTCACAACGAGGGGGACATCACCTGCAATTTGACATTTCTTTAGAAAGAAGTCTTTGCATCTTTGTCCTGCAGGAAGTTGTTTGGTTTTCTCATTTGTTGTACACAAGTATTCAAATATGCACCAATGCAACTCTGTAGCAGGGACCATGTTTGATATTTAAAAATGGAAGTCTAAAAATAAACCAAGATGCTATAACTTCAGGTTCTGGAGGCAAGTACACGAATAAATAACTTTTCCTCACCTGAAAGAGAGTTTTCTTCCTGATAGGAAAGAGTGAGACTGCACACATTCTCACTTCGGTTAATTCCTCAGATCTTGCTCACTTTTTCTTATATAAAATATAAACGGTGTAGCTACCCCACTTGCTAATTTCAGGTTTGCTCGCTAATGTTCAGTGGAAAGATCTTCTATGGAGAACACTTAATGCTTCTGTGTCTCTGTGTGGTGCATGGCGGGACACAAACCTCATAGGAATTGAGACTATTCTATTTGGAAAACCAGAACGTCCATTGCCTCAAGCCAGCTGGAAAATGGTTGAGAAAAAATGGAGAACACTTTCAGCAGGAGAATTTTTAATTCTAAGAAAGGTTATTTTGAAATTAACAACGAGTTACAAAGTTCAATTCTAAGTGTTTGAAAATTAAGCGGGCTGCATTAAGAGAAAGACATCAGGTTGGAAGAATTCAATAATTTTCCTCAATGTGCAGGTCCGAGAAGTCACACATGACAGAAAAAAAATTTTAAGAGTTGCTAGAGATGTTGTGAGAAAACACCAAAACCAAGAAAAACCTTAGTTCCTTCTGGATACAACTTAATGTCTAGTAAACAAGACAAATCTCCAATAGTGGTTGCAAAGGTTAGGATGCCATTTTGCAGCTATTAAGAGATGGAGTAGACACACAGTTCTGTAAGACCGTTTAATTATGTAGAGGCAGAAAAAAAGTGAAGATTTGAGGCTGTACCATAAGGCTCATGAAACGGCACATTAGAGAAGATATAGGCAAAACACAGAAATAAAGTGCTTTCTGAACATTTGCAGCAAATGTGTATCAGATTTAAAGCCAGCAATCCGTTCCTGCTCCTTCATGGTGTATAGCTTTGCTGTGGACTGCTGAGTAGCTGTCATGCTATGCAGCCTGGCTGCTTTCCAGTCCTGGGTGAAGCAATCCCCACAGCATTTGCATGAAAGAAATGATGGGTTCCTTTGATGTGAATGATCTTGAGTGAATAAAAGGTGGGTTTGGGTTTTTCTGGCCTTTATAAGCATTCTTTGTCGATGCCTCTTGCTCACAAGTAAAAACCTGTGCCAGGTGTCTCAGAAAGTCATGTAAATGTTTAAATATTCTCTCTGAAACCCCATGCAGAAAATACCCATTCCTCACATCTTATGTTATAATTAGCCTTCACAGAAAGGATTGCCCTCAGCTTTTGCAATAGCCATTTTTCTGTATATTCAGGAATTGTCATCTGCAAGTATGCTGTGAAAAAGACAATTCCTTTGATAGAACACAAGTGGTTTTTATCGAAATGCATTTGTTGGTTTAACTTTACAGCTTTAGACAGTTTCTGCAAATAATTTCTGATAATTACTTAAATGTTATTTCATATGAAAGTCATTACTACTAAAATCTACAGTATCCCACCAACAAGAAGAAAAAAAGAAATGGGCAAAGTTGCAAGCACAGCTCATCTATTGTTTCTGACTGAAGCAGGGTTGCAAATGCTGGAGACTATAGGCATTTTGAAGTGTCTGGAGACTCCTGCAGATTTCTAGAATTACATGGTATGGCTCTTGGTGTTCCACAGATACCACAGCTGATTCACTAAAAAAAAAAATTAAAAATGCATTTCTCAAAAATATGTGTATGCTGCATGCCTTATTTAAAACAGGAAATCCATACACCCGTGGCTGCGCAGTCAAGCACACAGAGCCACGCAGTCACAGTGAGTTTAGATCAGGTATAAATTTTACACCCTAAACAATATATCAGAGAGGGTGTGATGCATGATATGCTCCACATGTTCTCTGCTCTACTCAAGTCCATCTCTACTCTGAAGTTTACTTGTCTGTAACAAAAGTCCACTAGCATTAGAGGCTTATAGAAGGAGAGGAATAGCATGTCTACCATGAAAAGCAAATTGTGTTAAAACAAGATTCAAACCAATAATCTAGGAAATCATTAACCTGACTGGGAAGAACTCCCACCCTGTCAGTTTATGTCCCCTGATAATTTACTCCTGCCTGTGAGTAAACCCATGCAGAAGATTTTGAAAACAGGGGGACCTTGAAGAATTCCATGTAGAAGTGGTTTGGTAGCAAATCAGTAAAGACTTTAAGTATCTGCAAAAGGCCCTTGACCTTCACCACTGAGGTGGGAGGTAGGGACAGCCTCACCTCTCTTTCATGCTGGTCAACAATTATATCAGCCTGTTTGTACCCTGACACCAGCAGAATCATTTTGGGACTTTAAGACTCGGTCAAGAACAAGTTAAGTGTGCTTTTGGCTTCCTCACTCTTGATCTTCTTTTCCACAGCTTGTTTTCTGCCCTCCCACTTTTTTTGTCCCACCTCCATCTGCATCCATGCTGTGTCAAGATGTGCACCACACCACCTGCCCAAGTGGAAGGGATAACAGCTGAAGTTTGTTGACAGCTTTCTCTATTTCTGTGCAGAGACCAAGCAGTTGCAAAGTAATGTAACTTTTAAGGGAAGACCCGGAGTGCCATCACTATTTATAAAGTGCTTTTCCAATTTTTTTTTGCAATGAGGTTGAAAAATAACCAATGTAACTAGAAAGTGAGCATGAACCCAAAATATTAGAAAAATACAGAAAAGGTGGTTCTCCCAGTTTTGGAGCACGTGATTATTTTATAAGATGAGAAAAATATGTTAGATACTAAGACTTTCCCATAAGTTTAGATCCAAATCCAGCAAAATATTTTGTCTAAGAGCAAAGCATTATTTCAATAAAATAAATCTTCTGGTAGATGCAATAATTTCTTAAAGTACAAAAAGAAAACATTTGAACACAGATCTAATATTTGATGTCTTACAGTGATTGGAAAAATACAGGCTGGAAAACAGATTAAATATCTTATTTTTTTCCTTTTTTTATAGTCTATAATTGCAAAGGTTACAAATACTAAAGCTTTATATAAGCATGAAAATTTGCATCAAAGATAACAAAACTTTCTTTAGGGAAACCATCAAAACCTAAGAAACTTTAGTCTCCCAGCTCTGTGACCAACACAAATATCCATCTCTTCAACAGGACCTACAGAGAAAACAGCACTGGTTACTCAGGCACTGGAACGATTTTGGTTGCTCCCAAAATTAGTGCCAAGACTCTTCTGGCTTTAACGAGCTCATTTTAGTACAGGTTAATTCAATTAAGTCAAATTTAACTGCTGGAAAATTATGAATGGGATGTCCAAGCAGAGCTTGCCTCAACTAATCTTCTTCTCAAACAACTCTAAACTTTTATTGGTTAAACACTTAGGTTAAACAAGACATACAGACATTTCTGTGATAGCTTAAACTCTCTTCATTATTTAACCTCTATGTTTTCAAATGCTGTAATATAAAAAATCTTCTTAAAATATGCTGGGGCAGTTAAGTTCCTGTAAAGTGTTCACAGTATCTTCGCTCTTCCTTATTCAAAATAGAAAAGGCAGAAAATCATTGGGAAGTTTTTTTGGGGGTTGTCTTTTTTGATTTTTTCCCTTGTTTTAAATATATACTTACATAGTCTTACACTAGTCTTCCAAGTCACTTTTCTACAATATTGTTACTGATACTCAGGCACAAATGAAATTCCAGTGCAGAAACAAATTACTACATACAAGTGGCATCTTTGAAAAAAGCAAATAGGAAAAGAAAAAGAAAATAATTTTCCAGACTTACTCTTCCACACTATTTACCTACATTAGTCTTCTGAGATGCTACCGGGGACACAGAAGCGTTCTGTTTTTTGAAAGTTACGTTCAACCATTCTCAAAGCTCTACAAATTCTTCACTCCAAATCCCTTTCTAAAGCTCTCCTGTACCAGAACCTTACCCAAAAAAAAAAAATAAAAAAAATAAAAAAATAAAAAAAAAAAAAAATCAACTTTGAGGCCACTGGAAGTACAAATTTTACATCCATGTCTACTGTGGTCATTCACTGTATTTTCCTTGCAACCACTGAGATCTTTTTTAAAACCATGTCCATGAAGTATCTTGTGTAATAGAGTCCTAGGTTTCATAAAGTGCTATGACTCTGATGAAAAATATATTTAACTAATGACACTGTAATCAATAGGAAAGAATTCAGAAATGGGGAAAATAAGGAAAAAAAAAATTCAGAAATGGCAAAAATAGGGATGGAAATCAGCCAGATACTTCCACAAGAGGCTAGAAAGGTTGCAGGATTTCATGCCCTAAGACTTCATGGTAAGTACCATTTCAGTGCTGAAGTAATCAGAAAGATTTATCCTAATAAGCTTGATTTTTAATGGTACCAAGATATACCCTGGTCTTGAAATTAATAAATTCAGTCCATTTTAATATTTTATACAACGTATTCCATTTAATTGCTCAATAAGGAATGTGCTCTTTAGTTATGTACAGAGACAGCCTTGGTTTAACAAAATATAAAGTGTAATCCAGAAACTGGAAATGGTAGGTGACTAATAGCATTTACATTTTCAATAATCATGGTCAAGTTTTCTTTGTGTAGAGGTCTAGGATAAACTCAAGAGATGATTACTGTAATTAAGGAATTTACAGATCTCTTTCTTTAGAGACAATCTATTTGGCAGAGATTTGCAGTCTCTTGAATGAACTCCCTCCAATCCTCTGAAGTCACTATCTCCTGCTCATTAGGTTCCCTACTAGTATGTACATGCAACTGATACTGGTGTCAGTCAAAGCCCTATCCCAGTCAAATGGTTCTTGCAAATAGAGATATTTTCTGGCATCTGACTTCTCAAGGTGCATGAGGGCATTTCCAGTCCCAGGGGAGGCGGCAGACTCCAGCAAGACCCAGCCCACCAGATGCTATAACACTACACAGCCAACTGCTCCAGTTACAGTCCCAACTACATCCAGAATTGTACTAAGTAATAGCTCTGAGAACAGAGGAGGAAAATCCAGACTTACACGGATAGAACTGAAATCACACTATTTCTTCTCACCGATGAGGTTCCATCACACCAGTCCAAGTCTGTGTTTTACATGCATGACACAACTGGATGTATCACAGATACGCAAAAGCAGATTATCCACTCCTCGGAAAGATGGGTTAGAGACAGCACGCAAGCTTGCTTTATAAAATATCTTCCTTACTGACAACCACAACTAAGGTTTCACCTGGGAATGACAGTATCTAATTACATGTCATAGACTCTGAAGCAATCTAAAGACATAGCCTATTTATCCATGCCTGTTCACAACAAGTAATGAAAATAGCTTTTCTAGCTGTAATATAGTATCCAAGTCTAAAATAAAATTATATCCTGATTAAACCAATGGTCACTAGAGAAGTCACAGAACCAATGGAAGTTTGCAAATCAGTGATTCGGGATGCCCAATTTGAAATGCTCAAGAAACAGGATTATGAGAAGATGGGTGTAGAGGAGGTGCTGAGCCCCTCAGACTGTATGTACAGACAATAATTAGGCTATCACCATAGTTAGACTATCCTCAGTGAGAAAACATGGAGATAGCAGCTGCCTTTTGCATTATTATTTACTCTGAGAGCCACAATGTGGTGTGCAATACATTTGAGAAGACTGATTCAAGAGGAAAGGGGACATTGAATTATATTAGAAGAATTTATGCTGATTTTATCACCATTCATGCAATTCATTGTCACGAGTTAAAAAAAAAAATAAACTCAAATACTACCATCCAAAGGCAAATCAAATCTGGACACAGATAAGAATATTCAGAGGAGTTAGAGTCACCAGCCTAAGAAGACTGCTGGAAAGGATAAAAGCTCCTGCTTCAGTTTTAGCTCAATTTCTCATTAGAAGGGATTAGAATGAAATTTTCATAGAAGCCTCTAATTCCTATGGGGTCTACCATCCTCATCTCAAGCATCTGGTATGGTCATCAGAGAAACGGTAGCACATCAGACAGACCATAAGCACAATCCAGTATGGCAATTACTACATGTTTTCTTCTGCTTGATAAAAAGTTAAACAGTCCATCTGATGCTGCTGTCAAAATGCAATCTTGGAACAAAGCACCAAATAAACATTTGTTTATGGACAAAAGAAAGACCAAATATGCTCACTAGCAATTTAATTTCAATTCCAGAGATGCAAGATTACCTGCCCAAACCACAGTATGTCCCACCAAACCCTCTGAGTGTTCTTTTTTGAAAAGCTACTATGTGAAATATTTCTTTAGATTTCAGGGAAAACAGGTATCATCACTGGGCTACATAGCTGGGTCAGGAAAAGACAGAGTTCACTGGTTTATTTTTTAGATCAATGTAGGCATTTCAGTAGGATTTTGCTTCTCAGTGAGAAAGGGCAAAGGAACAAGCAGATGATTTTCTTCTAAATATCTTTTCTGTTCTTTTTGGGGCAAGCGGTAAAGCAATCATCTCTCAGAACCAAATGAAAGAGAGAAAAAAGAATATTTGTATCTTGAAGTTACTAGGAATATATTATACTTAAAATCTCCTTTAGCCAAATGGAGAAAAAGGGAAGGGAAAAACTGCTGTTTCTCACTGCTTTATCTGAAACAATCACTTTTAGTGATATACTAAAAAAAGAAAAAAATACTACCCACATGATCTTTTTGATTTCTTTTCAGGCCTGCACAACTGTGTAGAGATCACATATTTTATTACCTATTCTATCATTTTTATATAATTTAACAAAATATGAGATAGGTCAAACACATTGTTCCTAGAATTGAAGCTTAAATTCATGCTCAGACCCTGAGAAACACAGCCCAGCATCCTGTATCAACCCTCAGGAAATTCTCTTAAGTGCAGATACTGAAGTCTGCCAATCACAGCAGACACATGATGCCAGCGATGGATCTTCTCTCATGCACTTTGTCAGGTAAAATGAGTATCACACATTAACCAATGTTAACACATGATACTACATGAAATGGCCGTAACAATAACCCAATTTTACAAAAAAAAATTAAAAAGAGGTCCTCTACGTATACCCGTTGTATGTCATTCCTGACACTGTACTTAGAGATTGAAGTGAAATCACTTACACTGAAAAAAGAAAGAATGGGGTGAAATCCTATCAGTTGTCTTGGACAAGAAAACATGAAAGCTTTTCTAGCTCCTTTTCCCCTTAGAACATGCTAAACCATCGAAAATCTGATGGCAGGAGGAACAATGTGAAGACACTATTTGTCAAGCAGATGAAATAACATTACTTGCTTTAACTGTACAACCCAGTATCCATAATGTGAAAAAAGTCTCTCTGGCTTTTGATATATATGAAACAGGCACATTTGTGCAAGAAAACAAGTTTGTAAAGATACTGTAACATTTCAAATCAATAAGAAGAAAAAAGAAAGACAAAAGTGAAATACTGTCTTTCACAGCATCTTCTCTAATCAGAGCCTAGAGAATGGAACTCTACAATGAGAGCTCTGAAATGATCACTTCAGTTTTATGCCTTCTCTCCCCAGCCTAGGCAGAAAAAATTATACTTGTCCAGTATTAGAAAATTATTTGAAATCTACAGGTAACAAGTGACTTTATGTTGTTCTACAAGAACTGCATTATTAGGTATAATACTACAGAATTAATAAGACATTGTTTTCTCTCACTTGGTTAGTGGCTGTTTTTCCCTGATTTCTTTCTACCTATTCAGTGACCAAAAATATTTTACATCATTTTGCTTGTGTGTCTTATCTTCTGTTCCTTAATGAGAAAAAAATCTGGTTCTCCTGGCTCTTACCTTTGATCCTATCCAAACAGATATGCAGAGTTCAGCACTTAGTAGAAAGGGACCTCAGCAGTAGGATGAAGTCAGCACGAACTAAAAGAGAAACTTCCCCAACCCTGAACACACTCAAAAAGTACATTCTGTGCTGCTAATATCATGCATTTCAGCAGGTGATAACTCTGGTGGCCATGAAGGAACTTTAGAGACAGTTTCAACCACATTAAATGTTTTGCTCTTAAAATAGGCGGATAAGCTCGAAGACAATCTGGGGCTCCGAAAAAATGAGGAAGGCCTGAAGCATGTTTAGCATAATATAAAGCTGAAAACACACTGGATATTTGCTTAGTCTTCCCTACAACAGATTCATTTCTACATTTGTCTGAAGTACTTGTAGAGGAAAAAAATGAAACAAAAAAAAAAATGTGTCTGGACAAGTCAGAAAGACATTCCTACTCTCCAGAAAGCATTCAGCTCTGAGGAGAGGAGCTGGGAGAAACTAAAAACAGATAGCCTTTAGGAAAATATGGTGGAGCTGAAAGGGATATGATTAGTTCCATTTCTTGAAGAAAGGATTCAGCTTTCTAACATATGGGGAGAAATGGCTTGCATCAGGGGAGGGAAAAGAGCAGAAATCAGAGCTTCAGTCAATAGTCTGATTCTTGATCTAAGGCTACCTTTTATGTGCATATTCTGTGGTAATCACCTAAAACTTTAATGTAACAGACTTTACAAACCTCAAATGTAATTTATGTTTTTTATCTAGGATGATCCATAGGAATGAAATTGATGGCTAACACCATTATTTTTGATATCCATGAAATACTTAAACTGAAAGAAGTGAAAAGGGAGATTTTGTACCCACTAAGCTGATGGAGCTCTCGCTGAGAAATGTGAAATTATGTAAATGTGGACTTTAAGAGCAACAGAAGAACTTTCTTCTATTAAGCACACACAGTTATGAACAAAGGTCACACAGTGGTTAGCTAAGCTTTACAGCAAACAGCTTATTTAGGAACCACACATGGGTATAATAAAAATTTGTCATAACTTATCAACAGCTACAGCAGTGATGTAAATTTGTGACTTGTAGAAATATGGTTAATTTTAGCTGATTTAAACAGAAATAAGCTGCTGTGTTTCCTAGATTAAGATGAGATAGGAAATAGCAGCACAACTTGGACAAAACATGTTCACTCTAAAAAGATTATTTGTTTCTCAGGTCAAAAGCAGGCATAAGCATAACACACATTTAATAAAGGTATCTATCTTTCTCCATATTTAGTTAGTTATACCTAGAGCTTTAATTAATGTCTACATTTTTTTTATTTTTAATCACATTTTTTCTGATGAGCAACGCATGCAGCTTCAGGCCCATACATATTGAAAGGGTTTTTATTAACCATTTGCCCACAACATGAGTTAGAAGACAGTGAAATCCCACTAATTCTAGTTACAAAATCTGGGAAACTAGAACAAGCAAAAAGGGGAAAACCAAACCAAACCAGTAGTTCAAAGTTCATGGAAAAAAAAAATTACATTCTTCACATACTTACAGGTTTTTGGAGCATAGCTTTGCATTTTACTAATATTTATTAATAAAATAAACCACATAATCATTCACTGCTCATGTCCATCATCATGCAGTATAAAAATATCAGTAGGTATTAATTTCCAAGGTAATTCCTCAAGAAATTTAAAATTAATATGACACGCCAATTTCACATCTACCCATATGCATTTGAGATCACTGAGGATAGTTCCCATTTTGCAAAGAAACTTCTTTTGCACTGCGCTGTCTCACTTTTGGTTCAGAGGCTTTACTCCCAACAGAGTAGATGTCTACAATCACCACTTTTTTTAAGGATTCACAGAACTTTATGTATTTATAATTGTGGATTTTGTGTGTGTCTAAAGATACAAATACAGTATCTTATTAAGTGTTCCTAAATCAGTAGTTCTCATTACTTTCAAACGCAGTCCAGTGTTGGTAGCATATTGACATTTATAAGTACCTTGAAATCCCAGAATTTTACTGTATTTAAATTACTACTAAAGAGGCCTTTCATTTGCAAGAAAACCCAGACTTCATGCTGAAGAGTAAAAATAACATGATTTCTAATAGAGAGATGTTGCCCTTAAGAGTGCACTGTACTTCACAATACTGGAGCATATTGTGGGATTTATTCATCCAAGTGATTAAGCACGAGCGTAAGTGTTTGAGCCAAATGTACAATATATAAAAAACCTGATAAATCTAATGGTTAAAGTTTTCAAGAGCTCCAAGCTTTAGCTTCACTTAAAAAAGGTAAAGTCATCTCTGCTAAACAGATTACTCTGGTATCCCACCTAAAGAAGAAGAAAAAAAGATGCTTCTTATGTTCTTAATTTAGCAATCATATTTAGAAATATTTTTAGTAAACATATAACAAGTAAATTCTCCAAATCAAATCATGCAGTGTCTTTCTAGACTTCCACAAAAGATAGTTGGGGTTTCTTTCCACAAAGTCATGGCCTTCTTTTGGCCACAGCAATAACAACCAGACCTGCAGTATTAGGACATTATGAAGATACGAAGACAAAAGGTAAGTTCACTTGCACCACTGGTCATCATGTCTTACAAGTCTGTTTGCAGCATAATATGTGTGCCAGTAACACCTTTACCCAATGATAGTTTTATTTATGCCCTAATTCATAAAGTAGATTAGGTATTTGGGATACCTAATATTATGTTTCATTTATATATACAACAAACTACCTTAATAAAATAACCAGAGTATTTCTCAGCCCTGTAACTGCACTCATTTGAATAATTCTATTGCCAGTTCACAAAAACTTTTCCAAAAAGCTTCCCAACTAGAGAAAGTTTAAACACTAGAGTAACAGATTTATTGCTGTTATCCAAACCCCAGCAGGTAGATAGGATGCAGAAACAGGAATTAGATTAGAAGTCTTTAAGCCTTATTGCTACCATTGGAGCCTGTCAATGAGTAGAGTGTCTTGCTTGCTTGCTTTCCTCTGAACAGCCTCCTGCCTTTCACCAGCACCTTGCAGCATCGCACGGGTCCTATGAGCTTTGCTCCACTAACCTGAAGTAATCTGCAGTTAGCTGACAGACTGCAGCCAGCCCCTATCCTTTTGGTAGGGCTGGATTTTATCAATATTGGACCTTCTAGTATGCAAAGTGAGTCAAGCTAGTTTCCTGCTAGGCAATACATTATCTCCAAATGTATAAAGTGATTTAGCACAGGAAATACCAACATGCAGAGGCAGCTCCCCTGTGCTATCCACATGCACAACTGTCAGTTTGCTACAGAAATGACACTTCAGTGCATTGAGCTGGTTACACTTGCTTTGATTTTGCCAAACTGCAATCACATCTTCAATTCAGTGAAACTTTATCCACTGCATACAAATCCGGATTTCCCTTTGAGCTTGGATCTACACCTAAGCTTTAATGAACACTTATTACTAAGCCTAAACTAATTTTTAGGTTGGGCAATGCGCTTAAAAGTTACACAACCAAATCCCTGTAAATTCACCCCAGCAGCCTGTCTTTAGTTCCAGTGGCTGAAGAACTGACTCTTCAGCGATCATACACACGATCCAGAAAAGTTTGCGAATTGGTGCCATTGGAACTGGCATACCAATACCCAAGTTCCAGCCATCCTTCTAGTAATACACATATACGATGTTTTATCATAGAGAATTGACCACAGGTTTTTGAATACTGTCATAAGACACATTAAGAGGTCATTTGTGTACCTTGCTTTAAGCATAGTATAAACCATGCTTTGATCATTCTCGATAGGTACATACTAAACTTATTTTCAATGTTCTCCAAGAACAGACCAGAGTCTCCCAACAAGATATTTAAACGTTTAATTTCTTTTTTTTTTTTTAGGAGAATGTCACCAAAAACTACTACTAATCCATCTTCCTGAAGTTCAAGTCCATTACTACTTCTCCTACTCACCACAAAGATAATATTATACTGGTTCTAGAGCAGGCTTGCAGACCATTATGTCACCCCCTCTGGTACTGCCTTCATCAGGTTAAAGAACTCAGTCCATTCAGCCTGTCCTCATCCTCCTAATATCAAAGATGCTCAGTACTTTTCCTTCATTTTTCTGCAACAGTTCAGACTCAATTGCTTTTATGTTGGGACAACTAGTTGGATAGATGAGGGGAGGGCAGTGAAGGTTGTCCACCTGAACTTCCACGAAGGCATTTGGCACTCACCCATGATATCTTCATAGGCAAGCCCAAAAACTGCAGGCTGGAAAAATAGACAGTGAGGCGGATTGAGAACTGACTGAATGGCAGGGCTCAGGGTTTTTATCACCATCACAGTCTAGCAGGCAGCCTGTAACTAGTGGTGTCCCCCAAGGGTTGATACTGGACCCGGTATTGCTTAGCTTATCCGTCAACTTGGATGAAGGGATAGGGTGCCTCATCTGCAAATCTGCTGAGGATACAAAACTCAGAGACGTGGCCAATACTCCAAGGGGCCGCACAGCCTTTTAGAAGGGTCTCATGCACTGGAGGGATGCGCAGAGCAGAACCCTTTGAAACTCAGCAAAGGTGAGTTCAGGGTCCTGCACCTGGGAGGGAAGAACCCTTACTGGTACACCAGTACAGGGTGGGGGCCAACCTGCTGGAAAGCAGCTCTGCTGAGAAGGGCCCAGGGGTCCTGAAGGACAACAAGCTGTCCATGAGCCATCAATGTCCTTGCGGACACAAAGGCTGATGATATCCTGGGGTGCAGTAGGAAGAGCATTGCCAGCAGGTTGAGGGAGGTGATCCTGCCCCTCTACTCAGCCCTGGGAAGCCACATCTGGAGTGCTGTGTGCAGTTCCGGGCTCCTCAGCACAGAGATACCTGGAGCTCCTGGGGCAAGAGCAGCAGAGACATACAAAGAGGGCAAAGGGACAGGAGCACCCCACCTATGAGGAAAGACTGAGGGAACTTGGCCTGTTCAGCCTCACAAAAAGACAACTGAAAGGGAACCTCATCGATTTCCATAAGTATCTGAAAAGAGGGTGTCAAGAGCAGGAAGCCAGATGGTTCTTTTGTTATTGCTTGGTGGTGCCAAGAAATAGGACAAGAGGCAGTGGGCAGAAACCAGTGCACAGGAAGTTCCACTTGAATACTGTGAGGGTAGCTGAACACTGAACAAATTGCCCGGGGAGGTTATAGAGTCTCCTTCCCTGGAGACATTCAAAAGCCATCTGGATGCAACCCTAAGTAACATGGTCCAGGGAGCCCTGCTTGAGTAGGGAGGTTGGAAAAAATGATCTCCACTGGTTCCTTCCAAACTTCCTAGTCTGTGAAGTCTTTCTTCAAGTGTAATGTTCAAAAAGGAACACAGCATTCCAGCTGAAGGCTTACAGTGGAAAGAGGGGAGGAAAATAAATGTTGTCCTTCTTGTTACAGTTCTGTTCAAATCTTTATCAATAAAGCAGCACAGCCAAGTCTTGTTTCTCTTGTGACTTAGCACTGGACCTTTCTCCACAGAACCTCTGCTTACCCCATTGCTTCTCATCCATACTCATGCAAGTACAATTACTATTCCCCAAATCGTCATTCAACCCGCCTAAATTTCATCCTCTACTTTTCAGATCACCTGAGTTCTAATTTACCAAAATAATTTTGAATTCATTTTGAATTCTGATCCCGCCCTCAAACAATTGCAGCTCATCCAAGTTTGCTTCATTAAAGACTTTAATAAAACAGCTAAGTTATCAATGAAATCCTCAGAATCAGGCCTCAAATAGACCTTAAAAAGTCTGCTGGGTAGGCCCTTTTATTTTGGGTACAAATAACTCCTCCTCGCTACAGTTGCCCAACTGGTTGGGAGTCTATCTTCCAACATTTTCACGTAGACATGTCTTAAATTCATTACAAAAGTGTTGCATAAGACTGTTTTAAAAGCTTCTCTGAATCCAGGATAGAGAGGAATTTATTGCTTTGCCTCTATCCACACGTATTTTGCCCCGTCATAGAAGGGAGTTGTATTAGTTAGATATAATTTGTTCTTGAGCGATTTTTGGCTGCTCTTCATACTCTATTTCCTAGATATTTCCAAACTGTACATTAATTTGTTACACAATTTTGCCAAAGATTAAAATCTGTCTGACTAGTCTTGAAGGTGCCCTGCTTCTTTCCTCTCATCAACCCCTCAACTCTTTTAAAAGATAAGTAAGCACTGTCCTTTTCCTCAGTTTTTTTAGTACCTCGTCCACTCTCCACAAATTCTAGAGGTACTTATTGAACAACTGAATAAATCACTATGGTCAAGGACAGATTCAAATGACATGGGAAAAATCCAAGGTTTACTTTCATATCCAAGCAGAAACAGCACCCCTTTTTCAGGGGTATTAACTGCACTAGCCAGCAGCATACAATTGTCTCATTGAGTGACAATGGATACAAAAAGAGTTAAAAATTCATCCTTCTCAGCATCCATCCTTAGAGGCACAAGACCAACTTTGTGTATTATATCCCAGAATTTTGCTCTCCTGAACTGGAGGCAGAACAATTCCTTTCAACCGGCAAAATGGAGGAAGAAATCCTTCAAGCTTTCAGACCAGATTGATCACTCAAGAGACACAACTAACTCGGGTAAATGTCCAAACTCGAGGTTGCTTTCTGAATTGATGCTTTTGAGGTTTGCTCATACCAATCATTAGTCACCACCATTTATTAGCTTGCAGATAAACTGAAATACATCCTGGGAAAGAGAGAAAAATATTCTCCCAGGACCTTGGTTATTGATTTTATTTATTAACTAAACTTAAGCTAAGGCAAAATTAATAACATTCTACATGTGTAGCAGAAACTTGGAGGAGAGACTGTGTGAAAGCAGGCCTCTCCCATTTGTATACCTCTGAAGAGGTCAGCTTCTATCATAGGCCTCACAAATTCAGGACCATAAAGATGAGTGAGCATTAAACACCAGTAGACAGAAGTGAGGCACGCACCAGGTTGTTTAGAGGCATACCAAAGGACTCCACCAGCACAGCCCTCAGAAATGACCCCTGCCACACTGATTCTTAGACCCTAAGCAAACAGGCATGCACGAAGAGACATTGAATTTCTCATGTCTGACAGATGGGAAATTTGGAGCTGACTAAACACATGCCCAACCCTATATCCTTAGCCCAGATAGCACTTCATTGACCCCTGGCTGATGGAAATGCCAGAAGAGTATCATCTGAATGTGACCCCTTAATGTAGTCCATGTGTGAAAACCTTAAGAAACAGTTCTTTTTCCAGTGGAGGCCAGGAAACAAATGAAAAACGTTCACCGAAGTCAAGGGATTTACATTGGCATAAATCTGACACACGGAAAAATTAGGGATCCAAACTCTATCCTCCAAACTGAGGCCAAAAGGATCCCATTGAAAGATCTTCTACAGAAGTTTCCATATCCACAGCCACACTATTCTGTTCAGAAACATAAAATAGCTAATGCCATATTCTGTAACACTAAAGAATACAAAATATTGTCCTGAAATAAGAAAGATTCCTTTGAAGAACTTCTTTTTTATGCCGACCCAAAGGCCTTTCCAAGTTAATTAAGTTTACCAAAAGGGCCTAGGGGCATAAAGTACTGAAATTGTATTGAAATTCAATAGGAAACTGGCCACTAAATCTTATTTCAAAAATTCTACTGTCAACTAATTATTTGTAAAGAGTGGCTCTTCAGAAACATTTACTTCTCTAAATAGATATTCCCAATATGTATGATCCTTGCCTAAACAAATTTGAATTTCCTTCAGCACAAACATTTTTACACCAATATTTATAGATTGCACCACTGTGATTTGTTAACAAATTAAGTCCATTTTCTGTGAACACAAATGACTTAAAGAATATTAAAATAAATTCTAACTTTCTTATTGGTTCTGGAAGGGCATATTCTTATTGACATCGTTATTTTGCAAAAATGCTCCAAGATGTATTTGGCAAATAATATTGCTCTTGCAGATCTCACTGCTTCAGAAACATGACTTCTCTGAGGAAACACTAGATCTTGTAACAGAAATATCTTTAAATCTTTTAGATAGCCAGTCCACAGGGAAAGGTTTAAGAAAGGATCAAAGCTTGTCCTTTCAGCTTGAATTATTCCATTACAGCTGAATGTGACATAATTACAAAAGATGTTGGATGTGGAATCTCATCAGGATTATCTGACACTCATCTTTGTTGAAAAAGTCTCCCCAGCTGTTGCTCTGATAGCACAAATGTGACAGGAGTGCAGAACACAAAAGTAGTTGCAAGTGACTGCTGCTTTGGGGCTGGTTTAGGCTCTGTGCAGCACACTGTGACTTTTCAGTCACCTCAAATATTGTGGCTGTTTAGGACTGACTTGCAGGTGAGAGGGAAGACCAAGTATGCTATTGAATTTCTAAATAAGAAAATTAGTTTGAAGCAGCCCATAGACCAATATGGGCTTTATGTTATGTAGCTGACAGACACAAGGAATTAATCTTCTTTCTTATGCAAGGTCAACATAACTCAGTGAGAGTAGCTGCTCATTGCCTTTTTCCTCCCCTTTACAAAGCTTGCTATATTGTCAAAGTTTGTTTTCATTGAGATCAGAGCACAGTGCTGCTTACAATATGTAAGACAAAGCACATTCTTTTTACGATCTACATTTCTCTCTGCATTTGATGCGTTCTAAACCAGTACATACAACCTCAAATAGGAAGGAGCAGGTTTCCTACAGTGATGCTATATTTATATGTATGTATATTTTTTTTTAATTCTGTGGAAGGAGCGCAGTTGTAAACTATAACATCAAACATCAAATCTTGAATAATTACCCATTCCAGAGGATTTGGTAGCTGTAAAAATACTTTTCTTTCCTTCCTTGTCATGGATTACATTTCCTTCATACATTATTAATGAAGTTAAACTACTAGTAACATGCCAAATGTGCTGCATAGGAGATTTGTGCCTAATCCAGCACAAAACAGGCCCAGTCACATAATGATAGAAAAAAAAGAACAAATGTCAACAGTTTCACACTGGGACTAGATTAAGCGGACCATACTTACTGATTCCTTACACAGGGATTATCTCACTTTTAGTGCTATGAGAAGACAAGCCACACTTCTATATTATTAACACAGAACTGCACCTCAAAAAGAAACACCAGAATCCCCAAACCTGCTTACGGACACACACACAGAAACTGTCATTTATTAAACGTCACAAACTATTTTGGATAACAGATGTAAAACCAAGATATTAATAGTAATATATATCAAAAATATCCTCCTGCTGCTTTAGATCTCAGTCCAACTTCCAATGGAATTTGTGTATAACCCTTAAGAGGATATTACTTACAATTAGACTCCAACTGAATACCAATTAAATTAAAATAGCTGGTGTCTATGGTCTTTATCTTCTTACCATGGAAAACTTTCTTTGGCTTAGGATCCAGATGCCAGCAGCTAACATGTATTAGCCTGATGAGCTCACTGAAGGCAACAAAACTGTACTAACTCTTAAGCATTCACAGGAACAGGCATTTGGCACAAAACTGTCTGACAACTAAGCAATAATAATGTCCAAACAGAACTAGAATTTGTGGGGTTTAATCTCCTATCTACAAGGCATATTCACTAAACTCCCTAGGGCACAGGCAGATGTTTACTGAGATAACATAAGTATGATTTTCCAAGATGAAGAACATTGCTTTAAGATGCTTACTGCTGTCTCAGGAACACTGAAGCCATGACACAGGCTGCAGAGCCACTGAAAACTTGCTTTGTCATTTCAGATTTGTTAAAAATGTTCAAGGAGTAGCTGTCCCAGCAGACTGGATGAGATCAGGTATCATCTGTCTACACCACTCTTCACTTTATGCTGGATCAGGTATCGTCTGTGCTACTGCAGCTGGCATTGGGCTGGTAGCAACAGCACAGCTTGTGCTGTGCCTGGCTCAACACAGCACAACTGAGCACACACACTGATCCAACCCTAATTAGTATTAGCAGAGATCTGGCAGGAAGGATTGTTAAACCACAAACTAAATCTGCAGATCCAAGTTGCTGTTTTACAGGTAAACAGGATTTAAACAGTTCTGTCTTCCAACTTTAGCCATGCCCAGTCAGAGCTACCTAGTCTCTGGAAGTTACCTTTGTCAAAAGTCAAAACATTACATGCACATTGTGTGTGCGTTTTACAGTTTGGGGCACTTCAGAAACCTAGACAGGAACCTACAAGAGGCTCAGGGACAGCGCAAGAGCAAGTTATTCCCAACAAAGCCATGCTTTAAGCCAGTTTCCACAGCACTTACGGATAGACACCCTGTAATTGACCTGCCATCCAGTCTGTTCAGGATCCCACAAATGCACTGGAATATACAAAGCAAATAATTAAAATCAAATGAGAATTTATTCCACACATTGTACATTCATTCCGAGCACTCTTTTCCACAGGCAGGGGGAAATAGAGTGAGCAAAAAGAAACCAGAAGGTTATCTTGTGTAAGCTTCAAAACATTCGTAAGTCCAAATAATTATATAGTCACTAGCACATAAAAACTAATTTGCTCACTAAAAGCCTGGGTTTATACTCCCTTACCGAGAGCATGATTCATTGCAGTCATGAGAACCCATGCCCTTAGTTTCTTAGGGCTTTCCACTAAAACCCATGAAGAAAACAGAATATTGTCCACCAGGCAACCTTCCTATATGTCTTCCGCACACACAGATGTGCAGGAACAGAGTGGGAAATGCTAAAGGCAGAAGAGGGAGGAAATAACCAAAGCATATGTTCAGGAGAGATGACTGGGATATATCAATCTCTTTTTTTATAAAGAAATAATCCACTGACTGCTAGAAAGTGTCTGCTGCACTATCTCCATGGAGCCCCTCCACTCCATACCAGGCTTAACATTTGTTCCTCTCATAGCACTCTAGACTGTGTAACTCTGTGGAGCTGTTCTGATGGAGCTTTCTGCAAATACCCCGTGAAATGCAGTTTCTCACTGCAGAAGGGGGCCCATGAGGAAAATGCTAGTCAGCATCAAATTCCTTCCACAGTCTATGGACATTTATTAATCCATCTCTTTTCCTCCCTAGGCCAAGGCCTCGGATTTCCCTAAGCTCTGTTTGGACCCCACAGGCAGCAAGAAATGATGTTTCTGAAGAGACTAAGTATGAAAGGTTAGGGAATATCATAGCATAAAGGTTTCCTGCTTTGCAAATCTCATTGTGCTCCACGGCTTCATAGTGTTGTCTAAATAGGATGTTGAAAAATAAAACTTAAGTTCAAGTTCATGTGACTTTTCTGGCACACTTTCGGTTACTAAAATATTCATTTTTGACCCCATGAAATGTGTCAAGTATGAACTGCTGGGCTTCAAAGCAATATAACACAACGAGTTGCATGCTCAGCTTCAGTAAATACTAATTCATAATTGCAGCCTACACTTTACCCAGTTTCAAAGTAGTTACCAAGTCAGAAGACAGTCATTACATTTCATTCGGTGAAAAGAGCACATCCCAAATGAGGTGTCTTTAAAGAAAAGAAACAGGACGACTTGCACTGACAACGCTTATCCTTTGTACTATGCAAAGCTCTCCTGATTCATCACCTATTCATCTGCCGCAGCCACATTACTGCCCTACATCTGTTTGCATCTTAAATCACAGCCCTACTGCAAATTCTCACCAGTTATGTGCTCTTGGTAAAGTACAAGTCCCATTCCAAAATGGCCTACTGGAAGGAGATCTAGGAACTACTGAAGGATTAGAGTATAAAAATTCCAAAATTATTTTTTCTGTCTTAATTGCTATTTCCCTAACTATGGTCATTTCTTTTAATGTGTTACATTTAATATTTTGTTTATTTGTTTTAGGCACTTTAGGTCAGAAAGGTCCAAGAGCAACACATTTTTTTAATGCAGAGAGAGAAAGTTTCTAGTATTACCTCCATTCTGGAAGAGAGCAGCTGAAGTTCAGAACGCTAGCCTTATTCATACCTTTTTTTTTGAACCCTGGCTTTCTCCCCCATGTACATAGACCTGCCCCAGGCATCATGCAAAAATCTTGTAAGCACACACCTGTCAATCATCAAGAGCATTGCAATCACTAGCTGCAGCAAAGGTAGAAATTTATGAGTAAAACAATTTTTATCTGCTAATAAGGAAAACAAGCTAGATGGCTGCTTACTGGAACACACGGGCCAAGGTTGCCAACAGACGTACTGAACAACATCTAAGATTTGGAGGTTGGTAGTTTCACTACCATTCAATTTTTAGGCCTCTAACCATTAATTTTGGAACACGTGCACAAGGTTTTTTGACAACTCAAACACTAAAAAATACATATACATATGTACCTAGTGACGTGCAAAGATATTTCCCCAAGAACAATAGGGACCACATGATCCTAAACCAGAGTACTTAATATTATCGGCCCATAAAGGGTTTCTGAAGATAGAGCCTGTACTTCTATGTCACAGTTACAATGACTTTACCTGAGAGCTTTCCTGAAGAATTCTCACTGTGCCATGTACTTGAACAATTCTCTGCTTAAGTTACTCCAGAAGAAAGAGGGAACTGTCTCATTTTAACTGGTTCAGTCCATACCTCCTGAGATACAAACAGAAGCAGTCTCCACATTTTCCCCCAAACACAACAAGCAAGACCGCGTGTGCAAGCAGACCAGAACAGGGAAAAATTTTTTCCTTGAAGGACTGCTAACAGTTCCATGATAGACAGGAAAAGCCCCACAAGTCCCACAGAACAGATTTTGCTTGTGCTCCAGGTAACATTTCCATATCAAAAAGCCAGAAGGCTTGCAAAATTGGAGACCTGCAACAAAAGAACATCTACTTGTTGATGTATGATCTATGAAAGACAGTAAAATAAATGAAGCCAATGAATGTTTTACAAGTGTGATGTTAGTATTCTGTAAAGGATATTTCTCCATTAGAAAACCCTGATACTTAAAATGGATTCAGAGGGACTAATAAATTGGTCCAGTAGGTGTTAATCAATAATATAAATGAATAACCAATGAAAAACTGCCACTAGTATGCCAAAGGGGAAATCATCCAAGAATGAAATCGGTGCAATAATACAAGTGCATTGTATCCTTCAACAAATACATGTAAAGCATACTGGATAGAGACCAATTCCCAGTACAAAACTATGTGCTCCTTTAGACTGCCTCAAAATACCTGGTTTTATAAGGAATTTTTAATAGGATAGATTTTTTTATCTAATTGTAAGCACTTATATGTTGAATTCAAAGATGCACATATGCTGTGCTTGTGCAGTGGATATTTTGTTTAAATTTTGTAGGGTTCCCCCCCCCCCCCCCCCATTTAATTATTCTTGCAGACAGCTTTTTGCCAGAGCTCTGAACCCTAGAGGAAAATCCCTGGAGATTTACATGAAAAAAGCTGGCATTCCCTCTTATTTGCCTATTGAACACACGCACAGTGACAGATTGTTTGGATGGGCAAAGCCTATCCTGTTTTAACATCTGAAACATCTGTCCAAGATCCTCAGACAGTCTGCATGCATTTACAAAGCTCTGACTCTGCTCAGGTTTATAATACTTGTTTTACAGTGCTTACAGCACTGCCCACAGCTTCTGCAAGAGCTGAACTGGCCGATTTTTGCCACTCAAAATTCCGTCTCGGGCAAGAACCACTAATCTCCCAAGTTTGTTTGGCTGGTTTAAGACTTTTGGCAAAAACTCACAGAACACCTGGCACAAATTTTTATACTTGAAATTAAACCAGACACAAAATCTATATGTGAAATGCTTGAAGTTATTGGAATTACTTCCTATGATGACAGAGAAAGCTGAACTACATCTTTTGTTTTTCAACAGGGACAAATGAACTAACATCTTCTAGGATTAATTTTGTCCTTTGTATTAAACCTTCTTCCCCCACCACCACCACCAAACAACCGCTGGCTCTTCTGGCTGATCACATCTCCACAATCTGTCATCCAACAATACTAAAGGAGTGGCTGCCATAAGGCTGACAGCAGGAATTTTTACTCAAGATTGGCAATACTGATGCTGAATATTTGGATTATTATCAAAACACAGGTCAAAAATGCTTAAGATATCCAGACAAATTTTACATCTTGCAAGGGATGTGGATGTCAGTATCAATATCAAGTTTGATCTTCCATGAAGACTCAATGGTTACTTTTTCCAACACTGGGGCAATAAAACCCACATTCAGTAAACTTGATGTTTAAAGCCTCACACAGCAGTGCTATAACATAAGTTGTCAAAATTCACGCTTATCTTGGAAAGTGCTGAGAAGCAGCTTGTCAGAAAGTGGACTGCTGGCACACAAAGCCTAAAGGCAGCCTCATGTCCGAAGCTGCTAACCTTCTCGTGAGGGACAAATATCCTTCAGAGCAGCACTGAAGTTTTACAGGTACTGATATGCAATGCAAATCTCATCACCACAAAACCATATCACCACCGAACTCAGTTCAAACATTAGATGATCTTTTCAGAGAAATTGTGCCTCTACTGTTCATTCAGAAACTGGCATCACCTCTCTTCGCTCGGGGTCTGAAGGCTTCTCTGTCTTATATTAACACATTTCTTTTTAAAACCTATATTCCTTTGGAAGTGACAGGTGTGGTAGATTATCTAAAAATCAGGAAACAAATAATAAAAGACAAAGCAATAGAAACCAATGAGTACCTTATGCATCTGAACTAGGTATACCAAGGAGTGATGTAAACGCCCCCCACCCTAACATGCCACCCTCTTTTATATTATCTCCCACTCATCCCCAAAACATAAATTATATGGCAAAATCCCCACTGGAAAGCATTTGGCCTCAAATCTAAGCTGTCTTTTTATTGTGCCTCCTCAGAGGAGAAAAGTTGAAGAAGCAGCAGTTTTACACCACCTTCACGTTTTCTCTCCTTTACCCCGGACTAGTCCCATGCACAATAGTTCACACCTAGCTTCATATGGACTGAGAGTCCACTTCTGGCAGCCAGGAGTTCCTAGCACATTGAAATGTTACAGCCTACTCACTTTTGCTCAGGAAAGGGTGCTTACACTGAACAGGAAAGCAGAAGCCTTTTCAGGCAGCAGAAGCATCATCCTGGCGACCTTCTGTCAACAGAGGAGTCTTTCAGCCATGGGTTAAGCCAACATTGCAGCTACTTCACACTACCAGGTAGCTGAGCTTCAGAACTGTCTGCCCATCTTTTCTGCAGTCTAGGAAAAAAAAAAAAAGGAACAATAATAATAAATAGAAGGCCTTTGACAGGCAGCACAAACAGAGTATGTTTTGTCAGTAACGCCATGTAAATCTAGCAACAGATATGATATGTTGACAGATGTAATAATGTGCAGCAGGAGCACAAGTGTGCCTAGCCCTCCCCCAGGTATCCAGCAAGCTTTTTATACTCAGATCTGCAGTGACTGGACACATGTGGCAGGTGCAGGAGGTTTTAAGATTACTCCTGCATCCCTGCTGCTCACAGTGGTTTGCTGGCTTTATTTCAGGCATTTAGAAGACTCTGAGACCTTCTAGGTTTGGAATTGATAGCTGCCAGACTGCACACATGAAGATGCTCATTAGAGTTGATGCTAAGAGAACATCAGGACTCCATGTTTTTAAAATTCCATTCTTTCGCCATCTCTGGACTTAGGAATAAAATTTAAAGCATATACTTTTGCAAACATTGGTTATTATGACTTCAAAACAAAATATACTTTAACACACTCACAGGACACTTGAAAAGTTGGATAAAATTCTCCAAGTCAATGTGAGACATTAAAGTATTACACAGGCTGAAAAAAGGTATTGTATTTAATACTCCCCTCCAATTCAACTTAAGGTTTGGGATGGTTTTTTAATCAGCGCTACAGAGAACTGCCCCCATTCCCATGAAAATTGATTGTTATAGCTCCCATGTCAACAGCTATTTTAATAAAAATTGAGTTGTGACAAAGCATGCAATAAAGAGTCTCAGTATATTAAACAACAACAAAAAAGTTAGAATATCCTACTCTATAGACACCTGTCAGATTAATACCTATCAATCTGCTATTAAACTTGCAGTTGATATCCAAATTGGCACACTATTTCTAATGCAGCTTTGGTCATTTTTAATAAAATTGCTCTACATTCAAGAAATTGAACATACAATTGCAGCCTTTTCTTAAGCAAATAGGCATTGATTATTTTCTTCAGATATTAGAATCAGATTTGTGTTAATTTTGGAGGTAAAAATTAATATTTCAGTTGAACTGACATTGTTCACTACTCATATGGCATTATAAACCAGAGGCCAGTAGTGGTGGCCTTTTAATATCCATTATAAAAATGTTCACTGCAAAGTTCCTCTTCCTTCCAAATAAAGCATGCGCCGTCTTGCTCCAGCTCCTTTTTAGCAAATCTTTGGCTCCTCTTCAATTCAAATTATTTTGCTCAACTACGTATTGTATCTCAAAAAACTGAAGTAGTAAATATGATTAGTGTCAATTCTGGCCTTCCGTAAAACTTCAAGAAGTTCAGTGGCTTAGGCCTATTCAGAAATATTTTCACATGTTGTTAAAAAATATACCAATGTTATGATTTGCAGAATGATTTCCTGCACTTATTTAGAAATGCCTAAATAAGTGATAAGAGGTCATCAGGAAACGAAACAATTCGCCATTGGAATAAAGCAGTCTCCCCAGCAGCTCCAGGACAGCTGGTCTATAGTATCCCCATTATTCATCATTTGAGCCTACGACAGATAAATAACAGACCATGAACTCAAACATCTGGACAATTCAACACATACCTTTCTTGAGATGCACTTATAAATATGATTCACGTTCTGGGTTTTAAGCAGAGTAAGTTAGACATAACGCTACCACCACCACCCTGCTTCCATTTTTACTAATTAACATGACTTCATAAAGTTGATAAATGAAGCCAATCCATTATTTGAGATATGCTCCATGCTTTCTATACTTGAATCTACGTTCCTCTCTAGATATATATTTTTCTGAAGGGACCAACCACACAGATATTCTTCAAAACACACTCACATATCTAACCGCAATCTTGATTGCATTTCTGCCACCTTTGCAAGCCTTTCCCATCATTTTTATTTGACACTTGCTATTCAGGTTCCAACTTCACCTGATCTGCAGTTTTCCCCAGATAATTCCACCCACTGAAAAAAAAAAAAGCATGTGGGAAACAATTCATCAGCCAAATAGTCTACACAGATTATTTACATCTGAAACCCATTAAACGGGTAAAGTCATAATGGGTAAAGAACCCCAAGATTTGAACACACCGATCTCCTAGCTCTGCCACAGAGACCTGCAGCAGAGTCTTGAGCAAAACAAACTATCATGCCCATTATCTGCAAAAGCACAATAATGAAGCTACTCCTACCCCTCTGCCTACAAGAAGCTTGGCAGATCCTACATGAGGCAACACAACAACATTCTCCAGGGCCTTTTGAGCAGCAATGCTCCACACTCAGAGTGATACAAGAGTTTCCAGCACCGTAGCACCACCTCGGCACAGTGCTGGACCCACAATGATGGGGTTCAGTACCTCGTTGACACAAAGAAGCTGCTGCCAGACTCGGCTCAGTTGGTTCTTTCTCAAGTAGACCATGCTACTCAGCACATCACAGGTACGCACCAAAGCTGCAGCCTTCCAAACACACAGCCGTGGTGAGGCCACAAGCTGGTCATGCATGACAAAACCCAGTCCTCTCTCAAACTGCAAGTATGCTGCTCTGCAAGAAGATAAGGTGGTGATCCACATTGTCTGTTCTAACCACTTTCTGTGGGAATGGGTTGCATTTGTGGCCTTGCAGGGAAAATTTTGTCATAATCCTCGGGAGGACCAAGATTTTACCCAAAATCTTCCCAAATGGATTTTCCTCAACAGGAAGAGAACATGGAGCTATGAAAGATAATTGACAAAAAATAATAGAAGTAGGGAAGAACTTTAAGAAAGTGGATGACATTATCTCCCCTGATGTTGGCAAACGATTTTAGAGCAAGATGGTCATGACTTATTGGACAGTTGAAAAGTTTACCTATTTACAAGAACTGAGCAGACAAAAGCTCCTAAAATGTGCATGTAAGAAATAACTAAATATGCAAATTTTAGCCTTTAAATAAATGGATTTTTTGAATTAACTTGATACAGTAAGTATTACAAGATCAATAACATTTTTATTGGTAGAAAGGGAGAAAAAATTAACAAGGGAGTTTTTAGATGCTGGGGTTTTTATATTCCGTGTGTACACTTAATATACACCACCTATTAAGAGCCACCAATTTCCTTCCTCCTTTCTGCTCACATACTAACCTCCCACTGACAGGTAGTTAACTCCTTCAGCCACTGCTTATTTGCTTTGCTAGAAGAAGTAGCAATATAACCAACTCTCCTTACAATTTCTCCCTAATTTGGTAAGTGATTAATCACCAACAAGAATGACGGCAATGCCCATCTCTTCAGTCGATTATGTTATCACTACAATAATTTATACTGCTAAATTCATGTGTGGTTCAACTCACACTTCACTTAAATATTCAACTAATGAGAGCTTTCCCCTCCATATTCCTTGCTGTAACAGCAGCCTTTCCAAGTCACAGGAAATCTCTGCAACCACTATTTAACTCTACAGTAGCCTTAATGATTGAGGTTTTTAAACCACCTATATCATCCCAACTTCCCAACTAAAGAGAAGTGAAAATAAAGTGAAATTTGGACATGCACTGATCACCCGTATCTCTCCCCTTGCCAAGTTCCCCACAGCACACACACAATGAACTGAACTTTGCACAGAAAAGTAAGGTTCATGCAGTGACACTTGTCAATTAAGTCTATAGTAAGAGCATCTGTCTAAAAATAAATACAGAACATCCCAGCACAGACAGAAACCTTTAGGGCCTACATTTAGTGTACAGTCTGTGTCTCACTCTGTGGTGGTACAGCCACAGGCACCCTGTCTAGGCCACGCTGATTCTCTGAGCTGCCTAAGACACTGATTCCTGACACTCCTTGAGGATGCAGTCCAATGGGATTATTTAGCTGATTCAGTCACATTACTGAGTTCTTGCTCAGAGGTCTGGGGCAGGTAACATGCTCTCCATTCTATATTACTTACAGCAACCAAAAGGAAGCATTTCAATATCTTTTCTGCAAAAGACATTGTCCACATTATAGAGAAAACAGATTATCCCTCAGAAATAGGAGGTGTAGCACTGCTTGAAGTCAAATCGGAAAAGAAAAAAAACCTTTTACTGCTCTACGTGACAGAATTTCGGTCACTACAAGACATCCAAGCAACATAGAATTGACCCCTAAAAGCCAGCGTGACATTCTGACAGTGATGCATTGCTGTTCCTTATGTCAAGGGAGTGCACATCAACAGCTGGCTGATGCAGGAATTGGACACACATCCTTTTGCTGGAATACAACCTCCTTACAGGCCTTGCCTTCATTCCAGCCTGTCAGGAGAATTCTTCCACTGCACCCAAACATACTGCAAGTGTTTTGCCTGTTTGATGAAACAGCAACTCTTCATTTTTTTCCTCCCAGAGTGCAAGATGCAGCCCCAAGGAACCTTCCTTGCACATCAAACATTCATGGATGAAAATGTAATTTAAGGCAACTACTCAGATAATAAGCAAAGCTACAAGACTCTCTGTTAAAAGATGTGGTTTTCAAAAAGCTGACCTAACCTTATGGGACACTTTCCACATCAAATATGCAGAATCAAGATTCCATGTAGAATTTTTTCATCAATTTAGTTTGATATGTTTAAAATACAGAGTTTATGACAGCTCTATTATGAGAACGAAAAAAGCACTTAAAAGTGTTTTTGAATATTGGAAGGTAAATCTCAGAGCTCCTTATCTTATGGAGTAAGTCTTTTTGTGTGCATAAAACACAGTTCAAGTATTTCCTAGAAAACGGATGACAAATCCAGGTGTAATCTTTAGACAAAGTTATTTCAGATGCCTAATGCCTGTAAAATTATAGCTGTGCCTGGTCCTAAATTTGATGGCCTTTCAACATATCCATTATAAAAACAGTTTTCAGGGTCTTATAACTCAATAATAAAAATTTGATTCAGGATGCATGTTGGCATAACAATGTTCGGACCAGAATATACAAGCAAGTGCCCACAGATAAAGGGGAGTGCATTTTGCTCTGGACATAGGGTCCAGGCTCTCTCCCTAAAAAGATTATATTTGCATTTACAAAGATCATATTCATATCATTCGCATACATGGGATCAGTTTGAAGAGAATAGCAAGCAACCTGCTTTTCTACCCACCTGGCCTGTAAGTCTGCACTGGGCAACTGAAGAACAAAAGCCCTTGCCTCCTACAGTAAAGTGAAAGGCATGTAGAAACTCAAACAGTATTTTAAACATGTCTAAAAGACTAAAAATAAAAATGAGCTCTTAAAAAAAACTACAAAAGACCCCTAAAGCCTGTTTCTAAAACACATTTTACTGATATGTAATACTACTTTAAAGTTAAAATAAGAACCACTTAGCTACTGTACTAAATTCCCCAAATTACTATTTTTTAAACTTGATCTAGAAAAGAATAAGAGGACAGGCCACCCTGATGAGGCCTTCCTGCTGGTCTTGGGCAAAGGAATAACGTAAATTGAGAAGCCGGATCTGATCCTAAAAACTCTTTTCAACAACATGAGACTCTGGCAAGAGCAAAGGGAGAGGCTGGCTGGTTATTTTAGCCAATGCACATGTGCTACTGCCTGCAGCTCACAGCTGCTGAATTAGGCAGTGGGAGCAAAAAGACACATGGGCAGGCATCTTTAAGCAGGAAAAGATACAAGCAGCAATGTTTGGACTCGTATTTCAAGTGCACCAGTGTCCAGCAGCTCTCTGATCCAGCATCACAGCAACGGGCACCACTTTGCTTTCATTGTGCCCAACCACAAATTAAACAACCAAAGTGTTTGCCCACTCCGCAGTACGGCACCCCAGGAGACTGCCAACTAGATTAGGATTAGGGTTTCACTGGCTCTGAAAGTCTAGTAGGAAGAGAAGCAGCTGTGGTTGAGAAGAACATGGGTACCCAAAAATCAGTCATCCTCATTCCTGCTCTCTTGTATGTTTTAAGCACAGTGAAAAGCCACCTTCCAGAGAGCAGACCCATGTCATAGTGGAGAGAAGGCCAGTCTTTCCCACACCCTACTGTTCAGGGTTTACAACACAACTGAAGACACAAAATGCATGCAAGCGTGACCAAAAAAATCCACAAAGAAAAGAAATAGCAGGGATAATTATAAATACCCACATGCAATCTGACTATAGGAACAACTCAAGTAACAACCAAATCATATTAAAATCAGCAGGAGACCAGGAGGAGAAGGGAGGGCTCAGCTCAACTATTCGGTGTTAACTTTTGCCAGTTTCAAGTGCCCTTTACAAACATTCATCTTTCTTTTTCCAACAGCCTATTTCTATTATTTTTCTGGTTCTGAAGAGGAGCAGGGGGTCTGCCAAGATCCTGCTCACTGCTGTGTGCCAAACACAAGTCATAAACCAAATTATCTTTTTCCACTGTTTCTGGAGTTGTGCTCTAAACAGCAACACTCCCCCCAAGCTAATGCATACATACCTCAACCCTCACCTCAACAACAATCACATATGACATGAGTTCTCTTTCGTTCTGTCTCTGCCAGGAGGCTTCCATGACCTGAGATGTACTTGGGACATTGCCAGGTGGCTCGTTTCCTATCCTTTTATTTGTAGCTAGCAAAAGTATTTTAATAGAATGTACAGACTCTTTACTATTTACAGTTGGCATTTAGATCTCTGCCTTGATGACCTATGTATCAACAGCCAGGCACCAACTCACCAAAGAGCCCCCAGCCTTCTTCAGAAATCAGGACGTTGTCACAGAAGGAAAAAACTTAAGAATCTCTATTTGAAATGGCAACTCTAAATTTTGCGATTTCAAAGTAGATGCAAATCCAAGTCAAAACAGCTACTGAACTGCCTAGTCAAGTGATGACACAGCCCCAGGTTTTGCTATGGTAGGTTGTTTGGGGGGGTTGAGGGCTTTGTTTGGGGCTTTTTTGAGGGGTGGGCTGTTAATTTCTAGTAATATAATCAAAACGCCTCTTTTACAATTGAGAACATCTTAAAATATAGTGGGTGTCAAGATTCCTTTCATTTCAGTAGATAGCTGTCCAAGTTCTGCTTTTCCTCTTGCTGTCCCAGGTCCTTTTCATCATCACACTATTATGCTGTATCAGTTAACATAAATAATGCCACAGTAGTTAAGTCTCCAGTAATTTATCATATATCTCACTAATGAGAAAATTAAGATAAGCTGACATATTTTACTAAGAACAAATTTAAGATATCATCTCTGTTGTTTTATACACTTAAATGCACATTTGACATGAAAAAGCCTATACCACTGCTGTACAAGTGTACTGTACCAGACCCATATGTCTGCAGGACCTGTAGTAATTGTGTGCTGCATCTAGTCAAGCATGAAGAAAGGCTTATATGCCTGAAAGCTTGTCTTTTTTATCCTCCCCATCCCAATTCAGACACCTGACTGGCTGGAAAGGTACATTTGTTTGGGAGAGACAACATACCACCACTGTCTATAATCAAGTATAACGAGCAGCTCCTTGCTTCTTTATACTTTTCTTTAACAGATGCATTTCTTTTAAGGTGTGAGGTTCCCTCTTTGATTGAAAAATGCCTTTCTGTTGCAAAAGCAACCATCTGTAGATCTCTACATTTCTTGACGTATCCTCTACACCTTCCTTATTAACTGACCACAATTAATCAATACTCAATTTACAATTTTTTTTTCTTTTTCAGACTAGCATGGATACTTTACGTCCACACCATAGCACCTGAATAAAATAAAAGAAAATACTGAATCTATAGAGTCTTCTATTCTCTGAATCTTCAGAAATGCAAGTAAAGTCATGACAGGCCATGCTCAAAGACCACAGAACCTGAACATGGATTTATCATTTGTGTCATTAAATACAGCAGAACTTTAAAAAGCAGCATCCTGAAAATACAAAGAAATGAGATCAAAGAAAACATGGAAGCACAGAAAAGTATTAGTAAGTCACAAAGTGAAGAGCATGGGGTTCAAACAGAATAAACACCAGCAACAAACTAACCACAGAAATATGATGCCCTTAGAGCTCTTAGAGGAATCATTGTAACCAATTTTTGTTAAAAGCCAAGCCTGAGCACAAACACACACAACCCCACCAAAGATAGCCTAGAAAAGGCTCTGTGAAGACAAACCATTCAGGTTCATTCCACTTTGAGCAACAAAAACCTGCTGTCACTCTGAAACTCTTCATGGTTTATTTAGTAATAAAAAATACATTCTTCTGTGGTACAGGACTATGAACCACTCGTCTTCAAGTTTCAAATTATGGAAGTCTGAAGAGAGAAATAGCCTTAAAAAACACTATGGACAAAGATGTTCAGGACAGAATACATGTGATGGCCTCACTGATCAAGAAGAGCCTCAAGATGTTCTGTGACAGGAAGCACAGAAATCTAAATATCAAGATTATCCAAAATTCTCAACTCCATGCTTTCCAAACTACAAACCATAAGGTTTTTATTATAAATACTTAGACATTCTTTCAGAACATTTTCACTTGAGACCCTGCTGCATTCACAACCAATTCCACCATTACAGCTTGTGTGGTTTTTTTGTCAAAAGATATCAGTCATTTTCCGGTTAAATCTGCTCTAGCCACAGCATTTCAAACATTTACCAATCATGTGCTTTTGAGTGCATACAGAGTGTCCCTATATTTGTACATCTATACCTCCATGTTTTTGTGTAATACCTAGTATCTGATAGGAGTACTCGACTTGGAAACAAGTATTTACATCACAGTGCCTACTAAAACTGGATAACTGGATTTTACACAGCATTTAGACAGCATATAATAAAGTCAAGCACTCTATTTCACACATAAGTCCACAGGAAAATTTTAAGAACCCAAATTTAAGGTATCAGTTTAAGTTCTAAAGAAACTTCGGGGGATTAAGTAAACCATTACGATCAGCAAAATTGGAATATTCCTGGAAACTCTCATCTTTATCCAAAACCAACAGTTTAGTAGAAGGTGTTTTTTGATACAGTCAGTACACATTTCCCTAACACATTAGATACATTTACACAGATGAATAGAACACCAAAGATCTAACTATTTAGGACTGAATGCACAGGTAACAAGAGATTAAACTCTGTATTCCATTTTTATTTGTAGTATGGTCTGTGAGAACAAACCAAAATTCAAACTCAAAAACATTTTTCAAAAAAAGCCACAATATATTTTTTTTCAAATGCTCCCAGTATTCTTGGCTGAAGAATCTCTCCTGGCCAGAAGGCAGACTAAAAGCAAACCAGAAAAGTCAATTATAAGTATGCCTGTTATGATATCAGATTAAAGGGACTGAAGTCTTTTGTTGGGAATTACCTAGAGTAGTATGTATCCTCATTTTACTTTTGGCTTGAGTGCCTCCACTAGCCTGCGCTGCAAACCCTTCTTTTCATTCAGTGATCTTAACACATTTTAAGCAGATGTATTGTCAAATGTATTACATGCCAATCTGTTTATCATTAAAATGAAAAATCAATATGTCCAATTCAAGCATAAACAGGAGTTGAATGTTCAAGCTGTCATTGAAGATGACATATAATTATAGAATATGATTTGTACTTGGCAAATCATTATTTCCCGAAAAGGACAACAGACAGTAGCAAGAAACTTTTCACAGCAAGTCAGTATAGTGCCACTTATGGCCAGGGAATTAATTTTATGAATGCAGAAAGATACCTATGCAGCCAAAAGAAGCAATGAGAAAACAATCACTGTTAAATTTAATCATTATGTATGTTTAGCTGATGAGAGAACATGTAGCTTTATGTTACTGGGCTGAGTCCAGATTTTTATTCAAAACAGGAGTACTGAAAATAAGAACTTTAAAAAATACTACAAAGTTTCAGTTCTGGACGATTAATTTTTCAGTCAAATCAAACTATCATTTAATTGAATCCTGATGCTAAAACTTGGATTCAACATGAAAAATTTGGAACTAAAGCACATAGAATAATTTGTTATGTTGAGCTATTCAGCCCAATATGTCTAGAAAAAAAAAGTAAGACAAACTCAAAATAACATTAGTCTACTTTCTGTGATGACACAGAACTAATAACAAAAGGAAACTAAACTTTGCCCTGGCCAAGAAACTAAGTCATTAACTACCATTGCTTTCTAGCAGATGCTTAATTTAAAAACACACTTGTAAAATGACAGAAAATAGCAGGAATATGACATCCATTGGTATGTTACTTGGGACACCCCTCCTCAAAAAAAGAAAAAGAAAAAAAAGACAACCTTTCACAGGCAACTAGCAATTTCAGGAATCCTCTTTGAGCCTGAACAAAAAAAAAGCTTGCCTTTCAGGAGGAGTAGAACAATTTCTGAACAAAGAAAACCATCTCTAAAACAGTGTCCAAACAAATATTTAAGCACTATGGAGATGGAGCAAGGGGCCACTTCACTGTCATATTTTTAATTTGATACCAAAAGAGAATTTCAATTCAGAAAAGGAAACAGGAGTTCTTCCTCTGGTTTTGAATTGCAGTTTACAGAAACCTCCAAGTCTGGCCTTTTGGGGGGCTTAAATTCATATTTTGTTCCTTCTTGTATCCCACCATTCTTATTCTCTTCCACTACTGAGTCACTAGTCAGCACCAGCTGCATAACTAAAGAAAAAAGTCCCTCCATGTCATTCAACTAACCAGCTGTGAACTTTTTCAGACAGACAAGGACATGCTGAAAGTATATGGCAGCCTTCAGCTGGGGAGCTGAAAGTATCCTGGTTCTGCTGAACAGTTGACAGCTTCTATTTGCACGTGAACCAAAGCATCTCAGTCTTAAAATAGCCTTGGTACACCAGAAACCATCTAAGATTTCAAACAACCACCATAGAGAAGTCAGTATGCTGCTAGGTCATAAACATTAACAAAAAGCAAAAATCCCATTTATTCTTCCTAATAGCAATCCTATAGACAAGAACAGAAGGTAAGTGGTTGTGGGGGAGGAGGAGTGAAGAAGAAGGGGGGGAAAAAACCTCAGAGTTCTAATTACAGTTAAATCATTTGTGTTCTTTACCAGTTACAAGGTTCACAGCTGCAGACTACCAAAAATATGCGGTATTTCTGTTTTGCAGTTAGAAGAAAACATCGGACTCTTACTTCAACACTTTCCCATGTAACAATCAGCTAAGATAAATTTAAAGTAGCATTGTTATCATAGTTAGACGATCAGGAAGGGTTATAAAACCCTTTCACTCCACAGTATCTTTATTTCCTTGACACTAATAAGAATGCCAAGCATTTAGCACATCTACAGATTGTACCAGATATATCAGAAGTTAAGCACCTGAGCATTAATTTTGACTCTTCTAAACCTACTCTTATTATTACATTTCTCTCCCTCCCCTCAGGTCAGATTTTTACAAAACTGACGGGTACATTCTAACATCTACATTAAAAGCACATTTAATAAACCCTCAAAGATGCAGCAGCCTTCTGATACCAAATTGGTATTCTAGCCTATGCACACAAAAAAATGATTTTCAAACAGTGTGTGTTGAATTAGTCCAACCAGTTTCTTTTATTCACAGAATACACAGACATGCTTTCATCTTGAAAAAACATTTTTACATACTTGAAACAAAAGCTATTGTATAATATGAAAGCTCAATGATGTAGAAATCCAAGGTTTGCTGATAATCTTTTAAATACTAACCTGCTAACAAAGTTCCCTAATACATTAAAATTCAGCTTTACTTCATCAAGAAACACCATCTCTTATGTTACTGCTAAAACTGAGGCTGTCTAACCTTTAATAAGGGAACAGTGAAGAGTTTGACATATTTAAGACAGTAATAAAATAAGAAAGATCAAGCTAACTAATTTTTCTGTTACTTGCTTATAAAAGTAGAGCACAAGTCCCTTCTGTATGCATTTACACATATTCAAGATATTAACACTATTAGAAAGTCAGAAATGTAGCAAGCTGAACACACTCAGTACAGTATCAAAGAAACCAATAATAAAGCCAGAAAAGGGGAGGAAAGAAAAGGAGGCCTAATTTTCCTTCCTTTCACAGGAGGAAAAAAAACCACACACAAGACCAATAAGTTGTACCAAGGAGCAGAAGCACACATCCAAACACTCCCAGTCCCAGAAAACCTTATGCCAGCTAAGGAGCTAAGGAAAGGATAGCACAAATCAGGAAACCAAACATTTCAGATATACAGAGGAATTGCCAAATCTAGGACTAAATGAAAATGTGAGACTCTAGAAAAGCAGAAGTTTTATGCTTAGTGGAAATATTTGCTAATAAGACCAGTCCACAGGCTTTTATAAACCACATCAGCCCCAGTTAAAATCCTCTTGACCATAGGTCGGTCCAGCCCACTCCTTAAGCATGTGTGTACTTCCTAACTCCCATTCTGTCATATTAGCCAGTCAGAAAACAGTCAACATTCCACCAGCAAGGACAGGCTGGTCCTCTCCAGTTTGCACAACAGAGTTTGTAGAAGATGAAACTAACTTGACCACCCACACAATGAAGCTACCCAAGAAACAGAGAACTTAGGCTAAAACATCAGCTCTCTGGATGCAAGGTATTCACAGCATACCTTCTTGAACTGAGCTACTTAGATTTAAAGACTTTTTCTGGGTGTGAACTCAAACTCCAGTTCTGCTTGTTATCAGGAATTATTTAGAAGTCTGAGTAACTAAACATTACCTCGGTGGAAGAGAAAAAAATTCCAGTAAACATCAAATCCATCAAAAGAGGCAGGTGTATCAATTTTTTTCTGGTGTATATATAAATACACACACTAACCTTAAGGATAGGAAAGCAAGATGGGGGTAGCATGGCAGGAAAGCAGATGGAATTGCTGAAACCAACTCTTCCTCCACAATGGGTTTTTGGAATAGAGCAGAGAGTCTCTTAACCTGCAGCTTCCCAAGGTGAAGAGGCCTTCAACTCCAGCAAAAATAGTCCTCCCAGGGTTGGTATTTAAAGTGCCAACACCTGACTGGAGTTAACAGGTGTTAGCAGTTATGGAAATGGTGCTGTTGATTGCTACTCTGTGTTTTCCTCTTACACTCAGGCTTTCCTCGCACTGCCTGTCGTAAGAGCAATATTTTTGGTTGCCTGTAACAATGTCAAATTTTAACTGGGAAAGCAGTACTTTTCTGTGCTGAAGGAAGCAGTACTTTGCTGTGCTGAAGCATTCTAGGAAAAAAGTCAGCCTTTAATAAGCCAGTAACCTATCAAAAGAAGAGAAAGATTTTTTTTCTCTCCTAAAAATTTACATGTTAAAAAAAAGTATATTTTCCAATAATATGTAGCATATGGGGTGAGGTAAGGTTCTGCATTAGGATGAGTTTTCTGTATCTCTAGGAAAATGCATAAGGCTGAATTCTAATCCTTGTATAAACTGTATGTAAACATTTCCATAATGGAAACCTGGAGTAAAAGTGCAAGACCAAAAATCTGGAAAGCTTGTGTAGGAGAGAGAGAGACCTGAGAAACAAGGAAAAAGTCTCAAAAAAGTGAGTCCTCTGGCAGAGTGGTGGAATAGGAAGATCACAATCAACTCTGTAGTTCATCCTTCCAAGGACAAAAAGAAGCACCCTTCAGGAATGCCTAAATGATGTGAAGACGCCTTCCTTTTATTATCATATCACCTGCAAATACAGGATTCCTTATTGCTTGTACCATGGCAGGCATGACAAACAGCCCAAAAGTGAAACGTGATGTGTTTCATTGTGCTTCAGCAGATTAGGAAAACCCACAGACAGGTTTACTAAAGAAACAGTCTGTCATTTGATGCTGTCTGGGTAGCTGCAGCCTCCACTCCATGTGAACTGACACTGACTGGCCTTTCCAGGTACCAGGCGGGGACGGAGCTTGGCAGGCAGTGATGCTGCTGCCCATCGTGCCCATTTCTGTGCCCACTCTGAAACTACAGCCTGCCCAGACACTACAAAAATCCTTACCTGCTTGTTCACGAGAAAACTGCTGCCATAGCAGCAGCTGCAACTCCTGCTTAAGTATGTGGAAATCTTTTTCTCTCACCCCGCTGTCTGTGAAGTGCCAAGAAGGAGCCCAGCTGTTCAGCATTGCATTGCTGATTTCTTTGGAAAGGCCTAGAGAAGCAACAAGTGAGCTGCTTTCCTTTTCTGTGGGAGAAGAGAAGCTTTTATAACTGAAAAAAAAAAAAAGGAAAGAAAAGAAAATCAGCTCAGGACTTTTCACTGGTCCCTTGCCCTGTGTGAACTCAAGAATCTTAAAATCTTCACGCTCACCATATTTTGGGCCTTTCTCTGCCATCTTGCAGCTCTCAGAGCTGCAGAGGGAGTGTCTCTGCCTGTCATTCACAGGGCTATATATGAGGCAGAGCCCATATTTCAGGCTTCTCATCTTTTTGCAGAGGAGTGCAGTCTGCTACTGAGCACACTCAAAAGAGATCTTATCGTGCCTTTTAAAAAGATTTTTCTCCCAAACCAAGCAAAGGGGGAGTGGCCAATGTCATCTATATTCTTGCCATGTTTTACAGCTCAAACATCAGATTGCTCACGCTGTAACGCAGTTTATAAAGTGTGTTTGGAGGGAATGAAAACAAAGCAAAAAATTTGGTGTGGTTTTTTTTTTTTTACTGCTTGCAGATCAAAAGGCTTACATGCCATACTTTCACCACAAAGCAAATGTTTGTGCTAAGTAAACTCCCAACAATTGAGATTATAATGAAAGCACTAACAGCAATTTTTGTTGACCTACAGCTCACTTATAATCACAGGTATATTCAGTAGCTTTTAAAATCTGAGAAGACAGAAATAACTTCCTAGCTGTTCTTATAATGCCGTGTTTTCTGAGCCTGCCTGCTTTAATTTGGGCTTTCCTTTCACGGGAAGGTAATTGCCACAAAGTCTTCATGGCCCCTTGTGTTCACAGTGCTCTGAGGCAAAAAGAAAAATCAGTTAAAGACAAATAGGCTGTGTGAAAATGTTTGGTCTCAGAAATCAGGAGGGAAAACAATAACCAAAATGTGCTATAGCTGCTCAGTAGCAGGCAGAGACAGATAAATCAGCTGCAGAAAGATCTCCTTCGGCCTCCAGCAATCTGCCAAATTTAAAAGGTCTCTTTCTTTTCTCCTTAAAGTTAACATGGAGAACACATTCTTTTAAATAGCATAATGCTAAACAGAGAAAGGCAGCACAACTCTTATCCCCAGAAACAGTGGCATGAGTAAACCGTGCCCAGGATAATAAAAGCCTGCAAAACAAAGCCAGTAGAGAGCAGACAGGAAAAAAAGTGAGATAGGCAGGTGTGTAAAGAGTTCAGTCATGGCTGTAGATATCACGAGCAGCTACACAAACGTGTGTTCCATAATGGTTCATGAAGCACCCCTAGTTAGAATCAAAGGTGAAGGGATGACCCAGCTGAATGGAGAACTGGTTTACGTGGCATGCTATCCTCCGGACATTCTATCAACACCACCAGCAAAAGCAGCTGGGAAGAAGATTGCCTGTCGCTGCACCAAGCTCCCTCTGTGCTCAGCAGAGTGGAGCAACACTGACAGAACCGGCAGACGCACTGCTCTCCTAGTAAGCAAGATTCCTGAAAGCAGAGAAATATGGGAGAGAAACCTGCTGGCAGGCTCTCCTCTTCTGCTTTCTTGTCTACTGGAGTGATTTGAACACACTCATTCTCAAAATGAAAATTTTCCCCAAAATTAGTACTAAGAACATTTTCCCTTTTTTCTTCAAGTTTGACCTCAAGGTGAGTGTTTCTTCTATCTGGGAAATATTAAGACACTCTTACAGTATAGCTATAAACTTGTCTTTCAACTTAGGTTTTGGACTCTGTGGGGCTTTTTAACCTGGAAATCTTTCCAACTCTATTCTTTATTTTATTATACCCACATTCTGTTTCCAAACACTTTTTGGTAAGCTGTTCAAACATGCTTAAAAATATGGCTTTATGGATTGCCACGATGTCATCAAGAACCTTTTTACCTAACCTACCACATAAAGCTAATCATAAATTTGAAGAGCAGATCACATCATAAATTCCATCAGAACAAATATTTTTCTGAAAGCATCCAACATCTTCTCTGATGGAGGATGTCAGAATAGCTCCATATAAAATGAGGGAAAGGGAAAACAAAAATAAAAATAAAGTAGGGCAGCAGCCCTCAGCTGGTGAAGAAAATTTAGCATTACGTTTCCAAGCAAAATACTTTTTAAATGCAGTGTCTAATAAGGAGCCAGCACTTGGACACAGTGTATTACAGCGAGTAAGAGAGCTTGGCCACACTCCCAGATGGAGAACGACCCACCGGGCGCCGCCACCTTTGCCCTTCCTCAAGCGATTTACCCAAATGCCACTTAATACTTTAACCTTCCTAAAGCATGGAGACTTTCCAAAGGCTGGGGCACAGCCTTACCAGCCATTCTGACTGCCCAGCAGCCACCCTGGGTTGGTGGGAGTGCTGCTGACGGGCTGGTGCCAGGGCAGCAAGTCCTTCCTGATGGGTCGGGGGTGTCGGGGCTGGAGCCTCCCCGCACAGCGACAGGGCTTACCAGGCTGGCCCAATTAAACAGCTGGGGTGCTGGTAAGCTCTGTTTCTCATGCTTTCAGCCAGCTCCTCGGGCATTGAGCCTGTCTTGACTCTGGCCACATCCCATCACCTCACGCCATAGAGGAAGGCAGTGACAGGTGTCCCTTCCAACACAAGAGCTAGGCCTCCGTAGTCTGGGTAAGATTTTCCCCTCCTTCTCCTCACTCCACTGCCAGCAGGGATGGGGGTTTATAATACCCTGCACTCCTGGGTGGGTTTGTACATATCCCAGCCACGGGTGAGGAGGCATAGCAGTGGCTTCAGTGAGGCTGCTGTGCAGCCACCCCTCAGGCAGCTGTGAGCTGCCCAGAGCCTGTTACAGCCAGCTCCAGCCATCTCCAAAGGCCAGGTAGTGCAACAGTCCTGCCCCCTACCAACACCTGACTGTACATCCCAAAAACTTGTATCAGAACTTCAAAGCACACACAACACCCCTTCTCAAACATTCTCACCAAAAAATTCCATCAGCCAGGATAGAAGATGCGCTCCGGGGGCCTCCCTTTTGGGGGGGGGGGGGGGGGGGGTGCGGGGGGGGTGGGAGGTGCAGTGAGGGACTGAGGGTGTGGGGGACCCGCACCACGGCAAGGACAGCCCAGACAGAGAAGGCAGAAAGGAGACTGAAAGGTTTGCTGTAAGGAATGATGTGAGATCAGGCACAGGCTGATACTTTCAGTGTACATCTATCTTTTCAGCTATGTGTAGCTCAGCAAAGATACCAAGACCTAGGAATGGATCGATTGCACATCATCACACTGAATGATCGTGAAATCATGTGTGAGAGGAGAGCAAAGTCCAAGTAATGCACATTTACTTCATCTACTTCAATAAGCTTCATCACAATTGTGCTGTGCCCAAAATAGGAAAGAGTACTGTTTTGTAGCAAAACTGCAATATACAGATAATTTAGGGTCATTCTGGCATCATTTCTCCCCCTTCTCCTTCAGAAACACTCAAAGGCCACAGACAGAGATCACACATTTTAAGTGGACCGTTTTGCAGCTTGAGAGATGGACTGGCAGCAACAAAGGCAAGTGAGACACAGGAGAAGCAGTCACTTGATGAGCATGACAGAAGCTCCCTGAAGAGGGTGAGCACAAACACTGCCAGCACTCATGGCATGAGGGATGGGTCCCTCCATGCTGTGACGGACAGGAGGTGTGACACCTTGCCTGCTTTCCAGATGAAAGTGGCAGGGAGACCGTGACACTCCAACACTGGCAGCACTGTTGTAGTGTAGTACCTGTTTTTTGAAAAATGTGACATCCCCTTCAGCCTACACCTGCAGCACTTACCAGAAGGTCTAATTTTACCAAGAATGGATGAAAATAAATTAAGCAACTACATAGAGATCCTGGGTTTTTATAAGCTTTGGAAAAGGTTTTCAAAGCAACATGGAGAGTTGCGTCAAAAAAAATCCAAGTGGCACCTCTTTTAGGGTTTGTCTACTAAACTCCCAAATCTTTCAAATTTGAATCCAGTTCCTATAAGATAACAAGGGGTTGTTTCATTCGTTCCCTTTGCTACAACATGACGCTGCTGAGAAGGAAGTTCAATGACAGTGTTGTGAAGTGTCAGGCATGTAGGGAGAAGACAGACGTGTTAAGTACGCTGTACTGGATGCGGGATGTGAGCAAGCTACGAGCTGAAAATTTCTGTCACAAATGACTGGAGCTATACAATGAGACTTGAAAATGAATTCTAGGTTGTGTAATCTCTGCTGATGGGTGGTGCCATCCTACGAACCAGAATTTTGAAGAGATGAGACTCAACAGACAGTGTAGGACTCAGGTATAATTAGACAGTCCCGGTTGCCATAGCTGAGCAGACGACCCACTGGAAACAGGAAAGGGATGGCAGACTCAGAAAAAAGAGATGTCATCAGCCTTACTTGATGGGCAGACGTGATCTGGTGGGACTGGCATTTGCTTGGAAAGGACAATGCCCCTTCAAAGCTAACAAGGGTACAAAATGCTAAGCAACAGCCTGCTGAGCTTTCGCAGCCTGGGTCCGGACACTGCTGTGAGGTGGACAGAATCAGAGATGCCAAAATAGCTGCTAATTCTATCCCTCAGCTTTCTGGTACTAAAATAAAGAACAACCACACATAGGAGGGGCAGTGTGTATGGGGGGAAAAAAAAATACAAAGAGAAAAGGGGTGGGGGGAAATGATGCGTATAAAGGATGGGTTTTGCTTTGTCCTGCAGAAACAGCAGCCAGAGTAGGAAGAAGGAATGTGCATGTGTGTGTACACCATGTGGGACAAAGGCAGTGTATTTCTCTTTAGCCAAGACCGTGCTGTCATCTGTCAGCATTGTATGCCTGTGAACAAGCAACACCAAACACTGTTTGCCCCCCAGTGCCTTCGACAGTATGTTTTTTATGTTGATTTCTTCATCTGAATTTTCCTTTTTGCTCCCCTGCTCGAAGTGTATACATCTAGTTTTGATGACACTCAAACAGCTGGCTGCAGACTAGTCTCAGGCTTGCATGTCTGGCCGAGTGTAACACAGGCAAATGCACACACACACACACGCACACACACCCCTTGTCCTGACCTCTCTCCGCTTCTCCTCTGAGATCTGCTGCATTTGAAGTGTTTTCTTTAGCGACTCCCTTCCCAGGCTCGCCTCCCTGGCCCACGGAGGGCTGCTCCCCAGACCTGCTTTGGGTCTGGGGGAAGGAAAGGGGGATTCGGGGGGTGTACGCAGCCTTGGCCGCCGGGAGGAAGCGCGGTTTCATGGAGCTGGCCCCTCCGCAGCGCCCCGCAGCTGCTCCGCGCCAGCGGGCTGGCCGGATCGCTGCACCGGTGGACCGAGAGCGCGGGGCTGCGGGGAGCAGAGGCTGGGGCGGGAGGGGATGGGGGGATCTGGATGCAGGGCTGCGGCTACAGCGGGGGGAGCAGGAGACAAGGAGAGTTTCTGAGTGGTTAAAAAAGTTCGGATAAGCAAACTCTAGTTTGCTGTCAAACATTCCCCCCCCCCCCCTTTTTTTTCCTCCTGCTCTTTCCCCCAACCCCCTTTTTTTCCGTGGTTTTTTTTTTTTTTTAAGGCAGTTGATGTGGTAATTAAGAATTTGGTGAGAGCCCGGTCAGGTCACCTCGTTTCTCAGATCAGAGCCCCATCAGAAATTCTTTCAAGTGTCCTTCTGCGTCGCCAAAGATGACAACAGCAAATCAATAAGTGCTTGAAATGAAAGGGGTTGCTGGCTAGCCCCCGAGGCTACAGATTTTCGCACCGCCGGTCTTTTTTTTTCTTTTTTCTTTCTTTTTTCTTTCTTTTTTCTTTTTTTCCTTTTTTTTTTTTTTTTTTTTTTTTTTTTTTTTTTTTTTTTTTTTTTTTTTTTTCTTTTCTTTTTTTTTCCCTGAACTTCTCGCATTCCTTTTCAGTGCCTCTCCTAGAAAGATCTACCTTTTTATCCCTAGTTTCATGACGAAGGTAAGTGCCGTGTTAGCATCTCTTTGGCGGGACGGGCCTCGCCGGCTCTGATTGCTCTTCCCTGCTTCCAGCAGACGGTCGCTGCCGGGAAGGTGCGAGCCGAGAGCGGCTCCGGCCGAGGGCGCAGCCCGAGAAGCAGTGACGACAGGCTCGGAGCACAGAGGCAGATATTTGCGCTTCTTCTTCTTTTTACTTCATTATTAAAAAAATAAATTAAAAAAAAAAAAAGAAGGAGAGAAAGAAAGAGAGAGAGAGTAAATAAATAATTTTTTGAAAGAAATAATAGAAGAGGGGTAAGGGATCAAAGCAAAGGAAAATAAATATGGGAATCACTGCTTATATTACCCTGTGTTAACAGAGGTTGCTTGGCTCCGATTCTCACCGTCATCCCTACCCCTAAAGTGCCCCGATTTAACAATTTTCCTAACGAACTACGTCCTCGGGACGTTTTAATTAGGCAATTCATTAGTAAGTCAATACAGACATTTATATTTTCTTTCAGATCAAGTGGTTAAGCGCTAATTTCGAAATGATTATAAAACACTGGAATTCGCGAGGCATAATAATTTTAATTTATATGCAAATCAATGGCTCCGTTTGAAATGCTTAATTTTTTAACAATTACTGTATTGTAGCATCGGGACGAACAGTCTGAATGAGCAATTTGAAACCAGATCTGTACAGGAAGAAAATATTCGAGCAGCCCAACAAATCAATAATGTTTGAGTGTGTTAAACACAGCCAGCTATAGGTATTTACATACTCGTTTGCTGACAGATAAGGAGCTCAGAGAGGTGGGAGGAGAGGCTGGGGGGAGACGGGAGGGTTTGCTTGCGAGGGCTGAGATCATAATCCGAGAATGAAGAAAGTAAATGGTCGTGAACTGCCCCATCGCGCACTTCGTAGGATAACTCCCTTTTCCGCCGATCCCCCAGCGCTGGCGGCCTGCGCCAGAGGCTGAGAGCTGCCCGAAACACGGCTGGGCTCTGCGCTCAGTCACCGCTACATACGCTTTGGGGTTTTTATTTTTGTTTGTTGGTTGGTTTGGTTTTTTGGGTCTGGGGTTTTTTTTGCTGGGGGGGGGGGGGTTTTTTGCCTTTTTTTTTCCTTCCTTCCTTCGTCCGTGGGCAGCGTGGAAGCTGACCGGGCTCTCCTTTGCCTCACCCACTCTATGACCCGGGATCACCCGGGCAAAATCCCCACGGTACCCGCCCTAGTCGAGAGCACCGCTGGCTGCGCCAGGTGTCTGCAAACGGATAGTCGCGATAGGTTTTAAGAAAACAGCTTTTCCGTCTGTCGGGGCGATAAATAACTCCGAGCTTCTTTCCAAGCGGTTCGGAAAGCCGGCTTGCCTGCCGGTGGCCGGGACGGAGGGCTCTCTGCGCGGCTCTTCGAGTCCCAGCCGGGCCGGGGCAGCTGCAAGACCCCCGCCACTGCGGCCGCAGCCCGCCGGGGAATAGCTCCGGAGCCTCCTCGGGGGTTTTAAAGCTGTTGTCACTGCGCTGGCGAAAGGGAGGAGATCGACTATAAATACAGCCGTCGCGGCCTTTGCTCGCCCTGAAATCTATTATTACATTTATTGCTTTGACAGAAGGGGAAAAAAAATTGAAATCCTCGTATTAAGTCGGCTCCATAGTTTCCAGACACCCTGGAACCCCTCTTCCACGGCAGCATGTCTAATGTATTCCCTGGCGATTCTAGGCATTAATTAGTTGTTTAATAGGAGTATGACTAAAAATGTAAAAGAAGGATTAAGAGCGTGAAACGTATGTCCAGCTCCTTCCACACACTCGAGGAGGGAATGAAAATCATCCAGTATCTTATGTTTCTCCAGGAGCCATTTGCATTTCCCACCAGCTGCTCACTTTAGCCTCTCCGGGGCGGACGGAGACCGCTGCCGCCCGGCGCGGAGGCGGTCGATGAACGACGGGCGGTCCCGCTCCGCGGCCGCGCTGCCAAGGCGGGCGTCCCAGCCTTCCCTGCCCAACACACAACGGGGCTGGGGGTGTGGGGAAGATGCACATCGGCGCAAACAGTTTGCTTTTCCCAGGTAAATAAAAGTGAGAGGTGGGAGCTGGGGGACCCTCTCACTCCCGCTTTTTCTTCGGATGCGCGGAGAATCTGGATTTCACCTGGCAGAGCGCTCCCAGGGATAGAAACGCAGGTAGCCAAGGACGCAGTTAACTAATTTATTTCTCCCTAGATTTTCCCACACGATTTCATTTCTTGAGAGAGAAAGTCACCCCCTCCGCTTGGCGCGGTAACCGCTGCGGCGTCGCAATCAAAGGGCTTTTCTGAGCCCGCCGTGGAGCGGCGGTGCTGCCGGCTGCTGCTGGGCTTCCCCAGGAGCCGCTGACTTAACGACCCGCGGGAAACTTGGCCTCTTCCAAGGAGGGCTCTCTTTCCCCTCCAGCAACAACTGCCTAGCCCCCTGCCCGCGGCTATAAATAACTAAAACTCACTCCAGGCTGAAATAATTTAAAAACAGCCACAAAGAGATCAGGTGTAGCCTCCGAGTTAGCAAAGCGCCTATTTTATTTTTGCGTGGCTCCTCTATAAACAAAGCCGCGGAAATGCTGAGAAAAAGCGATCGCTTTAGTTTGATCTGAATACAGAAATCCGACTTCGACATTTTCTTCAACACGGAAAACGTCGCAAAATCGAAAATAAATTTCCCCCTGGAGGCAGCTCGGTGCCTTTTGGGGAAAAGGAAGAGAGAGTAGCGTTTTCTCGCTATCGTGCGAAAATGATGCAGGGCGAGTAATAGAGAGGAGCGGCAAGATTTCGGCTATCCCTGCACTGTGCCACCGATACAGGCACGAACAAGAACACTCCGAATTAAAAAAAAAATATTAAAAAAAAATATATATATATAAAAGAAGTAAGAAAAATTTGAAAAATAAAAAAGTGGGTTACAACAGGAAACCGAGACCTCTCCCAGTGGGTTGCCGATCCCTCTTCACACCTGGTGCAAGGACAGCCGCCGGCCTGGCCCGGGAAACT
>VZRV01003331.1:584763-726627 GCA_013398115.1 Falcunculus frontatus
TCGCTCTCCTGTCGCCGCCGCCGCGCCCCCCCGGGCGGCGGGGGCTTCGAGGCTCGCCGTGCCGCCCCGGCTCTAGTCGAACGTCGCCCGCCCCGGCGCGGCTCCCCGGCCGGCAGCCCTGACCCCCGGAGCGGCGGGGGGGCGCCCCNCGGAGGGGGCGCTGCGCGGACCCTCCTACACGTACCGACACCTACAGACACACGCACACCTTCTCCTATCGACCCCCCAGGCGCGCACGTAGACTTTGGCGTCCTTTTGCCGATGAACTGCATGAAGGACCCGTTAAGCCTGGAGCGCCTGGGAGCCGGGAATAAGCTGTGCTCCTCCTCACCTTCCTCCTCCTCCTCCTCCTCTTCATCATCCTGCCATCACCACCAGCCCGCGCTGACCATGGCGACGGCGCTGGCGCCGGGGCAGGCGCGCTCCTCCCTGGAGTCCGCCAAGCACCGGCTGGAGGTGCACACCATCTCCGACACCTCCAGCCCCGAGGCCGCAGGTAAGAGGGGGTGAGAGGCAGGGACCCCAGCCCGACGGGCGCCCCGCCACCCTGTCCTTCTCCGGCCCGGCTGGCAGCCCCGCGGACCGCGGTGCGCCGCTGCCCCTCTGCCCGGGAGCGTCCCGCACCCGGGCCGAGATGCGTTTCGTGGTTTTTCGTGTGCGGTGTCTGTGTGTCGGCGTATGGGAAGATAATGACATGTGTAAGGATAGGCGAACAGCATGTATACTGGTAGGCGAGTTACATGGATACAGATCGGCAAATAACACGGGGGTTGATGGGCGACTAATATCGACACAGGCGGACAAATAGGGGTACATACGGACAAAGAATATTGTTACAGGCAGGCGAATAATACGGGTGTAGATAGGCAGAAAGCTTGCATACGGAGAGGCTGCTCCGTCCCGCTGTCCCGGCGGTGGCTGCTCCACCGGGAGGAGCCGCCCGTGGGTGCCCGCGGGGCGCGGAGGGGCCGCGGCGGCGGGAGGCCGGCGCGGGTTAATCATTACAGCATCGAGTCGCGTTCGGGGCAGTCTGTGGGATCCAGCAGCGCTGGGGAAAAGCTTTCCCCCAGCCGCTAGAGAAGAGGCTGAGGAGGCTGAGGAGGCTGAGGTGCCCTCGTTTTCCGCCTTGTTTTTTTTGTTTCCCCCACTTACAGAGAAGGATAAGAGCCAACAGAGCAAGAACGAGGATGCGGGGCCCGAGGACCCCTCCAAGAAGAAGAGGCAGCGGCGGCAGCGGACTCACTTCACCAGCCAGCAGTTGCAGGAGCTGGAGGCCACCTTCCAGCGGAATCGCTACCCCGACATGTCCACCCGGGAGGAGATCGCCGTCTGGACCAACCTCACCGAGGCCAGGGTTAGGGTAAGTCCCGACACGGCACCCCGGCTCGGAGCAGCGGGGGTCAGGGAGGGTTGGGAAAGGGAAGGAGGGCTGAAATATTTGCAGCTGCTTTCGATTTCGGCTTGTATGTAAACTTCAGAGCCTTTGCACAAAAGCAAGGCAGAGCAGGACATTTCTGTCAGAGGGAGACAGATTGGGATCTCTCTCTGTGTCTCTGAAATATGGTTTGCTGCACGTTTCCCCCTCACCGTGCAATGCGTCCCGCTCCTTTTGATCGAAACGCTAATGAAAACATTAGCCAAGAAAGCAACTTGGAACAGGCTGCAACCTGCGCTGTCTCTAATGAGAAAAAGATGTAAAATACACAAGAGCCTTTGCTTCACTCCGAGGCACTCCCAACGTGCCCTTCCTTGCATTTTCTATTTCTTTGGGTTTCACAATTCGACGAGCGTCTCTCTCCACCCTCTACCCCCCTCTGAGATTTATGGGACCATCGCGGCGCTGCAGAGATACCGCGGCCGGATCCTGCTCGCCTGCAAACGCCGCGCTGGGGGAAAAAAGAAAAACAACAAACCCCAACGCACGCGCACAAAAAGAAGCCTATAAATGGGCCGAACCTCCAGATTTTCGGAAATCCCACATTAATCGTCTCCCCGAGGTCGCTTGAGGAAAGCGAGACAGTGAGAACCGGGGGGAGCAGCGAGCGGGGCCGGCTCTCAGCCCCGGGCCGGCGGTGTTGGCGCCGGGACAGCCACGCGGCGGGAGCGGGGCCCGGTCGAGGCCGGTGTCCTCCCGGAGCACGAAGCGCTGTCGGTCGCGGCACGGCTTTCGCAGAAGTTTTTGTATCGGTCCCCGTGGTGCCCGGGCGGCCCCCGCCCGGCTCGACCAGGGTGGGGGTTACCACAAACACCCCGGGGCCGGGGTGGTTTCAATACACACGGTAAGGCGGCTGCTAGCGGCTGCCCGACGGGTCAGACACCCAGATGTGGATTGGGAAAGGGCACGTTTTTCCCATTGTCTGCGGGGAGGGTCCCTTACATCTAATTTACCACGTTGTTAAATAGTGATTTTTTCCTTCTTTTTTTCCTTTTTTTTTTCGCCCTTTCCTCTCCCCTCCAAAGAGCAGTCGAACAAGTTTGTTTAGAAAGTGGTTTTCGGTTCTGGAAGCTTTCACACTAGAGGAACTTGTAGCTTTAACAAACTGAAGCAAGGATTTATTAGTTGCTGGCTTCCCCCTCCTTTCCCGTACCATTCCCTTAAATATTTCGCGGGTTTCCAGGCGTTTCACTCTTGCTTTTGCACTTTTGTATTTTTCCTGGATGGCTTCAGTATGGAAAAAGCCAAGAGAGAAGGGGGGGAAAAAACCCAAGAGAGAAATGAAGGAGCGGGGGGCAGGAGAGAAGAGAGAGAATAAAAAGGAAGTGTTGGCCTCTGTGGCGCGAATTAGAGCATCACAAATTATGTGGAGGGCTGCGGGGGGTTTGGGAGGGGGAGCGGGGAGGCTGTGGTGAGAGTGGAATGATGCGGCCCCGAATGAGCCTTGCTAAACCCGGGCGGCCCTGAGGATGCTCGGCTGTCCCGGCAGCGCATCCCTGCCCCGGCCCAGCACAGGGCTCCACAGAGGAGGAGGTGAACCTTTATATGGCGACATAGTCATATATGTATTTATATATGTATATATTTGTACACATTTTTATATATAACTTCTATACGGACAGGCTCGGCTGTTGCCCCGAGAACCTGCAAAGGGCTGCGGTGGTGATGGTGGTTCCTGACTAACTTGCATCTCCCTCCCTCCCTCTCCCCCCGTTTCCAAAGGTTTGGTTCAAGAACCGCAGAGCCAAATGGAGAAAGAGAGAAAGGAACCAGCAAGCCGAGCTTTGCAAAAACGGCTTCGGTCCGCAGTTTAACGGCCTCATGCAGCCCTACGATGACATGTACCCCGGCTACTCGTACAACAACTGGGCAGCCAAGGGCCTGACCTCCGCCTCCCTCTCCACGAAAAGCTTTCCTTTCTTCAACTCCATGAATGTCAACCCTCTGTCTTCTCAGAGCATGTTCTCCCCTCCAAACTCCATATCCTCCATGAGTATGTCTTCAAGCATGGTACCTTCTGCAGTCACCGGGGTGCCTGGCTCCAGCCTCAACAGCCTGAATAACTTGAACAACTTGAGCAATCCCTCCCTGAATTCTGCGGTGCCAACGCCAGCCTGTCCTTATGCTCCTCCAACACCTCCGTATGTTTATAGGGACACATGTAACTCGAGCTTGGCGAGTCTGAGACTTAAAGCCAAGCAGCACTCCAGTTTTGGCTATGCCAGTGTGCAGAACCCCGCTTCCAACCTGAGCGCTTGCCAGTACGCGGTGGACAGACCCGTGTGAAACATCCAAGTAGGAAACACTGCGTGGGAATCCCTCCCCATTTCCCGCAGAGACTGAGAATTTCACTAGAAAGTAATGGGCACTAGAGAGAAAAAGAAAGGAGTAAAAATCAGAGGCAGAGAGGAAGAGAAAGAGAGATAGAGGAAAAAAAAAAGAGGAAACCACTGAAATAAGATAGTTCCTTTGTTTTCAAAGGACCTCCTACAGATTCTGAGATCTTTCTTTCACTAAGAGTATTTCAACAGTTACAAGGACATATATATATATATATATATATGGACAAATGTTTGACTGGATATGATATGACATTTTAATGTTACTATAAGCTTGTTATTTTTTAAGTTTAGCATTGTTAACATAAAAATGACTGAAAGGATGTATATATATCGAAATGTCAAATTAATTTTATAAAAGCAGTTGTTAGTAATATCACAACAGTGTTTTTAAAAGGTTAGGCTTTAAAATAAAGCATGTTACACAGAAGCGATTAGGATTTTTTCGCTTGCGAGCAAGGGAATGTATATACTAAATGCGACACTGTATGTTTCTAACATATAATTATTAAAAAAATTGTGTGAATATCAGTTTTAGAATAGTACCTCTGGTGGATGCAATGATGTTTCTGATATTGCAATGTAAAACATGCCCTGTGTATAACATTTCGTACAATATTATTGTTTTACTTTTCAGCAAACATGAAAAAAATGTGTTTTATTTCATGGGAGTAAAATATACAGCATACAGTTCTGTCTGGATTTTTTATTTACTGATCCAAGCTGTGCAGCAGCAGCTAGTCTGCAGTGATTGACTGGTAGTTGACACTGGATCTCGTTTTCTGGCAACTCGGGGTAGTACTTTTGCAATACAAATAAATGCTGGCGCTTTTTTTTTTTCCGCATTTAAAAAAAAAAAAATCCCTCTCACTAACGTTGCATACTAGAGAAACTTGGGACTTGGACCCCTTGGGTCCATTTATTCTGCTGCACAGCCCCGAGAAAATGGATTATTTGCTATCACTGGACTCGAGAATTACCAGCCACAAAGTTGCTGCATCTCGAGCGTAAATTTATCCTGCTGTGAAGGAAGCTTTTATTACATTAAATAAAAGGGTGTGGGGAAAAAAAAAAAAAAAGGGTGGGGGGGAATTTTAAAAAGCCAGCTTGCAAACAAACTGCTCCTGTTCAAAATAATCTTCCCCTTTGCCGCCCCCTGCGCTCACCTTCTTTCCCTTTAGCGGGGAGATCCTTCATGTAATATTACATTTCTATTTCCAAATCCCCCTTTCAGACATGAAGAGAAACAAAGAGCAGCCCAAATAACCGCAACCCCGTGGAGCGCGGGGGGTGAGAGGTTAGCCCGAGTTTCCTGCGACTTCGTGCTGCAACACGTCGTTGAAGGGAAAGGTCGTGCTCTCGTGTGTTTTGTTTTAAATAATATTGACCCATTCATTCTCAACCTGCTTGTTCGTGAAATTATACAGGATTATAACTTTGCCATCGCCAGACAATTGAAACAAATCAAGATGAATTGCTGCTCGGCCCTCCCATCGGCTCACACCCCGGGCGGGCGAGGAGGGGCTGCCGAGAGGGTGGGCAGCCGCAGGATCCGGCGGGAATACCGAGACACGAAGAAATTCCGCAGGCGCGTAAAGTGGCGAGGGGAGCAGGGGACGGCAGGGAGGAAACTCTGCTCGATGAGGGCGAGCTTGCTCCTTGAGCGGCCTTTGCGCGCTCGTTGCGCGCCTTTGTGCGGTCGGGAGGAGCCGCCGAAGTAGCCGGGGGGTGGGCGGACACGGTGGAGGGGGTTCTTCCCCCCCAGCGGTTAGACGGGAAGAGGAGCAGAGAAGAGAGGGAGAGGGGAGAGGTCAGCGCCCCGCGCTTTCCCACGAGGAAAATGCTTCCCCCACACGAAATCAGGGTACTCTCCCGTGGGTCCGCTTGCAGCGTGGGCAAACCCCAGCCTCCACTTTTCCCCCCCCTCATTTTTTATTTCCTTTTAACACCCCTTATTTTTTTCCCCTCTTCCTTCCTCATCACATTTTTATTAGAATTTTTTGTCTCTCTTATTTTGGTGTGAGGTTGGGGATTTTAAAATTATTTTAATATTTTACGTGCCTTTCTGTTTTCTTTTCCTCTGTGTGTTCTTGCCAGGGGGTCGGTGGAGAGAAAGAACCTCCGTGCTTGGGACCGGGGGAGGCGGGAAGCTCCCCCCTCCTTGTCCGGCCTCGCCGCCTCCCCGACCCAACGCCGCTCCCCTCGGTTTTTCCGCATCGTGTCAACACCTCACCCGGGTGAGTGTCAGGGGCTGCCAAAAATGTCCCTCTCCTCCTCCTTCTTCTCCTCCTCTTCCTCACTGGGCTGCGGGCGAAAGGTCTGAGGGTGATGGCGGCGAAGGGTTGGCAGCTCGGGAGCCCCCCTCGGGGATCAGGGGAGCCGGAGAAACGAGAGAACTTTTCTGCCCAAACCCTCTCGGCGGGACGGGCTTGGAAATCAGCGAGCGAATCGCTGCGGGTATCGGCACGGTATTTTACACGGTTTTTTCGGCTCTCGTTTCTTCTCGGTGGCTTTGGTTATTTATAGTCCTCTCTTATAAATAAATAAATAAATAAATATATATATATATATATATATAAAATGTCGGTATATATATATTTAGAATATGCGTGTGCGTGGAGAAATATTAGCTATATAATACATAGTATACGCATATACATTTAGAAGAATAATATATACCGATCCCGGACCAAAAAAAAAAAAAATTGGATCAGAGTTTTTCACTCCACTATGTAATGGCTCAAACGATGAAAAATCAACGTGACCGCTCAGAGAGGACATAAATCACTCCGAGAGTAATCTGAATTTCTCTTTCTCCCCCTAGCTGAAGCCTTGAGGGTCATCATTTTTCTGCGCCACTTGACCAAAGATATAATGTTTTGATTAGGTCGTAAATCAAAATCTTGGGTCGTGGTGGGGTTTTTTTTCTTCATTTTTTTTTTTCCGGGGGCTTTCTTTCTCCTTATCGGCGGTGGCAGTGTGAACCTGGAACAATGGAGGCCGCAAACAGGGGGGAAAAAAGCCGCAACGAAATGGGGAATTTGCAAAATACCTATTTGCAGAAGCGGGGGGGAGAGTGGTTAAACAAGGGGCTCACACCCCCTCGCACCCTCCTCGCCCCTCGGAAAGGCCGATTCAGGCCGCCTGCTGCGCAACCCCCCGCGCGGGGCGTGCGAGCGGGCAGCGCCGTCTGCCTCCTAATCCACATCCCAATCCACATCCCAATCCACAGTCCTGCCGGCCCGCGCAGCCCCCACCACCCCCGATCGGAGCTGCGGCCGCGGAGCGGCACCGGGAGTGCGCCCCTTCCAGTCGGGGCCGGGGCTCCCCGGGCTCCCTCTCCCCACGCTCGCCCGGGGGCCATGTCCCGGCACGGCTCCGTTCTTTTGTTTTCGGACAGTGCCTTCCCGCACTTTGAACCCCGGCGGCGTGCACGAGCCCCTGGCCGATCGGAGTGCCTCGCCTCGCAGAGGTCAAAATGACGCGCAGATGTGGATGTATCTCCTTTTGGTTATTGTCTGTGCTTCCCGTTGTCCTCTCCTTGCTTTTAGTACGTGCGCGCTCATCCGCATGTGCCTTCCCAAGCCACCGAGATACCGATCTTTACATACCTGTACAGTTGTTTCTACCTATAAAATAAAAGAACTTTTTTTTCCTTAGACATTCATTAGCATTTTCGGAGGGAAGTAACTTCCTTGGGAAAATAGTTGACATCTGAGCCCGGGGAAGGGTTTGTCGTTGGGGTTTTTTTTTTCTTCAATAAAGCCGCGTTTCAGGGGCGTATTTTTTTTTTCTTTCAATAATGCTCCGTTGTGGAGCGGGGGAGACGGCGCTTGCAGGTTTGCAGCCCGCCTTCCCCCGCCGGCGCGGACGGGGTTGAGGGGGGTGTGCAAGTGGCGTGGGGGGGTCTCACACCCCGGTTTAAGACAAGGAGGGAGGACAGGGGACCGGCTCACTGGCGCTAACACGCTTTTTCGGGGCATATAATTTACCTTGCTAAATGCCTGCTTTGGTACGCGTATTATACATGTGGGTCTGGATATTAGGCACCCGATAGAGCGTAACAGTCAATAATCCAGAAACTTGGAAGGATTTACACCTTCGGAGCTCCATACAATGCCGGACTAATTGATTGCTAAATCTGAAGTTTTCTAAATGCGAACCCCTTTTGGAATTAATTTCTCCGGCCTCCTGCGTCTTCTTCTAAGAGAGGAGGAGAGGGGAAATAAAATGAACTCTAACCTGCAAATTTTAAGCAGCAAGGGAATATTTTTTGGTTTTGTTGGGGTTTTTTTTTCTGTTTGTGTGTTTTGTTGGGGTTTTTAATGAAAATAAAAAAGGCATTCGAGGCCGCTTTTCGAGACCTCGGCCCCACTTGTGCCAGGCAGATCCGGGGGACTGGAGCAGGCAGAACGGAGCCGGTGCTCCGCGCCCCTGCGCAGGGAGCCAGCCCTCTGGCGGTGCTCGACGAACGTTCCTCTGGTCGATCCATGATTTCGGGGGCGAGGGTGGCTTGTTTGGTCGCTTTCTCCCTTGCGGCCGTGACCCCCCCCCGCCTGCCCCAAAGTGCAGGGAGCAGCGCGGGTCGCTGCCGCCGCCGCGGAGCCAGGCGGGGCAGGGCAAACGCTGCAGCAGCCACAGAGGGATCCGAGCGAGCCTGCCTTCTCGGAGGGCGGGCTGTGACTGCGCGGGGGGGCCACCGGGCCGACCCCGGCCCCGCGACCTCGCACGGCCGCCACCAGCCCGTGCCCGGCAGCTCTGGCGGCGCAGCCCGGCGGTGGCAGCGGGCGAGCTGGGCCTCACGGTCCTCAGCCCTCCTGGAGAGAGGCAGCGTGACCGAGGTGAGGACAGGTATCCTCCCGCGGCACCGCCTCGGCAAGAGCCTGGGCCGAACCCCACGCGGGGAGGGGGCGGCCCGGCAGGCCCTGCGAGGCCGCGACTCTACAGAGCCATATTCCCGGGAGTTTTGGGCGAGCGGCACGATCTGCGCCGCTGGAGCCTCCCTTCGGGAGCGAGGTGTGGACGCGGCTGATGGCCAACTCAAAACCAGGAGGAAAAAAAAAAGAGCATGAAAAAAAAAAGCGCGGCACAAACTCCCCAGTAGCCCACCTGGGAGCAGGAGGCCGCGAGTGCCTCGCTCCGGCGGTGAGGAAGACCTGAGCGCCCTTTGGAGTCAGCCCCCTGCCCGGGCGGCAGGGCGCGGCGCTGAGGAGGAGCCGTGTGAGCCCTGTGTGTGTGCCCAAGTGTTCAAAGAGTGCGGAAGAGTGTGGGAGAGACCCGGCTCCGGCCCATCGTGTCCCCACCAAGGCGGAGTGCAGCGGGGAAGCGTCTCAGGTTCACTCCCGCGCACACATGCACACACACATGTGTAATACACACACGCGTACCTATTGCACACACACGCATACTTTACGCGGACAGACACGGGCACACATGCGCACACACAGAGTGCTGAGCGGGCTGCGCTCTGTAGCCGCCGCCCGCAGATGAGAGGGATGCTCCAGAGGCTTTGGGATTGGCCACGCACAGACCGCGACAGTGAAACCCATGCCTGATCGGAGTGGGGGGGGCGTGATCGCCTTCCAGTCTCTCCTGGCGTTTGACCTCTTTTTGAGGTTTCCCCCCACAATTCCAGGGGCTGAGGGGCCGTGGCGGGGCCGGGAGAGGAGCGAAGCCGATGGCCGTAGTCCCTTCCCCGGCCGCGGGCTTACGCCCACCGCTAAGCCCGGCCCGCGTTGAACATTAACCGGCTGGAGCGGCCCCGCGGTGTAACAGGCTATGTATAAAAATGAATCATCTCCCAGGTTGCAGTAAAACGTCCCGTAAAGTCCACCTATAAATCCTGGTATGCACTTAGTGCTCTCGCCTTCATGTCTTACGGTTGCTACGTAGTATTTGCCATTTACTTCTCTAACCCTTTTTCTCTCCCCCGAAATCCCGCTGGCTGTCTGCGGTCCTAACCCTGGGTCCGCATATCCTGGGATGCAGTCTCACCCCCCCGTGAGGAGAGCTCTCGGGAGACCCCCGAGGGTCGCAACCGTCGGGGCGCTGGGGCTGCCTCGCTCTCTCCAAACTACGGCGAGGAGAAAAACAAGAGGGACAGGCCCGGCCCTTAACCCTCCAGGGCGGCAGAGCCCCCACCCCCCGGGGCCAGCCTAGGTGGGGCGGCTCGCAGCTGTCCCTGCTGCTCCCGCCCTTCGAGGGGTCTGTGTCTCTGTGCCTGTGATAAGAAGAGCTACTCATACATTGCAGCAAGGCTCTATAAAACTCATCAAGGCTCCCCCCTGCAAATTCGTTATGTATTTTTCTCGGGACTAAAGGGAAAAGAGGAAGACTATCTAATCTGATTGGAGCGCAGTACTGCATAGCCTCGGTGGGCAGACGCGGGCAAGGATCAATGAGCGCGTAGCCATCAATGCAGCTCACAGTTCAAATTTGCAGCTGAGTTTTACACAATTGGAAAGGAACCCGAGGAACAAGCTCCCTGGAGAAATGGCAGCACTCGGGAAAACACGAGGGTGGAGCCGAGCTCATCACTTGATGTGTATATTTAGTGTGGTGGTAGTGCCACTGCCTCACGGGGGACTACTTCCATGCTGAAAGTTATTCACATGCCTGAGTGATTTGCTGGATTGTGGCCATATGTAAAGCAATAAATGTAAGTGGCTACTTCTGTGCAAGTAAGAGATCCAGAGATCTCACAAGTAATTTTCCAGCAGATCCAGACCTCATACGCTTAAGATAAAAGTGAAGAGAACTCATTTGTTTCATTCAATTAAAAAAAACCAACCCCACCAACAGCTAATGTCACTGGGACAATAAAAGCATAAAGGAGTATAAAGCCTTTCCTTTACAAAAAAACCCCTTGATGGGCACTTTCAAGGCTGCATTATCTGGAGAGGAGCAGGAATCTACAAGCCTGTGACAATGTTGTTTTCAACCTTGTGAGCAACAAGCTCTTCCATCTGCTTTGGTGGATGCAGAACTAAGGAACGAAGGAATTTCTTGCCAGGCTGGCGGACGACAGTCAGTGTGAGTGGGTCCCGGCCCGTTTGGTGCTCCTTTGAAGTCAGCAGAGCCTGAGCTGGCAGTGCTCGGTGCAAGGGCAGTTCCCAAGCAAGCAGAAACTCTCCCTATGAGGTTTGGGGTGGTTGAATTCCCATGATTTCTCCAGGGAAGGTCATGCGTGCTTCCCACTCCTCAGCTGGGATGGGAAGAGCAGTGGAGAAGGAGGTGGCTTTTCTGCCCTTTCTTCTATATGCAGAGCCAAAGTCTCTGGCATTTCTCAATTTTTTTTTCAATTTTTTTTTCATGCAAAGCAAAACAGAGTTTGAGTAAAATAATAGTATCCAGCTTTTGGCAATGCTTCCTATAAATTCATGGCTTTAGCCTGGACTCTCTCATGGCCAGACTGTAAATTTTCACTTTCTAACTCCCTGTGACAAATCTCTAGCCTCAGTCATTGTTATTTCCTTCAGCTTTCACATCCTTCTGGCAAAAACCTCCAACTCTGGCATTCTTTCCCCAAAACAGAAATTCCTACCACAAGGCCCATCACCCTGAGAACATTTTTTAATAAACATGTTTGGAAAATGAAAATAAGATACATAAAATATATGAATGAGAGAAACATCAAATGAAAACTTGGAAGGGGTTTCAAGTAGTATTACAAATAGGAAATAGCTTTCCAGAGATAAAAATACTCCATGTGTTTTGTTAACACCAACAGGCAGTTGGGGCTTTATTCTCGTGGTTTATTTGGATGTTAAGGGACACCTTTGTCCTACTTGATGTACTTGTAACTGCTGGCTGAGCCAGGAGGTCAGAGACTTTAGCTTGTAATCAGTGGGTGACCGGCAACATCCCTGACAAATAATGTCGGCGTGACACGATCAGGGCGACAGCCATTCTCACATGTCAACAGTTATGGCTCAGTGAGTCCAAGTAAAGGACTTGGGGAGGGATGTTTCACAGCAGAAGTAATTTTTTTAGTCCTGGACCATGCACCTGAGATGCTGTTTAAAACTTCATACCCTGATGCAGAGCAGAAAAATTGGCTCCTACTGACATGGGTGGTTTTGTTTTATTTTGGTTTGGGGTTTTTTTTCACAACAAAAAGGGATATTAATTACCTCTAAGAGTGGTCTCATTGCTCATTAAGTGACAGTTGTAGGTTTTCAGAAACTTACGGGGTGTTTCCTTTGAATTATCTAGGGCACAGGACATGTTGCATTTTTCTGTCTTCTGAACAAAAAGGCTTCTGAAACTGGAGCACAGCTCTAACAATTCTTTCCATGACAATGGAGTACTTAATTCTTGTGATGGCCAGGCACTGCTATTTGAGAGCACTCAAATTCCCTCTGGTAGAGCTGGCAATTCTGGGGACATAAATAACACAGCTTGGAGACCCGGCAAGCATTGTTTACATGGAAATGTTATGGGCCTGCACTGGTCAGTGTAGTTTTCCTCCTTGTGCTGGAAGGAGCAGAAGCTGTGATGTGCTTGTCAATCCAATGGGGCATGTATGCATACATGTAAATCCCATTGGCTTCCAATGGCATTTGAAGAGGATGAGTATGACTCGACTCATACTGGAAGACAGCAGGACTGGAGCATGTAACCACAGAACATGATGAATCAGGACCAGGCTCCAAGGCTGGAGAGGAAGGACTGGGAACAGCTTCCCTTTTTATGGCCTTGGACAGGCTCATTTAATCTTGCATGGCTGGGCAAGGAGAATAACTGGAGGTTCTACAGCGCCTAGAATAAAAAATTGCCAACCAGAAAATACTTAATCTCTGGCCACAGAAATCGATCAGCTGTTTGGAACCTGATTTGAGGGTATGTCTCACGTTTTGAGGGTATGTCTCACATTTAGAGAAATAGATGAATTAAAATTGGAGAAAATCCTCCAAAGGAGCTCTGCAAAGGCTTTTCATGGGGGAAGGAAGAGACCATGCTGCCTGGGCTACGAAGACCATGCTGATCCTGTGTGGAGGTCGCAGGCATGAGCAGACACCATGCAGATGCATATTAGAAACACATCGCATTAAAAATCACGGAGTGGTTCCCTTACTTCTCTCTTCTGGCTGGAGAAACGAAGCCAAAGAATGCATAAGAAGAAAAGATGAAACAGCTTGAGAACAAGAAAAGACATCTTATTTCTGGTTCCTGTGAGATGTCCTGTGCAATGATTGTCACAAGAACGAACCTCCATCAAATACAATGCCACTGAAACCAATGTGCTGTCATATTAAGAAAAATCTGTATGCTCTCTAGATCAGCTCAGAAGTGGTATGTTACAAGAGTGATAATTTTGAATTTAATTCTGTGGTGATGTAACCCAAGCAATTTTGTTTTACTGATTTATTTTAGTGGCACATTTTCACTTTCTTAAAAGAAATCTAATTGAAATAAGCCTGCAGAGGGAAAAAGGGACAGTTAAGTTGGTAGTCTTAATGTAGATTCTATGAAGGTAATGAAGATACTCATAATTTATTCTTGTTATTCTTTACGGTCTCTGATTAATTTCACTGAAAAATTTAGTTTACATGTATATATCAGCAGAGTGTGTGGAGTGTTGTGGGCAGAATGCCCATTCTGACTATCCCAGAGGATTAGGAATGTCAGGCTGTTACAAAGAAAAAAGCAGAGCCTAGAACAGCCCTCAAGAAGTAATGCTCCAGTCCTGTCCTGCCATTTTTTCCCATTGGAGGGAACTGCAGGGTGCTTGAGAAGGTACCTGCTCTAGGATTTCTTCTTAGTGCACTGAGGTCTCCCAGAGGTACAAAGAAAAGCCTCCCTCTGTCCATTAGGAGATGTGTGATTTGAGGCTAGAAATATGAGCTTTAGCCAAATGAGTGAAAAGTATAAAATTGCAAAAAGCAGTTCTTGATATCTTGGCAAGAAACTCAAGACAGCATCCGACACTTGTCTCCGCATAACGCTATAGTCCAACACTGCTGAACTCCTAAAGGCGTGACGTTAGATATGCAATCCTGGCTCCGTGGCCTCTGTGATTAAACTGCTGCCATGCAATCTGGTGTAGTGACTGGTGTTGGACACACTTACGGTACCTCAAGGGCCTCTTGATGTTTTAGCCTGTAGCCAGGAGTCCGCGACAGTTGCTGTTGACTGGAGGCACGGTAATAACCCCACTCTTAGCTTTTTCCCACTCTCCCATATTCCCCTGTGAAGTCTTTATGGATGGGATATCTCCTTCCTCTGGAAGTGAACTCTTCTTACCAACTCCCTCTGTGAGCAAACAGTAAAGCCCCAAGGGAGCTGAGGGCTGAGTTGGGTTTGGACCCCCAGTACCAAGAGGGTGAGAGAATTGCTGGGTACTACACACATGAGTGCAGAATGACTCTATCTTTCACCTTTAGCAAAGAGGCCAGACAGACACACCGTGTCTCCTGGACCCTTCTACATGGAGTGCCTGTGGCCATGGTGTTGCTGGCCCATCCTAAAATTTGGCAGGTTCTGAAGCTGAGCCTAGCTAACTAGGTTTCAGACAGGCTGTACATATGCTGAACTCAGTGAAATGCAGGACACCAGCACTAGTACACATTTCAGGCACATGGACAAGGTCAAGCCACTTAGATGGATGTTTAAACTGAAGGATCTGGGATGCATCAAGACCTTCAGATCCAAGTGCATATCCTGGTCATCTAGATTGGTGTAATGCTTTAAGCAGTCAAAAACGTGTTGAATAATCCTATGGATTCAACTACAGGAAGGAAACCAGGCATGCAAGCAAGCTTAGCGGGAATTACAGTGTGTTCTCATCAGGTCCTTGGTGTGTGCCAAAGGAGATGGGCACCTGGAAGGTCCCGTGTAGTTCATACACCATGCAGACATTCTTTTTCAGTTGTTCTTTGAGCAACAATTGCCTAGCTAGAGCAACAATTGTCTCCCATACGGTGTAAAGATAAAAGTGCATTGGTGTTTGTGAAATGATCAGTTAACTTGGTAAGGAAGAGCATTTCAGCATATGGACAACAAATTAAATCCCTAATTTCTATCTAGAAATGGGTACTTCCTATGCATAATGCACACTTTAATTTTTGTGTTTTGTTATTTTTTAAATTATTTTTTACTTTTCTTTTTGTTGTTGTTGTTATTGATTTTTAATTCGTAAGATTAGTGTTCCAACTCCATACCTTTTATTCTGGTGAAAAACATAATCTTCATAAAATTGTCTGGAGACAAAGTGGCTTGTTTGCCTATAAACTGGAAATGGGCTACCTTCACTAAGGAACCACAAAAGGTTTCAATCAAAAAGACAAGCATAGCTACAGGAAAAACTGACTTGGAATGAAGCAGCTTCACTGCAATATCATTAAGGAAAGACTTTAATAGGCTGGGACAGATTTATAATAATTAGTACAACTAGCTCATTAGCTGAGACAAGGCATCTACAGCATATAGCATGTCTCTCTGAAATTGTAGACAAGTGTGAGCTGATTACATTACATGTAAGTAGCGGGGTGAAGCAGGACATTTGGTCCAAATATACGTAAATAGAGTACCTAATAGTTTAGGTACCATGCCGTGCGTGATTTATACCCCTCTACTTTGTCAAATCAAGTTGACCAAGTCAGACTTTTTCATTTGGTCTTCCCAGGGAAAAGAGCACAGCGTTTTAGGGGCTCATCTCCAGAAAAAGTGCCACAGGGGTAGAGATGCCAATTTTTCATTTTCCCGGTGGGTGGTCTGCTGCAAAGTTCCCAAAAGGCAAAGGATCTAGAGCTAGACAGGGCCTCCCTTAAGCTAAAGTGCTTAAGAGATTTTTTATGTGTAATTTAAGATGTTTGCTGAGAAATAGAGACTCTGATTTAACTATTTGCAGCTTATGATTTTTCCATCAGAAAATCTTAAGGAACCATCAGCACATTCCATATTTGACGGACCACAAAATCACAATATTTTCCCTCAAATCTATTGCCCCACTGCAGTGTTCTTTGTTCTTCTCCTTTCTCATTAGGCTTGTGTTTATTTGGAAATTGTCGGAGAAGACACTCAACTGCTGTCATTCACACTAAGCAATATGAGCCTCTAAAAATATGGCCACTAGCCTCTTTTGGGGCAATTTGCAAAACAAGGATGTCATCTGGAAGTCTGAGCAGACTAACATCCCTGCTTAATATTTAACACCATTTCCCCGAACACCCAAAAGTTTTGCTCACTCCTTTCTGTGCAGAGCCCTTTCTCTAACAGCCTGGAAGAACAAACTGAAGAGAAAGAGAGCAGCAGTCAGCATTCTTGCACACATAAACTTCTGAGTCATCCCAAAGATGTTGGAGCTGCGTTGCAATAGGCAACTACATCTAATTGTCTCCCTTATTTAAGTATTATATTTTTTGTAGGAAATATATAACTTTTGTTTGACAGCGCAACAGGGTGGTCCTCTTTAAGTAGCCAAAAGGATCTTGAGCCAGTTTTCCCTCCTGCTCATCCCAGTAAGCTCTTTTTAAGGAAGTAGATGTGTGAAGGAACAGCAGAGAAGATAGAGCTAGAGCCAGATGTTCCCAAGAGCTGCCTCCTGACTGGGATACAAATCCAGCTGTTTACTGACTCAGGGGGATTCCAGGCAGAAAGCTCTGGGATTTGCCATGTGTGTGCACAAGAGAAAGGCACAGGCTGCACTCCCCTATGCATACTTTTCCCACCTTGCAGATGGAGGGGGAAAGTGTCTGCTTGACTGGGAAAAGGATGCTGTCAGGATGATGAGCGTGTGCCATATAAATGTTTTGGGAGAAAGCCTCAGCTTCCCAAATTGTGCAGATGAGTTTCTCCTTGGACCCGTGTTAAGAAATCCTGTTCTGTGAAGTCAACTGCTGCCTTAGATAGTCTGGGCATTTGTCTAATTTATGAGAAGAATGCTGAGGAAATGGCTCTACTATGGATGTGCTGCAGGCTGGCAAGTTGCACCCAGCTTGTATAATATATTAAATATTTCTGGACAAATTTACAAACAACTCCTAATTAGGATAATAAGCTGCTTCGCCAAAGTTAACATAGGCTGTAGCACATATTATATCACCACCAAAAAACACCTTCCGTCCAAAAATTATGGTTCAACCCCAGAAAACCTCTCCTCTCCAAACAGGGTTTAATGCCATTGATTCTGGGGGAAGACAGAGCTTCCCTGCAGTACTGGTCTATCTATCAAAGTCCCTAACCAAAAGTCTGGTGGGATGCAACTCCACAGGCTGTACAGATTGCTTGCTTGGAGATGTCTACAGATAATGAGCCATGAAAAATGAAGAAAAGTCTATTTAGGATGGTTTTTATTTTACACTTTTTTCAGTGTTCAGGAACAGGTGTCACACATGTAAATTAAGTTATGTGAGGCTCTTGCTTATTAATTCTGGAGGTGCACCATTACCCAGATGAAGCTGGCCTCTGTACTCTGTACCTGTTCTTATCCACAGTGTGTTTCATTACAAGACAGTGCCAGTGACAATTATCCACACTGGAAAACTAGAGCAGGCTGTGGCTTTTTGCTGCTGAGAAGTCATGTCATTCAGCTGCCTCTAAATTACCTTCTCAGGCACAGAGATCTTGGTGGGCTGTGAACCACCTGGGTTATTTGTCCTCTGCCACTCCACGCTGTGTGTGCAGGTTAAAGGGAGGGAGCTTTGTAGACTTTGGTCTGCGTGGCTCAGCAGGGCTGTGTTGCCCGTGAGCCCTGGAGCTGGCCATCACCGGAGGTATCCAGCCGCTGTGACAACACACACTGCCAGCCCAGGGCTGTCAGCACAGGTGGCTGAGGTCCAGCACTGCAGCCAGAGCCTTGGCAGCTCTGCAAGCTCACTTTCACTCACGGCCAGGATTAGGAGCACCTCTCGTCCTCCTTGATAAAACCCAGCATGGGAGTGGATTTGATCTGCTCCTAAGCCAAGTGCAGCTTAGCAGCCACAGTTTGGCCAGTTCTGCTTCACGCTGCTACACCCCACATCTTCATGGTTTTGAGGCTCGCCTCCATAAACTTTGACTGTAAAGTGGCAGCATGGGTGATGCTGTGTCACTGCTTCAGCTTCTAGATATGAAGAGCAGCAGAACTGAAGTAGTGGAGAAGGAGGGATCACTGTTTCTCTGACTGTACTAACATTCCCTCTGGAAAAATAGCTTATTAGTATTTTATCCTAGTGCTTTTAATTGGTAGTTACTTGCTGGCTTTGCAATACAATAATCCCAAGGAAGACGGGTTCACATTCAGCTAAGCACTGCTAGCTAGCACAAGGTGAGAAATTCCCTGCTCAGAAAGGCTGCCATTTAAATAGATAAGGCAAATTGTAGGAGGAGAAACAGAGCTGGAGGAAAGTGAAAAGACTTGCTCAAGGTCACATGGCAGATCAGTGGCAGATCAACAAAACAGTCTGGTTGTCTGAAGTGCCAGTCTACCACCCTGGGAAATCTTTAGAGAAGGGTCTCTAATAGCTGTAGCTACCCTCATGCCTGTAGTGTCCCTCTGCAGGTGATATAACTCAAATTCTGACATCCCAGAAGTAAGAATTCCATACTTTATGCATGTAGAGTACGATCCCCCAATGTGGCTAATTTGAAAGTGAAATGGTTTGTTGCATCAGTCATTTATTTTTGAAAATTAAATTTTGTAAAGTGTAGGTGAACTGAAGTCTATGTTTTTTTCTGTGCTGAGAGGAACATGCTGGTGACCATAATCTTGCCTAAAATATAGGATAAGGAACTCTTTGTCCTCCCCCCCATGTGCTATTTTGAGTTGGCATGTGTTTACAGAGATAACATTTGATGTCATAGTTGCCACATTTGACAGAGAAAAGCCTGAGAGAACCATTAACTATAGGACGAGTTAGCAATCTAAGGCATCTTTGTCCTTTGCTAAATGATTAGCTCAAAGCAATGCTCCGTCTGAAGTTTCCAGACCAAGAAAATCCCACAAACAAACATTCTAATAGCTATTATAAAATAAAGAATCCTTTATATGTAACAGAATTTTACAACTGTGAAAAATCAACTCATCTTTATTGCCCACTAGAAAAAACCACTTATTTGTATTCATTTCTAAATGTATTACAGCAATGATAACTACAGATCTGAAAGCATCAGTGAAAGAGAGAATAGAAACTAGAGACAAATAGGAGTCAGGATGCCAGATGTCTGTTTCTGCTCTACCACTTGGTTGCTTTGTAACCCCTGGGTATGTTGCTTAAGCTCCCCATCTCAATGCATCTATATGCAAAAGGCAACAATGATTTCTCATTCACAGAAAGATTCTACTTCTTTTGGCATAGATCCAGACCCTTGACCCTTCCAGAGATCCGCTTGTGAAGATTCTGGGAGTTTTTTTCTCCCCAATGAGCTGTGAATCCTATGGGATCGTGTTCAGTAGACTAGATGTTGCCACCAAAAAGAAGTGTTGCATGGAAACTGCATTCCTAGGATACTGCTGGTTGTAGCTGCTTTGAAGATCCTTGAGGGAGCGGATGTTGCTGGTCCATGATGAAGACCCAGACCGGACTTTATTCTCTAAGACACCTTCAAGCCATCAGAAGAACCACTGCTATTTTTGCCTGCAACTCAGCTGGTTTCTTGCAGCCGTAGCTGCAAGGGAAAGATGGGGATAGGATAGGGACAGCTTAATTTGCCTGTGTAGGGGAGAGGAAAACAGCACACAGGAGGTTGGTTGCATAATGGGATCTGAGCAGCTAGAGGAAGACCCCATTATGAAGCATATTTAAATTCACTGCCAATGCATTAAGAAAAGTGAGATAATTTTTAACACACTATTTGTGAAATAGGTTCCTTGAGGAAGTGCTTTAGCAAAAGGTGTGACACAGATGCCTGTATTAGTAAATGATGTTATTGGGAAATATGGCACTACACTGCATCCATTAGAATGTAAAGTTGCCTCATGTAAATGACTATTTTAGGCACTTAAAATTTTTCCATACTTTCCTTCATATTAAATACATCCACGATGGTTGTCTATCTTTGGTTGCTGATTTATATATCTTTTGGTTAAAGATTCAACACAAATGGCTCACCCAGTGTTTCCAGGGATAATAAAATTAATCTATCATTTGGCTCATGTTCCAAAGAGAGAAAAACTCTCATCCTGCTGCAAAACAATGGCTTGTATATGCTTAGGGTCAGGGATATTAATTTGTTGGAAAGGTTATTCTGGTGTGAGGATCATGCCCTTTCCTTTCCTAAATATTATCAGCCAAATTTCTGAAATTCTAGTTTGGATGTACTCTAGAAAGACTTCTTACAGCTGGGCAGCTAAATTATCTGAAGCTTACACGTGTGGTACCCCCCCAGCTTGCATCAAACTGTGGCTGCTGTAGGAAACAGGCATGGATGTGTTACAAAGCCAAGCTGCTGCAGTACGTCCCAGCCAGCTCCCTGCACTGACGGCAAGACAGGGGCTGCTGCTTGCTTCACTTCTTGGAACCACCCAGGCATCTGTCAAACAGACCCGCAGGCCCTCCTTCTGAACCTCAGCTATCCAGCCCAGGCTCCACTGGGCTGGGCAGGCTTTTCCTAGGCCAGCTTGGAAGATCTTAAAGAGAGTTTGTGGTCAAGTGACAGCTGGAATCACCACTTTTTAAAAAGCAGAACTTGACAAAAGAATTAAATTATCCAGGCCAGGCTGAAATTCAGGGAGGGCTGAGCACTTTTTCTGTAGAGATGGTACGGAACTAAACGTTGTTTGAGTCAGAACACTCACAGCCAGAGACCATGAGAGACAGCACAGACAAGGGCACTGTGGCATTAGGAAGAACTGTGATGGGTCATATCCGCTCTGGAGTTTGTAAGTGTGAGTAGTGGGCAATCAGTGTGGATAAGGAAGGCAACAACAGTGGTTTTGGTTAGAGGAGAATTTCCATCATCATGCTGAAGAGCATGCTGGGGAAAGAGCTCAGCCTGGGTGGGCCCCGCTGCCTGTATCACCTCTGCCACAGCCACGCAAAGAAAGGTGGCTGCTGTTTCCACCCAGGAAGGGCTCAGGGCTGAAGTGGCAGCAGCTGTGGTTGGAGAGGAAGTGGGACTGTCACTATTAGTTGGCCTGGGAATGACATGCTTCCATCCCCACGATTCTGCACACAGGAACCCAATTCCAGTCCACCCCATTTTCTCTTCCTTCTGAGCAGCAAACTCGGCCTCCTGTCTTTCTCTTCTTACCCCAGGAGAAGAAAACAGGGTTTGCTACACAGGTGAGAAGGGCATACAGAAGAGGATACTATCAAAAGTGTTTGCCCTAAGGTAACACCAAACAACACAATTTTCTGCAAAATCCTTCTTCAAACCCTATTTCGTGCAGAGAAAATAATTGTTAGACATGTTATTGGTGAATAATGTCAGTGGAATTTGTACCATGTAATGGTAAGTACCTGAAGAATACAATGTAACCTCTCTGGTATCCCAATTTTGTGGAAAATTCTTGACTTTACCCTCTCTGTGCTTACTTCACCATGGTAAAACCAAAGACAATACTCTTCCTCTTTGTCTCGCCCAGGAAAATTTTATTTGCCCTCTAAGCTCAGGAAAAGAGAGACGGGAACAAAAGAAAAAGAAGGAAAATCAAAAAAGGCAAACAGAATTAGGTTGTTTTTTTTCCTTAAAAACTTTGAACATTTTAAAACCCAAACATTTTTCACAAAAAAAGCTCACATCTGTTATTTATAAAATTCCATTTTAATGTGATTTTTTTTTACTGGCTCCCAGTCAGATGACAAAAACGCAAATTAGACACAAGAATTACATGTTGTACCAGTAAGTGATAGAGTCCCTGAAAGAATATAGCAGCGATTACCTTTTTTCTAAAGATTTGGCAAGGGAGGCATGATTGGAAGAGGGATAGAGGGAACAGAGGTAGCTTGAGAACAAAGAGAAGGGTGATTAATAGAATACAACCCTCTTTATCTTCCTTGCTTCGAGATACCAAAAATATTCAGGTGAGTAACGAAAATGGCAAGTACACGTTACATCCCTGATGAGAGCCTCAGTCAAATGAAACAAACTTCCAGATAAATCCATTTTCTTCTTCAGATTAATATGTTCAAAAAGGCACAAGCTTGTCAGCTTGGGCGCTAGACTTATTTTTAAACATTTATCTAGTCAGCATGCCAAGCTCCTTGATATGCTCACAAGCAAAATTCTTAAGCCCAGCGCTTTATAGCTGCAGAAAGGCACTGTTGTCTTCCTTGGGAAGAGCATTATTTCGGCTGTGTCTGCACACAGAAGCTGTGCCTCTTCCACCACTCGGGCATAAGAGCACAAACACAGCCATTCCCCTCTGCCCCATATCGTGACTGCCATTATACCAACATAAAGACCCCATACCGATGTTATTCTTCACCAGGAAAAGGAATGAACTGCAAGCACCTTCCTGCCACTGTAAGTGCATTGATACCAGGAGCTGTAGATGAAGTTAAAAGACCCCCCTTATGCTTCCCCCTCACCAGGTCTCTCACACAGCCGACACAGTCATACTTGTACAAAACCTAGCTATAGAGCAGGCTTTCATGGACCAGGAGTCTTTACCCTTTTTTAATCCACTTAGACTAACAGCAGTGTACTGCTAATTCACATGGCAAAGGGCAAAGGGCTTTTTGCAAAGAACAACTTTTCCCTGTAGCAAAAACAGATGAACCTACTTTCCTCCAAAGAATTGATTACTGGATGCCTTTGTGGATTTTGTACAGCAATCTACTCATGTGAACTAGGTGTAGTTTGGTGGATGCAGAGGCTTAACCCCCCTTCCTCAACCAAATGTGGGAAAGGAAGAAATTTGTGCTTAAGTTGAGGACTGAAAAAAAATCAAACATCTCTATTTTTTTTTACATCTAACATGTTTGGCTTTACATGTAATACCAAACATTTTAAAATAATAGCAATATAGGGCCCTCTGAAATTTTCCTAAAATGCCTGTGATGCTAAGAATCTCAATCTCTATTAATCTGGCAACACATTTTAATTGGAAAGAAATAAAATCATAAATTTTTTATGTTAAGAGCTAACTTGGTCCTGTTAACACTGCTGCTAGTCCAAAGGAGCCTTGGTCCATAAAGCAGTTTCTTGTGAAATGGACAACTAAATATTACGGATTTATTAAATATTAAAGGATTATGTACGCTTTAGTGCACTTTACATTCATACTTGTTTAGATTGGGTTTTAGGGCCACTCAGGATTTTCAATAATAGAAATTAAGCATTCCAGAATCCAGGCTACTGCTGCTGCGTCAGTTGAGCTAAGCTGCTAAAGGAATTTTTAGATATTACATAGTCTCCTATGTGCTACTTACCATTCAATTACATCAGTACTATCTGACCCAATGCAATAAAGATAGATACTGCAATAATTCTAACAGAACAGAAACATATATATACACACACACACACACACACATTGGCAGGTGCCACCAGAAATGATTGTAAGCTGGAAGGCAGGCATGTGAAAGCAATTTGTCCTCATGTTTGTTTAATATTTTAAAATCTCCTTTAAGTATTCAGAATTTTCTTTCCGGAAATTTTCTTGAAGCAGTGGGAGATCCCTCGGCAATTAAATGAATGTGCAAATATTTTGAAATTTCTAACACTAAGTGTACATATTTTGTCTATGGTCAGTGATATTCACGTAGTTAGGGTTTGATTTGTGCTTCAGTGCTTTGCTGAAAGAACCAAGCAGATTTTTGCCTGCTCTTGTAGCAAAGGAGTTACATCAGTGTTAACAAAAAGACTTTCTGTATGAACTGGTTATTAGTCATGTTCTGTCGGTCTGTCAGATTTTGCTTCCTCCTTGCCTGACAGCACATCTACTAAATCTCTATTCACCTGTAGACTAAAGCAAGTAGAATAAACCAGGACTGGATTTTTTTTATATAAAGTATTACCAGAAGATTTCAGTCTGCAACAAAAAATCCCCAACCTTGTGGATTAGTAGAGATTAAAACTACAGAAAGTTATTTTCTTCCACTATTCAATCATTTTTGAAGGTAGCCTTAAATCTGCACTCACTTGCGCTTACCATTCTTTTAAAATTTTGAAAAATCAAATCTCTGAAAATTGAGATTTGATTTTCTCAACAGTAAAACGTCAGCAGCAGTAAACTGATGCTTTTCTTGCAGGTCATGATAGGGATGAAAATTGCACAGCCCTCCTTTTCCTCTTCCCTTCCTTGGGGTCAGTTTCTTACGCTGTGATAAAGGGCACCTAGATCCAGGCGGATCCTGCTGTATCGCCAGCACGGCTTCCTTAAGCATAACATTGTGCTCTCTGTACCAGCACGCGGCCGGAGCCTGGGGGAGCGTGGAGCACATACCTCCATCCAGCCTCCCGAAATGCAGAGAGGGTATGGGCGTGAGCCATCCTTTGTGTGCGTCAGATCTGGAAAATGACAACTGATTTTTGTTTCAATAAGGCACAGAGCCAACACCATCTCCAGCTAACTATGATGTTTGTAATTTCTGCTCATAACAATCATTTATGTCTAACACATCTGGGAGGCGGCAGTGATGTTATTTCACTTACTAACTAACATACACAACTTTTCAGCTCTCATCCTGCAAATTGTATCACACAGTTGGTGCTCCATAGAAAGAAGGCTCCTCTTTAGTGGACCAGATGGCAAGTTTAGGGCTTTTAAAGGCTGTATCCAAAACCCACCAGAGCAAACAGTCTCGGTGATCTTGCATAGAGAGACTGCTGAGCACAGGAAACAAAGACCCAGCTTCTGCTCACACAGATGCACAAGCTGATCATTTGGGCTTTGTGAGGAGGGATTAAATCTCGGTGGCTGTGTCTTGCCTGTGAGACAGTGGTGCTCCATATTACTGCATCTCAGGGAGGTCGCTCTGGCTCCTTGCTAGCCCACAGACCCCCTCTCCTCCCTCCAGACTGGGCATGGGGCAAAGCAGAGGGATCACATTCCCACATTTCACCCCAACACAGAGTCAAGACGTAGCTGAGCCAGACAGCAGGACCCAGGAGCTAAGCAGTACTCAGGGTCAGACTGCATAAACACAGTCAGTATTAAATCCATATTATTTGCTTTCACTGCAGTGCCTTGGGTCTCTGAGAACCTTACTGTGCCAGGCACTGTATGAGTCCAGAACAAACTAACCCCAATATAGAACCTGAATAAGGACAGTATTGAACCACGACAGATTTAGAACACAGCCTTTAAAGATATCATTAAAAGTGTTTTAAACCCCTGGTTTTTTGGAACAACACCATCCCCCACCCCGTTAGAGAGGAGATCTTGTCACGCACTAAATAAATGTTTACAGAAAGGTGTTTATGACTCAACATTAAATAATAGTTTCAGATGGAAATGTTGACAGAGCCTGAGTGCTAGCAATGCTTCTCAGAATCTCGATGCATCTGGGAATTTATTTCCTTTTACAGCCTATGATAAGAAAAGGGAATAGCTTATCCATGTTTTAAAATCTCACATCAAGGGCCAACCAAAATGATCTGTAATTCCTGAAAACAAGAATTTCTACTGGAAACAGGAACAGAACCTCCACTGTAGATGTGTCAGCAGGAAAAACATAATAAAAATCATCTCCATATGTCGCATAAAATCCTTTTTCTGTTTACAACTCATTGTTTCAGAAGCTGGGATTTTTAACTATCAATGTCTTTTCATTTCTCTATTCCCCTTGTTTGTCTTTGTATCTTAAAATGTGTATTTGCTTGAGAAAAGTCTTCTTAATTTTGACCCACTGGTGGCCCAGCTAAGCACTAAGCTAATATTGACTAATATTTCAAAATAAATTGCTCCCTCTAGTGAGATCACGGCAGTACTGATGTCTAGCAGATGTGCCTGAAAACTGCTTGAATGTGTTCCTCTGTACCGCTCGATTAAGCAGCTGGGTCATTATGGACTTGATTCTGTGCTCCTTACACAAAACTCCAGCTGATCTCACGAGGAGACTTGCCTGAGCGAGGAGTGCATGATAAGGCCTTCTGCATTTAAGATAATATTATTTACAAAGGCTTATGCCTCCTACACCATTAAAATCTTCCCTTAAACAACGCACCAATTAACTAGCAGACCTTTCAAGGAGCACACTAGCTTGCAGAATGCTAAAGGCTTTGCTATTAATAAGTTTCATACAAACAATACTGTTATCACCATCTCCTTCATTTCTTTCAGCTCCAAGGTGCTTGAAGGAAAAAAAAATCATCCAATTTAAGGTAGACCTTGCTCCAAACATGAGCTGAATGCTTCAATTTGCTCCCATCCATCCCACAGTTTTAAAGTAAAAAAGAAACATTAATATGACATATTTTGTGGCATCTTCAAAAGTCTCCTGAGAAAAATAGACATTTAAAGGAAACAGTTTTAGCATTCTTTTTATCCTCTTCTAGCCTGGTGGCACAACAGTATCAGATGTAAAGCATGTCATAAGCAAAAGGGTACCCTTTCTCGTTTTGATAAATACTCAGGAAACACTTGGGAATAAGTCCCGGAGAGGCCAGGGCCAGGGTGCTGGGATGCTTCTCTGATAATCTGTGGGAGATATTCATTAAGCAGCATTATCCCGAAGCTGGCTGTGCAGTCACCAGCTCCCTCCCTGAGCATCTGTGCCACATGGGGAGGCCATCACCTGAGGAGGGCTCAGCCGAGGCGGTGTCCCCTCCCAGGACACGTGGACAGCAGCTCCCATACTAGCACGGAAATCCATGCTGGCAGGGAACTGTAAAACCGGGAACTGGAAAGCCAGGAACTGGTGTCTTGTTCTGAGCCATCCTGCTCTCTGCTCCCTTCTGCCTGCTGGCAGGATGGAGCCCGCTGCGGCAGAGGCCTGGAGCCCGCGCTGCCGGAGTGGCTCTGGGCAGAGGGTGCCTACCAGCACGGCCGGCCCGATGCTGAGAGCGGCAGCGCTGCGAAGCCCTGCTGGCTGCTGCAGGGTGATTTCATTAGCGGCACAGCCTGATTTCATTAGCGGGATGATTGGATTAGCGTCCGATGAGTGGCTGTAAGGAGAGCAGGCGGCCACGCGCTCCTGGCCTCCCGGGTGTACCAGCGTGTGGGGTCTCGACCTGCCCAAGGTTTGGGTGCTGCCCGGCCTCCTGCAGGGCGACTGTGCGCTGCACATGGCGCAGGATGGTGGCAGGGCCTTTCCTTCTCCCTCCCACGGCCCTGCCTGCTACATAGAGACACAAACACTTGGCAAGCTCATGAACCCCTAAGAGAGATCTATCTGATGGTGACTTTGGGAGAGAGAGGGATGGGAGGTGAAACCAGAGCCACCCCCAGGTGCTGGAGGGGTGCAGCTGCAGGGGATGCCAGGCCACAGAACCCCACTCAGCCAAGGCCCAGAGCCCAGTGGTAGGGCCAAGCCTCCACCTGCACTTGCAGGAGAGGCTTTATGATTCAAAACAGTGGACCAGCAGCTTGACCGGTATGAGATGAGTGTCTGCAAGAGGCCTCAGCCCCCTCAGACTGCGTAAGAGCAAGGCCACCCCATCGGAGGAGGTGGGTGTGAGGGGAGGCAGCAGACTTGCCTGAATACCGGGACGTGATGTTCCAAGCCCTCGTCCCCACCAGGGTGAGAACTGCTCCACCAGTGGGTGCAACCTTTTGTTCTCCATAGCCCATGGGAAGCCAGCCATGCGAGGGAGCCCATCCCTCTGGCAGCTTCTCCTTCCAGCCTGCCTGCCCGGCTGGCTGAGGGAGAGGGGCTGCACCGCCTGTGCCAGGTGCTGCCTTGTGCTACTCAGAGGACAGCCTGATAGCTTGGTGCTGTGTCACCTGGGACAACATTCCTGAACTCTCCCTGCATTTCCAGCCTCCCTCTGTGATGCTGCAAAAGTGTTGCTGAAGTGCTGAGGCTAGAGACGCTGTCAAGGCTGTGAACCTAGGTTCATTTTCTATAGGCAAAGCTTGACTGGCCAGAACAATTCTCCAGAGGTCTGGGCAGAGCCATGTCTGCAGGAGAGCAGCCAGTGGTAGATGAGTCCTCCTTCTGTAGATGAAGAAATGACTTAAAGGCAGGTGCTCAGGCTTCTTAAACAAATATTTCCTAACCTCTTTTCAGTGAGGAATGAAAGAACATATGACTTCCCAAAGCAATGGATTAAAAAAAACCAAACATAAGCCTGTTTTGGAAATGCTAAGGGCATTGTTGTGTGCTACTGGCAGGACTGTAAGGGGACACTGCCTCTGGGGGGAACTGGATTTGCCATTCCCTGCCACACCTCAAGCAGCCAGAGCTTGTTTGGATCCTGACATGACTCCTCAGCATTTTGCTGAGCACAGGCACCCCACACGATCACAGGCAGGTGCTTGTTTCCACAACCCCTCAAAGCACAAGTGCCTATGTTTGTGTTTGTGTGTCCGAAAAAGTCAAGTTTGCAAGAAGATGAAATATCTTCTTAATGTCTCAGTTGCGCTTGGTGAAAAAAGCTAAAAAATACCTAGCTCAGAATGATGTTAGGGAGTTTATGGGCATTTATGATGGCAAATTGCACATGCCTGGTTTTGCTAGGAAGCTTTTTTTTTAGTTGCAAACAACTGCTTGAGGTAAAATAGCCATCATGCCAGAATGCAGCACACCTTCTGTATACAGGTGTGTGTGCGAGCTCGTTGTGACTGTTTTGTGTTGAGTGTTTGGCCTTTTGTTTCCTCATGGCAGTGCCCACGCTTTTTGAAACATAATGTGCATTTTCAGCAATTTCTAATGACAAGTGGCGTTCCTCAGAGGTTGGTATTGGGACCAGCGCTGTTTAACATCGTCGGCAACATGGACAGTGGGATTGAGTGCAGTCTCAGGGAGTTTGGCAATAACACTAAACTGTGTGGTGTGGTCAATGCACTGGAGGGAAAGGATGTCCTGCAGTGGGACCTTGACAGGCTTGAGAGGTGGTCTTGGGTGAATATCATGAAGTTCAGCAAGGACAAATGCCAAGGTCCTGCCCAAGCAGGACCTTGCACAAATCCCAAGCACAAATACAGGCTGAACAGAGAATGGATTGAGAGCAGCCCTAAGGAGAAGGACTTGGGGATGTTGGTGGATGAGAAGCTAAACATGACCCAGGAATGCGTGTTTGCAGCCCAAAGAGCCAAACTGTGTCCTGGGCTGCATCCAAAGCAGTGTGGCCAGTGGGATGAGAGAGGGGATTCTCCCCTTCTGCTCTGCTCTCATGGGACCCCACCAGGAATACTGTGTTCAGCTCTGGAGCCCCCAGTATAAGAAGGGCATGGGCCTGTTGGACCAAAACTGGAGGGGGGGGGTCACAAAGATGCTCAGAGGGCTGGAGCACCTCTCCTGTGAAGACAGACTGAAAGAGTTGGGGTTATACAGCCTGGAGAAGAGAAGGCTCTGGGGAGACCTTGTAGCACCTTCCAGTACCTAAGGGGAGCCTACGAGGGAGCTGGAGAGGAACGTTATACAAGGGCATGTGGGGATAGGACAAAGGGGGATGGCTTTAAGCAAGAGGAGGGTAGGTTTAGATTGGATATTAGGAAAAAGTTCTTTATTGTGAGGGTGGCGAGGCACTGGCACAGGCTGCCCAGAGAAGCTGTGGGTGCCCCATCTCTGCAAGTGTTCAAGGCCACGCTGGATGGGTCTTTGAGCAACCCGGTCTAGTGGAAGGTGTCTCTGGCTGCAGCAAGGGGGTTGAACTAGATGATCTTTAAGGCCCCTTCTAACCCAGGCCATTCTATGGTAAAAATGGTTAAATGTAACTTAATGAAGTAACACAGAAGCTTATTACGTGGGTTGGTTGTTATTTTTTTATACCTATAAATTTTAGCCTTAATGATTGCCATTTATTCTAGGTTAAGTAATTTTATGCAATGTTACTTAGAAGCCCCTGTGTGCCTAATGACTGGTCTCCAAGACCGGGTTGGGGCTGTTTTGTTTATTTTTTGAAGATGTATTATAAGTAGTTAAGGGGGTGTTTCTGTTTCTTCACGCTGTGTCAAAGCCTGTATAATTAAATGTAATGGCTACCAACTGTCACTAGAGGCTGCTCTTAATACACTGTGAAGAAGTAAAAATAGGGAAAAAAAATCACTACACGTCCTCTATCTCCCATAAAGTAGATTTTTTTCTTTCCTTAAGAGGAAAAGAAGTTTATCACCATGATGTATCTTCATGATTATCCTATTTATTTCCATTGCTCAAGATTTGTTTAACCATAAAATCACTCTAGCTATTACAATCCAATACAAGGACAAACCACATTTCCCAGACCACCAATACTCATTGTTTTTCTAGAGAGCACAGAAAATAGATCGAAATTTTTGTATTAAATTTTAAGAAGCATTTGAGCAATAACTCCTAATTGTATTAGGAAATTTATATTTTGCTGTAAGGTATGTTTTTGGAATAATATATTTCCCATAGTAAAAACTTAATGATACTGCACAAAAATGTTTTCTGATGCTTGCTTTTTTTCTGTCCCTAATTTTCCCCATCTGATTTGTCTTGGACAGATTGCATTAATCTCCTGTGCAAGGAGTCCTGACCAAAGAATAAAAATACCTTCAATATTTTGCAAAGACCTCTTAAATATTTTCTGCAGAACTGTTAACTCCTAAGCCAAGTGTGTTTAAACAAACAAAACACAAGCTGTGTGTGTCACTTGGACATGGGTGCTTGGTAACTTAACTGCCTCTCTGTTTCCCTGTCATGCACACTGTTTCCATGTTCACCTGGGCAGCCCAGAAGGTACCCCAAAAGCGTCTTTTTCCTGAGTAAACTCACTCATCCATTAGAGCAGAATGAGCAGTTTTGGCCAAATGAGTTGTTCTCCATTCATTCAAAATGCAAAAATGCCCAAACCTTTCTTGCTCCGCTCAGTTTTCTCCTAGCTGTGCATCTGCAGCCATGAGTAGGGGACATGAGGAGGGGTCTGTCTGGGGTGCAGAGCAGAAGGTGCCGTGTTGGTGTGTTAGTGTAGCACCTTGCTTGCATAAATGCCATCCTTCAGCCTAGCCCTGGCTTTCTGACTGGGCCCTGCTAGTGCCAGCTAAGATGTGGCCTTTGGTGTTGTACCTGATTTCCCCCTCCTACAATCCGATTTTAGCCACAGCTGACCTTGCTCTTGGTTGTGGCGTTCCAATGTTAGCTATGTGTTGTTGGCTCTGCTGGCTGTTCTTTTTTGTAATAGTCGGTGACTGACTCAATGTTCATTAAAACCAGCCCCAGCTTGCATCAGCCCTTCTCAAATTGCTCAATTGTGTGCTTCTGTTTTGTGGCTAAGGTGATACCTGAGCGGGCAGTTTGCTCTGGTTCACCTCCTAGTTTGCACTGGTTGTCTTTCATGCCTGGCGCTTGTCTTTCCTCTGTTGCAGTTGGGCCAGGGAGCTGAACAACTTGTCTGTGAAGCCAACAGTCATGGTATTTTGGGGTATTCACTGGAGGAGCACATTTTTGTTTGTTTTTCTCCTGAAGTAAGAGAAGGGGAGTGTGTCTGTGCAGCTTGAAAAAGTTTTGTTTTCTCCCGAGGAAGGGAAAAGCTGAAGTCCTGTCTTGCCTGACAGAAATATTGCCTTTCACAGGACTGAGCATTTTGGTTTGGAGTTCTTGAGGTGGTAGAGTAAAAGAAGGGCTGCATTTACAAGAGCTCTGGAGGAGAGGAATGCCCCTTACATGCAGTGGCTGGAGATCTTGTGCGGGAAGTGGAAGACTTCATGAATTATTATTTCTGCTGGAGAGAATTTTAAACCAAGTCTGCCCTTTGAGGCTATTACTCAAACCACTGTACTATGGAATGGTGCTCCCCTACATTTCTAATTACTTAGGGCATATTGATACAGATCTGAGCTTCTTAGCAGCCTCTGTTGAGGATATCCATCTTTACTTAAAGTAATGATAAAAATACTCTGTAATAAAATACTAATAAAAAAGTCTGGCAATTCTGTGTTCTTACGTGCTCATGTAAGGCAACAAACTAGGAAGTTACTAATTACTTTTGATTCTGGCTATTATATAAGTACTATGGGAAAACTTGAAAGACCAGGCCTAGTAGAGTCATGTAGAAGAGTTCACATGCATTTCTTTGGAGGAGGCAGAACTGAGCCTTGATCTGTTTGCTTTCTTTGCAAGTGCTCCAGCCCGAGAATAAGCAGGGATGATGACTTTTCATCAGGGTTTATGTAACTTCAGGTCCATAGTGTTTTCTCCGGCTGAATTTGCCTAAGGAACCTGGGTGGGCCATAATTTCAGTTTGCTGAAAGTGACTATTTGCTAAAATAAATGAATCCAATCAGCTTTTGGCTGCCCACCAGACACCTGGAAAATCTTCCTCCTAGGCTGCCACAGTAACGCCTTTGGCTTATGAGAACTTGACCTACAGCTTAACGCCTTTTTTGGCATGAAGTTCTGCAACTTTTGCTCTGGCTAATAGCTATGTTATCTACCCTCCAGAGTGCATCCTGCAGTTTTTTGGTTTCAGGATCCCTCTTTAAGAAAAACATAAAAATCTAAGTTCTAAGTTGCAGAGCTGCTACAGATAAAAGCTCTGTAGCTCAAGGGTTTTGCAGTTCCTGGTTGGAGAAGCTTCCTTGCTGACCTGTGATGTACAAATGCATTTGACAGTAGGCAAAACAGAATGGGAACTCTGGAATGGCAGAACCTCATCACCCACATCTGGCCTCGCACTCCTTGGAAGAAATCATATCAGTGACCAGTCCCTTGTTTACTGCAAACGGTTAAAGAAAATATTGGGGAGGATATTTAGAAGTCACCTGGCCATCTCATCCATCTCCAAAGGAAAATGAACATTCCTGGTTTAAACTGGGGGAAGGTTGTGTGATGGATATAACATTTATAACTGCAACATCTATTTCAAATTAACTTTTGCTTTTTACTAAAATAATGACCATGTACCTCCAGCCTTCCTTTTGAAGAGTTAGGCTCTAGTCCTCTCTCATGCCTGGATATCTTCCTTTCCCTGACTACCTGGTTCTTGAGACCATCTGTGCATATTGTTTCAGCATCATTAAACCACCAGCAAGCAGATGTCAGCCTGGTAGCAGTCTCTGGACATCAATTTTTGAAGAAGGGAGGGTTGATAATGGAAAGGTTTTCTGCAAGTGATGGATTACTGAAACAACTAGTGAGTGCTACTTGCTAATGGTATTTCTTAGATGTTATATTGTGGTCAAATTTTTCAGGATTTGCTCTTCCCTCATGACTCTTTAGAATGTACACTGGGAAGCCAGAAATTCTCAGACTTACCTGAACCATATACATTTTTTCTGAAGCACATATTGGAAAAATTCAGGTATCTGGGCAGTCTTGTGAACCCCTGTAGTCCCTATGAGCTAGAGAATATTTCCTTAGTCTCGTATACCTGTATCTTTCAGTACCAGTTTTCCACATACAGGCATACATTCAACTGCCGTAGGTGTGTATGTGAAGTTGAAATACCTCCAGGACAACTGACTTCTAATGGAATACCTCCAGGTCAACTGGATTCTGTGTAAACACCTGGGAAAGCAAACTCAACCTTGTTTGACTCATTTTCATAACTGGATACATATAACACAAGACAAAGTTTTAATCTGGCAGTATGGTATTGTTGTTGCTAACAACAGGATAAACTCCTATCCTTCAGACCCTGGTTATCTAGGCTTCCCTGTGCCCAGCATAGGCTAGTTTTTTCCCTCTCACCTTGAGTCCCAAAAGCTGCTTGAAGATGCTATCACACAAAATGCCAAGAAATGCCACTGGTTTTTGTGACAAGACTGAAGGGATATTTCCCAGTCACGTTCTATTGCAACAGACATACCATATGTTTAAGGTGGAGGCCCTTTTTTCATGTCTGCATACTCACAGTGATCCTAACTGCTGGTTTAGAAACTGGCTCAGTCAGGGAGTTGTAGACGCCTTGGTGTTCCCATTGGTGCTATTCATTTTTTTTTTACTCTGTGCAGTAATACAATGTCTTCAGTTGTTTCTTTACCTGAATTATCAAGATAAAGCATTTTCATGCTCCTATCAGGCTTACGGCCTCCTGGGGCCCATGGGCTCAGGCTCTATAGGACGCACAGCTGTAGCTGATATGAGATGGATTTGCAGAGCCGGTGTAAGGCAACACTGCAAAAGTTGTAAGTGGCCCCTCTAACTCCGCCGCATTGCACTTCGATTACTCAAGACATTTCTCTGCCTCACTGCGTGCAATAGCTTTTGGTGTGGTACAATAGAAACAGCAGAGCCTCGAAAAGCTGTGTGGGTCTAAGGGGCCAGCTGGTTCTGCACTCCCTCACTCAGCTTTATCAGTAGAAATTCCTTCCTCGCTGATCGAATGACCGAGGGAAAATTATCTCTTTTTAAAACAGTTCACATTTCTTTGGATTCAGTTTCAAATTGGCATTCTTAAGCTTATCACAGACCATTTATAAATGCACTAGTTCCTGACTGAAAGATTTAGCATGTACCAGATTTGTTATCCATCTCGGACAAACAGTCTGAAAGAGGCACATGCCATACAGTACATTCTCCATGAGCCATTTAAAGGTAGCAAGAGCACTACATAATCTAGAGAACATTATTTAAAAGTGACAGAACCTTTACCCTATCATAAAAGCAGCTGCCTTCTGGGGCTTTTGGACTTACTTCCATGTTCCTCTACCCACTTAAGATCAGTGTAGAAATCCAGCTAAACTTTCTGTAACATCAAAAGTATCCAAGCACTAGTCACGACTCTCTCTGATCCAGTGTGGCTCAGGCACAAAAGCTGCACTTGGTCACACCTTCCTGACCAGAATGAGAATCAAGTGACAGGTGGCAATTGCTTGGTTCACTCTTTGAATCTCCTTGTCTCCCCCATTCACCCAGGATCATGAGCCCAGTAGTTGTTCAGGCTTGTCCTTGACTTCTCTTTCTCTCTGTGCTTCGGTGGTATGTTTCTGTTCTCTCTCTCTGACTGACCTTTTTTATTCTTTCTACTGAAGCGATACACAATGCTACCAATATGTATCTTGTCTGAAACAGTGGTATTGTCTGTGCGATTTGGATGACGGCTGCTTTCGCTGTAGCTTTCCAGCATCATAGAAAATCTTCATTACTTCCTATGTTTTCCTTGATGAAAGCCCACTACTGTAGCCGACACGGTTGGCCGGCCTGGTCCCACTTGGTGGTAGTAGGGGCTCCATGTAAAAAGGGATAAAAATATCTTAAAGTAACTTCTTAATCTTGTACCATTCCCATAATAGTCATACTTCTCTTTGTACAGAAACTTGTGGTAGAAATGTATGAATAATAAAATCAGTTCTTTTTGCCAAAATTTCATTAAATCATCTTGGAAAGGGAAAACAACTGAGCTGTGTGCCTGAATATCTTCATACTGGTTTTGCAATGTTGCACATCGTGGCCAGCTGAAGTTGAAAACCTTCAATCAAAACACACTGACAGTGCACAGAAAATTTTTCAGAGATGATTTTACTGTTGATAGTCACAGTAATACAATGTGCTGATAGCATTACTGTGTGATGCTACCACACCCATTTGTGACCTTGAAGCCAAGAGAGTTTTTGTTTGGCTTCTACTCCTTCGGTTCATCAAAAGTGTAAAATAGTAAAGGTGAGTTGTCGTATGTTGTATTGAGTTGGCAGCTGCCCAAGGACAATCTGCTCCCCATGTGCTGCTGGTGGTCTTGGGTGTGGGCAGCTGCTTCACTTTCACTGTCCTTTGTGTGTGAATCTGAGCAACAAGAAAAACTGGAAGGAATTGCCTGGCCCTTTGCCACCTCCTCACCTCGAAGAGCAGCTGGTGTCTCTAGCAAGTTGTAACCACTATTTGTCAAAATCCTGCCATGTTTTATTTGCAGGAGGCAAATGACTGACATTTTCTTTTGACAGGTCTTGTGTTTTAAGCCCGGCTGGCATCTCAGACTCACACAGCCCCTCGCCCACTCTCTCTCGGTAGGATGAGGGAGAGAACTGAGCACAAAAAACCAAGAAAACTCATGGGTTGAGATAGTTTAACAATTAAAACAAAAGCTGTGGATGCAAGTAAAGCAAAACTAGGAATTCCTTCACCACTTCCCATGAGCTGGCAGGTGCTCAGCCATCTCTGTAAAAGCAGGACTCCATCACATGTAATGGTTACTTGGGAACACAAACGCCATCACTCTGAACATCCCTCCCTTCCTTCTTCTCCCCTCCATCTCTATATGCTGAGCATGATGCACTGTGGTATGGAATATCCCTTGGGTGATTTGGGATCAGCTGTCTCAGCTGTGTCCCCTCCTAATTTGTGCACACTCAGTCTCCTCCTTGGTGGGGTGGTGTGAGAGACAGAGGAGGCCCTGACACTGGGTAAGCACTGCTCAGCACTAATGAAAACATCCCTGTTTTATCAACACTGTTTCCAGCACAAATAAAAAACCTAGCCCACACCAGCGGATGTGAAGAAAATTAACTCTATCCCAGCCAAAACCAGCACAACAGGACAACTGACTTTGTCACTGGATTTGTCTGGTCTTGTCACAGCTATTTGGGTGTCTAGAGAGAGGCCCAAAACAGTACCAGCCTTGAATGAAGTGTCGAAGTGGGGTAAAGTGTTTCCATCTGGGACTATATAAGTTGTTCTGGAGTCCTCTGTGCCGTACCAAGGCCCAGAGTTGGGCACATAGCCTGTACAAAATTTCTGTACTTTAGAGTCATCTCCTCTTCTCTTTGAATAGCATTGCAGGATGAAGGTAAGAGAAGTGCTTTTCCATGCTTCTGTCCTCCAATCCCGCTGCAGAGTTTCCTGACAGTTGTGCATGAAATCTCCCAGGACTACCTACTCTGAGGTGCTCTGTGGTCCTGCTCCCAGGATATCTGGACAGACACTGACTCTAGCTGGTTATGGTCTCCACTCAGGAGAGCAGGGAGAAGGCAAGGAGGTGCTCATATTTGCTGTTCATGCAGTGTCAGGATGCAGCACACGGAAATCTGAGAACTCCAAAGCCCCCCAGCTTCCAGCTTGGGAGACAGGCAGAGTAGGCCTGATGCTTTCTCCAGCATCACAAGGGCAGAGGGACTTGAGACTGAGAATTCTTTCCTTGCAGTCTGTATTCCTGCAATAGACTGAATTGCAGCAGTGGGACTCATCTGATCCCTCTGGGTGCATTTGCCATTTTTTCTGTGTTTTCTTAGGGGAGTTAATAGATATTTTCCCCCTCAGAAGTCACTGAAGCTATTACATACAGCACAGCTGAGCTATGTAACAGCTGTTTTTCTATAACCCAGGAAGTTTCATCACTTCATTAGAAAGAGACTGAGATTTCAGGTAGACTTTTAAATTTTATTTTTCTATAAGAAAACAAACAGTAAGTAAAGCATGTCTTGTTTGCAGAATTGGCTGCCACAAGGTCTTTTTTTTTTTTTTTTAAGATTTAGAAATAAGACAAAAATAACCAAGACAACCCCTACCCTAAGCTACAGAATCCCAACTAATAACATTGAAAAAGAAGTTGACAATATTGATCCCTTGTGTACTGGTAGTTAAACTTCAAAAATCAATTGAGAGAAAAGCTTAACAGGCCTTTCTGTAGTATCAAAAAGTAAACCTGAATCCCAGATGTAGAATTTTTACAGCTATAAATATAGGGGATGATTTTCAGACAATGTTAAAATTACTGTTTCATTCCCTTTCCTTTAGGAGAAAGCTCCTATGAGGTGCACTTGGAAAGGAATCCCTGAGTATACCAGATATACTTCTGTGCAAACCAAGAAGTAGCGTTTCAGAGTGGTGTGCATAAGGAGTGAGACCAGAGTGATCAGCGAGGACTCCAGTTCTGCCATCACTTCTGCCTTGAGTGACTTTAAACCTTTGTCCTGTTTGTTCAGGCAAATTCACCTCTCAACATATAAAGCTATTCCTGCTAAGCAACTACACAAACATTGCTCTGGCAGTGGTCTTCTGAGTGTTTGTAGAAAAAAATGTTAGATCTTGGTCCTCTATGACATCTAGGTGAGAAACTCACATTGCTAAACATCTCTGAAGATATGAGTGCCTGATCTTTTTCAAAAAGTAAGACTTTGAAGCCTTACTATGCTCCCAGCCATATTCGTATTTCCTCCTTGTTTTCTTTTAGCCATTTAATGTTGCTCTTCACTTGCTCCAGTGACTGACTCCTGGGCATTTCTCCTGCCCCAGCATTAGGATATTTTTCAAAGAAATTTTCCATCTGGAAAAGAGAAGAAGAATTGATGTGAAGTAAATAATGCTGCTATCGGGCAAGCGTCTTTTTACAAAGACACAGTCAAGGGTAAATTTGTCTGGGAGAGATCTATAAGCTCATGCTAGTAGCACTGGAATAGTTTTACAGTTAGCTCCTGCTGCTTTACACAATTAGAGGACAAAAAAATTAAGTTTCCTGGCCAGAACATTGTTAAATATATTGACTTAAACCCAAGAGAATTTATGCCACCATACCTGCCAAAGCTGGAGTTCAGTGTTGTAGGTTTGGGCAATAGTTACTATTCGACCAAGGTTTCTGTCATTTATAGTGAATCTAGAAAAACAATTTAATAATGATGTTTGATGGAAAACCGTACTTATCATAAACTTAAACTTCTAATGTGTTACAATATAGCAGATACACTCAGATTTCAGTATTTTTTAAAATAGTTGAAAAATAGCACCCCTACATAATATCTTTAAATATTTTTATTCATGGAATGATCTATTATGGTGGAATAATTTTTTCTTTAAGTAATTGCTGATTGTCTCAAGCTGGAAGTTAGGAATATTGCTGTTTGGCAATACAAAAACTGTCCAGTTCACAGCTCTAGGCTTGCAGGTGTGCTTTCCTTCTGTGCCCTCACCAAGGACTTAGAAAGGAGATGGAAGGAGAGAGAAGTCACGTAAATAGTGAGGAGCGAAGCTAAAAGGTTTGCTATTACTTCCCCTGCTCATCTGTGTCTGCTGCATGATGTTACCATTAGAATAAAAAAAAAACCCCAATTCTATACTCTGTCTTCTTGTTATGAAATCAGTTCCAAGAGTGGAGACTTGATTCACTAATTTCCATGCAATAACCAGATTTCTATGGCCTTGGTAAAACTTTCTGTACTTGATCACCATTTACTAGTAGTGATCATTGAGGGAAAGAATGGTTTTCAAGTTAGCAACAAAGTACTTTTTCCGCAGCAAATGGATATAATTGTATTGAATGAGCTTTCAGTTTTCATTTTGCAAAGGCCAGTGATTATAGCTGTATAATGAAAACACAGAAAAGCATGGCATGTAACAAGATTTACAGCTGCATGAGTTTCCAAGGAGTTCATTGGAGTACCTGTCAACTAAGTACTGCCAGTTCAGTCGTATCCAGTCCCAGGCCATTGTTTTCCCGTAGGTGTTATATGAGATGTATCTCAGGATTGTGAACACATCTTGGCTTTTGATGAGGCTGGTGTTGTAAATATATTTTAGATACCTAAGGGAAATGAGAATCAATGAGAGCCGTTTCCAAACAGGAATATTATTTTTTTTCCTACAGCGTTTTAAAGGTAAAGTACACAGATCTAAAACATTACTGTGTCAAAGAGATAAATGTATTGAAAGAAATCTTTGTTAGGAATCTCTTTAGCAAAGTAGGTAGGGTTTATGTCTCTACTTGAAAATAGCCAAACCCCATTATTATTCCTATATTTTAATGAAGTAGAGAAAACAAGATTGGATCAGTTAGTAGTTCAGCCTGTCCAGTCAAGCACCAAAAAAAGTATTAGTCCAGACTTTAAAGAAAGATCTTACAGGGACCATGAATACATACACAGGTGACTTGCTCACACTGATATCTGTGCTGCTTCTTTGGAAACTTTTATCCATAAAAAATTAAAATTAATTTGGGCAGAGCATGCCTGCAAGTGCTGCAGTTATACTCCCAGTTATGGCACAGATGGTTTTGACTGACAGGGTGAAGCACACATGTTTGCAGGGAGATGAGTAGCATGGTCATGGATTCACAGCAGTAGCTGCAGAAGAACACCCTTTCAAGCTGTTCTATGTTGGGATTAAGGATTGTCTTCTTTTTTCCTATATGTAATGGACAATTTTGTTTAATCTGTTTGCTCTTTCCTCATTGCTTGTTATTTTACTAGTAAATTAAGAGACAAGCTTTCCCTGCTTTAGGAGGGATTTTTTATTTTCTGCAAATATAGGCTGATCTAGCTAATTAATTCATGTCTTAATCATGTTAGCCATCAGTTATTTAATGGCTTTAGATTATGGCTGTTGTGGTCACAAGAATTTAGGAATGCAGCTCCTTCTTACCATTATTTCAATTACTCTAACTCTTATATTTATTCTTCCTGAATCTCCTCTACTCTTTCTTTCACCTCCTTTAAACTTGGAACTCTTTCAAGCAGACACTGCTTGATGACATGGAGCAGACACTCCATGTTATGATATTTAGATAGGGTTCCAATAGAGTGGTGAATGGCCCTGGTGTAGATGTTTGCTTGTGTGTCTGCTACATGATACAATAACATGCAAAGTTATCAGATAAGCTTAAAGTAGCTGCTGTGCCTATGCAGAGCTGGTGAGATACTTGCCCAGACTGACAGCTGGACCAGTCTGGGGCAGTATCCAGACTCCTGATCATTGCCATAGCAGCATGAATTCAACATTTTTGGTTCTAGCTTGAGTACTTCTGCACAGCACCACAGGGAGCACTTGCAAGTTCACGTAGATGCCTTCATAGGACTGTTAATAACAAGGGCTCAAGGCTGTTTGCCTAATTTTAGCTATGTAGAAGGTAGACATCTAGGCTAAGCAAACTGGAGCCAATGGAGAGTGACTGACAACACCTGAAAGCAATTCTTTCCATCGATTTTAAGCCCCTTTCTTGGTCTGGGACAAGAATGCTTTGTAGGTCTGGCCTCCCTTCACTGATTAAAGAGGAAATGGATGACTAATTTACTCCTGATGCTTAACTATTAAGCAACTAAAATTGCACAGGGTAAATGCACTGTTGGCAGAGCTGAAGGTTGTTGATTGTGTGCAGCAACTACCATGTCCTCAATATCTTTCCACTAAAAGAACAAGGCTTTTTTCCAGCTGTAGTACAATCTCAGAGGGGCATGTTGGATAACTGGTCTTGAAAATGTGTTGCATACCTCATGCTGTAATCTGACCAAAATGACAGCACAGAAGAGAGGAAGAGGGGGATGAGCAAACAGTGACCAGTTGCTTCTGTAGGAAAAGAGAAATCTATGTGTGTTTAAATCACCTGTCCAAAAGGGTGATGTTCCTCACTGATGCCAGGCCATACAGCAGCTTTTCTTTTTCTTGGGCTAATGAAGTTTCTTGGTATTTCTTGAACATGTAATTCCATGAGGTCTCATTGCCTGAGTTCTGCATCCCATAGCGATATACTATGACTCGGAGATTTGCAGCAATACTAAAATAAAGAAACAGTACTTAAACATTCTTCCCCCTTTCCTACTTGAGATCAGTGACCCAGTCACATGCTGTGCTCTTCACAAACCACAAAAGATGTGAGCACTCACGTTTCTCCTTGTAACCATCTTTCAAAGAGCTGGGAAGCATTGCCCAAAGATTCGCTGTCATCCATACTGCAGGCAAAGTCTAGAACAGATGCACGAAGAAGCCTTGGAAAGAGAGAGAGGGAGGGAGAGAGATATTTTCCTACTGCTAACTACTCTTTGAATGCATCAATAACATGAGAAGAAAAAAATAAAGATTATCCCACCTCTGCAAATGGTCTCCAGTATCCTCCCAGCGCAGCTGATCCACAATTGGTTTTACCAGATTGCGAAAATATCTCTGAGGTGGAAAAAAGGTGTTTTTACTTGTGTAGATTTCTTTAAATAATAATATATTTAATTTCATAGTTTATTCTCCTTCATTTTTTCCCAGAACTAGCATCTCTTGAATGAAAAGTAATATGAACAGGCACACATACAATCTTTCCAGATCCCCACAGCATGCCAAGTCTGAATGCTTGCAATACTGATGTGCAGATAGGACAAAGCCAACCTGCTTCTCTCCAGCCTTGTCTGTGCTCCCAGATGAAGTCTAGGGTACAGCAAGGACACACTGCCACAACTGCTTTCCAGAGATGATACAGAGTTCAGGACGTACTTACTTTAGTGACCATTAAATCATGTTCAGTATTTTAGGTCAACTAACAAACCTGCTAACTGCCACTCAGAAATATAGCCATCCTTGGTGCTGAGGACAGGTGTCAAGAGATTTTGCTGCCCTATACCTACTTCTTTATTGAATGCAGGACAGCCTTGACTAATAAATATCTGTAACACACATTATGGTGACAGATTATAAGAATAATTAGGCATAATTTCTTTTCTCCAAGTGCATGGTCTTGAATGCAGAATCCAGGTAATTCAGATACCACTACTAAGCAGTGCTTAGTGGGGTTTTTTTTTAAGAGAACAGTAATGAAAAGTAACTATTAATAGTTCAGCAACACTGAAAATCACTGTAACTTCAGTATTATACTTATTAGAGATTCTGAACTATCAGAGTCAGTGGTCCCAAGCTGGATTGGCTTTTATTTTGCTTCATCACCTGAAACACGGGATAGAGATTTGTATCATCTTCAAGCATGTCTGCAAGGTAAGTTACAGCTGATACAGCTCTATGCCAAGGTAAATACTCTGTTTCGTTTCTTAGGTATTTTGTGAGCTCCAGGGGAACAGAGTAATTCACAAGTCCAGGTCTGTGGAAGGAGAAAACATAACTTCTGTTATTTTAATGAATTTGGAGAACTTGCTTCTTCAAAGATATTAGATTTACTATTTACTTTAGAAGGCCTGAAATAGTGAAGTTTGTGAGGGAGAAAGTAGTCTGGAATGTAACTTGGAAGGTGTTTCCCAAAGAGATAACCAAGGATCACTGTTGATCCATGCCTAATTGTAGGAGTTGTGCCATTGTGAGAAGCCTATTTGTATTGTGCAGCAGCTCAGTGTGCCTAGAAGTGGGCAGCTCTTAACTGACTACATTAATATTATAAAAAAGAAAAGAATTGCTGGCTGGAGACATCCTGAAAGGTTAAAGAGACTTAGACTTAGAGGCTGTTACAGATCACCTAAAATTTATCTCTCAGCATGGCTGGGCACAAGATCTAGAAGTTCCCAATCAAGTTTCTAAACAAAACAGCTGAGGTGGTAGCTACCCAATACCTTGGTATGCATTGTGGGCATGCCTCTACTTTTCTGGATGCCTGACTTCTTCTGGAGTGCTACTATTATTGTTAATTATATGGAGAAAACACCCCTTTCTAAGACCTGTGCAATTAAAGCTTGCTTTTTTCTTGCCATGGTACTGAAAGGGAGCATTTCTCTTGGTTGCATTGGTAATGCAAGTTGTCAATGCATGCTTAAATGCACCCCTTTTGGAGGACAAGATAAAGCAACAAAGAATTAAGGCTCGTACCAAATTCAGATAATTTCTTTCAATCACCTGGGTTGCATGAATTCTAATTATTAGGCAACAGAAAGTGAAAAACTTGTGTTGAAATCTCTGCAGGAAATTAGTTTACCTTGCTAAAGAAAAAGCGTCATCCAAAATCCCTGCGCGATCAGCAGCTGAAAAACTCTGTGTGAAAAGAGGAAAAGAGGGATCAAGAATATACAGATTATTTACAGAAAAACCCCTGCCTCTACAGACCTCTTATAAGAGACCCACCAGACAGGTTAGACATTATGCCACTTACTCTGTGGTTTTGGAGCAGAAGAGTGCTTAACCTGGCCCAGTTTTGACTATCATAATTCACCCGAAAGAATCCAATGTGATCTGGATTAACATTCAGAAAAGTATCTGGAGAACCTGATATTGTAATTCCTACAAAACAAACAAACAGTGATCAGTTTGTGCACCTTATATGACACAGAACTCACTGGAGATTCTTTGACTCCGAAAGTATTATTTGGTTTTAATGAATATCAAAACAAGTACCAAACCTTAATTTTATTTATTTTATTATTTATTTCTAAATAGCTCTGAGTAAAGACGAGTTATTACAGATTTTGATGAATGCCAGGACTTGCCTTAAAACAATGAATTGTGGTAATTACTTGGGCCAGCTAGTTTGTTAAATTTAAAATGGAGATCATTGTGAGTAGGGTGAGGATGGTGAGATTTAGTGTCATTGTAAGAAGTAAAAATTGCAAAGAAGCAGTTCTTGCAAATATATTTTTTAAAGATTTTTCATCCTCATGTGCACTATTAAAGTTCTCCTATGTTATCCTCCATTAGTTTCATTCTTCACTTTGTTTCAACCGACTTTAACTTTTCTTTCCTGTACTTTTCTTTGATTCTATTTTTGTAGCTATTGATAAAGGATTTACAAAATAGGCTGAGATTTTATGCAAGCACTCATGTTTCAGGTTTTTCCCATTTACAATGAATCCTTGAAAAATGTTCCTTTCTCAGAAGCTTGGCCTTGTCCAGTTGGTGATGCTACTTATGAAAATTTTTCTATTTCCCCTTGAAAACAGTGGTCTTCAATCTGTGGTTTGAGGGTGGCTGTAGTTAAAAGCAAATTTCTGTTTGGATGATACATACAAAGTATTTCTAAAGGCATTTTTCCCTACAGTTGCTGTTTGCCCTGCAAGACAGAAATTTTGTGGATGTAGAAGTAAGCACTTAATCAAGACTTTGTAGGCTTTGTGAAGTAAATAGCCCCTTGCAGCACACCCTAATGTCATGTGGAAACCAGGGAAAGAAAATGTCTTTGTGTTAACTGCTGAATTGTATCATGACATAAGATGTTTTTTGTTTGCTTTTGCATGAATACTAAAAGCAACTGGGTAAAAGAAACCCCAGAACAAAAGAAAAATTCCATTTTAAATAAGTAACAAACAAGTAAAAGAAATGATGTAATATTTCTGAATTGTAATATTTCTGAAATTCAGTGAGATGTAATTTGAAATCTGAAAAAAGTCAGTAATTTTTCCCCACATTTTTGTCCACTGGAGGTGTAGAACAAGAAATGCAGATTTGACTGCATAATAGAACAATGATCAAAAAAACCCATTAGGAATTTTCTCAGTTCTGAAATCAGCATTAGAAAAGGTGATTAATCAATTGTAGTTCTTTTTCTTTAATTGAACTCAAATTGCCAATTTACCATGCCACAGAAGCATTCATCACCCTCCCACTTCACCTCTTTTCTTTGACTGGACAATGGCCATATCTAAGCCAAATTGATTCTAGCACATTATAATTAAGAGTATGCATAGGTATTTCCTTGAATAGGACTGTATTTAAACAGATGCTTAAGCACTATACTGAAACTGAGTCTAAATTGACATAATGTTTGTAGAGGGTAAATAGTAATCTTACCACTGAAATTACTAGTAACTGCAGTACAACCAAGCTGTGTGCTAGCTCCCAGGTCTGAAAGCTGGAAAGTATGAAAGATCATTCTGTGTTCTGTTTCTTGTAAAGGATATTGACAAGTTCCTTTTCAATATTCCTTATCCTTAAAAGAGAAGAAGACATTTACCTGTAGAATCTGATGCGTTGTAGAAAGTATAATTTGATGAATCACCAAGCTTCCATTTGACTGGTATATTCCATTTATAACTGAAATTATTTAACGGGAAAGAAAATCAAATGACATTTGAAACCAAATGGTAGAAAAACCCCTCCAATATGTCTTTGTTTGTTTGTTTCAATGCTTGCATCTTGTTTTATGAAGCCAACTGTGTACTTATGTACATATACATTTACTAAACATGTCAAGCAACTCTGTGATATGTTATAGATCCTATGCCATATAGGAAAGGAATAAATTACTGTGTTATAAAATACGTGGACCCCAGTATCTGATTTCTGGACAGAGACAATTTTGTGGCATTTTTCTTAGTCTGAGAGACTATAATTTGCAGTGATGCAACAGATGACTTCCAATAATCTGAACTGTCTGTGTGTGGAAATCAGGTTTTCTGAGAGATCCTGTCCAGTGTTATTCTACTCTGTTTGAGAAAGAAACCCTGAGACAAAGGGTTGGTGTTGTTTCAAATCTGTAATATTTGTGTCTAACTTCCTCCTGGCTTCCTTTAAAAAAAAGTGCTGAGAATAAGTTTAGGAAGAATGAGTAAAATACTACCTACGTGTATGTGAGATGAAGAGGGTAAATGTACAGTATTTCTACCTGGTTTGAATCGACATTTGCAGTAGGAACTTACCCAAGATCAGAAGGAGGATGAGAAGCATTTGCATTGGGATCCAAAAGAAAACGTTTCTGGGTGAATACTGAATTATCTCCCATCTCCAAAACAGGATAGCCCATCTGCGTAGTCCATGTATCCATGACTTCCTTCACAGGTTTATTACTTGCCTATGAATGATAGAAGAAGGTTGCCGTGAAAATGAAAATTCAGTCCTAAAAGAAAAAAAAAACAAAACCCTATCTCTGGTATTAAGAAAAAGAAGAACAGAAAGGGGCAGAGGAAAGAGCAGGTTCAGAACAAAAAATCCTCCATTAAATCCTTTTATGGTGCCTGTCATTGAAGAAAGAAATGAGTTGGAAACTTGAACACCCACAGAAGAAATGAGAAATGTGTACGTAGGAGACTGGTCAGTAACATGGACAAGAAATACTGGGGAACCTTTGAGGCCTCTTGCATGCTCTAAGGTCTCTCAATTTTTTTCTGACAGAAAAACTGAACAGGACAGAAAGGACACAGGGAGATTTTTCAAAGCCAGAAGCCTCCTTGCAGTGTGTCCTGTTTTGAGTGTGAGGGAAGAGCCAGTATTAACCACCAACAGCTGCACCAATGTAAGATTTGATCCATTCTGTGAACCATGAATATCTGTCCTAGGAACTGGAGCTGGAGAAAGCTGTCACTACCTCCCCAGGATGCCACATGTGAGAGAAGTGAGCTACAGTTACTTCTTATGTTTCCTTCTCCAGATGAGGTAGATGATGCAGAGCACTAGAGAGAGAAAGTAGGAAGTTCTGCTGAGCAGGAAGAAGCCTGGGACCAAGAAGAGAGGAACTAGAAAAGAGACACAAAAGCACAATTTAGGCTGTGTGAGTGTCCACAGGGTTGGAAGAAAAGGAAATAATATCAGGGAAGAACCTGGCAGTATGCAGGTGGGCTTTTGGGGATAATGACATAGATGGAAAAAAATAGTCCAGCCTCAAGGAACAGGAAAAGATCAGAAAATGGTGGCACAGATGATGACCCAACTGGGACTCAGAAGCTAGAGAGGGAGATAAGCACCAAAATTACTTGGGAGTTGATGCTACTGAGAGCTTTCAAACACCTGAATCTGGATAGAGATAAGAGAGAGTATTGGGGGGGGTGTGTGTGTGGTAGATGAGCTGTGTTTTCACACATGAAATGATTTTGAGTTGCGGGGGAATGTTTCAGTAGCAAGGCTTCCTTTCTTGTTTCTTATTCCACTCCCTCAGTCTTATGCCATTAAAAAAAAAAAAAAAAAAAGAAGAGAAAATAATATACATTTGCTAGAAATAAGAGATATTGGAATATACTGGGAAGCTGCCTAGCTTGTAATCTCTCATTGACAGAAGAGCTACAGAATATAAAAAGTTTGAGAAACTGAAATCAGTGGGTGAGATACGAAACATTTTTTTAGCAAGGGTTTGGGTAGATGCAAAACATACCTCTTCCAGAGCTTCCCAAAATTGTTGTGTCTTGGCATTCTGGAACTGGTGTTTCTTCAAATATGCCTAGAGAGAGGTAGAAGACTGTGAAAATACTACCAGTGTTTCTTCTTTGCCTGTGAAAACAATATACATATTCAGTTTTACAGGGGTACAGAGAGCACCTCTCAGGGTATCCACACATGGGCGGTAGTACTGTGAGTGGGAGATGAAACAGACCAGCATTCAGCTGATGAAGTTCCTTTGCTGTCCAGTGCATCCCAAACACTAAAAGTCAGCCTTTTCCAGAGTGACTTGTTAGTATGAAATAAATTTGTACTTGAAGAGTTCTTTGTGTTTTGTTTGAATGGACACCACTATACCCTGTTGCAAATTTCTGACCAATGTAAGAGGTTGTTTAGCAGGAGGCAGATACTTCATGAGATTTCACTACCTGTGGACTCAGAGCGGAAGTAGGAAAGCCTAGTCATATCTAAGATTTGATCAAAACGAGTGTTACAAGGAGTAATGGTATTCAGCAAAGAGTTTGCAACGCCGAAACCTTATTCCCATCCTGTGTCTTCCCCAGCTGCTTAGCGGGTGTTTTCTTCCCCTGTCACCTGCTCCTGGTGATGTTCAGTCAGTAGATGGTGCTGTTTGTTTCGCTGTTGGCCACAGCTGCCTACGTTAGTGTTCTTGAAGGCTCTGAGCAGAAGGGAAGGGTTAGGCTCCTGGGGACAGGGTGGCTGTATTTTCCCATCTTGGATAACTGTTCTGATTGAATATATGAAAGGGGAAGTACAGGAAAATACAGCTGTCTTGTAGCAGCCCATAAATGTGCTCTTCTTGAGGGAGGGAAGTAAGAACAAATGTGGTAAGCCTGCACTGCAACTCTTGTAACCAATGCCAGTACAGAGGAAAGGACAGACAACCTTTCTCCTTCTGGGAGGTCTCCTTTCTCCCATTTTGTCTTTCCATAATTTTGTAGCACCACATTTTTCCTCCACAAGAAAGGACTATGAACTGTGCAATATATATCCCTTCTCTTCTCCCTATTACCTTGACTTTCTAGGGCTGGGTGTCCCTGCATCAGGGCACAGATGAGCTTATGCCTCTAAGAGTGTCCCTACTCCCTACATAGCAGGCTGGTGTAGGAGGATCCTGGCCATAGGAGGCTGCAGGCACTTTACAGAGCAATGAGGGGATCCCAGCTGACAACAGGACAACAGTGGGGTGGAAGAGGTTTTTCCACTAAAAGCTGTCACGAAATCAGGTCCTCACTGTCTGGCTATCAAATCTTAAGACAGTTCACATTCCTGCCTCCGTGGGAGCATGGAACTTCTTCCCCTCCATCTTGTCCACTCAGTACTGAAATGAACTAAGTACTTTTGCTACTAATACCAGAATCTCTGATATATACTTTTTGAATAATGGCTTGGCTACTGTCACATGAAGATGGGCTCTATTTCTGGTGGGGTTTGGTGCCACCTTTACCTGACAGCCTTTCTGGAAGAGCTCTGGTGTAATCCAGTCTTGAATCATTCTGAGGATCGATGCACCCTGAGGACAAAGGGAAAGGGGAGAAGGTCAACCCACACTGCTCTAACACTGATTTCCATTCGTCTAAAAAGCAACATGTGAATGAGTATTTTATAAGGCAAAAATAGAAACCATCCATCAGACTAAGGAAGCGCTTTTTCTGATTCCTTTGTGGGGTGGCATGCTTGTCTGGCGGAGCTTAAATCTAGGTGTGAGAATCAGTCTTTAGTTGTGATCAGACCCTTGTTTCTATGTTCAGCTCTCGAGCCCTGCTGCTGCAGGTTACTGTCCTGCCACTCTACCAGTTTGTGTGAGCAGGGCTCCCTGTTTCATGTTGAACAGGACAGGGGTGAGGGCAGCTGGGGACTACCCCTGTCAGGGGAACAGCCTGAGGGAGGCAGTGACTTCAGCTGAACACACAACAGGAAGGGAACTCTAAAAATGCTACAAGTCTGTGGCTTTACATGTTGGGTATGCCATCTCAAGATACGGAATGAGATTTGCTGAGGACTGGTGTAAGAGCTCTGGTCTCTGAAGCAGGGTAGAACTGGGATCAGAGAAGTTACTTCCTTGGGTGTCACAGATAAAAACCAAACAATTAGGACTTTGAAAGAAGAAAGAAACAAAAGGAAGACAGGAGAGAGAAGTAGAAGAGCCATGTGGAACAAAGAACAGAGTGTGCATAAAATGAAGAAGAAAAAAAAAGGAGTGCAAACTCAATCTAGGATGCAAAATATGATTTTAGGATTAGCATGTTTTCATTTTCTGAGCTAAATCAAGGGGCAGTTGAGAGCCTAATGCTATGAATGGTTTAAAAATCCAGTTGTCCCATGAAAACAAGAATATTATCTGAATTCTCAGTAAATCCTGTTTCCCCTATTTATGTGTCTGAGAATAACGACTGGACAAGTCATGGCAGTGGGACTTTTTTTGAACAGACATGTCTCAAACTGTTTCCCAGGCTATTGTTGGAGAGTCAAGGTGGTCAGCAGATGACTGTTTTCCGATACAGAAATCTGATGTGTTTGCCATGGAATACATTCAAAAACAATTCAGTAACATTTAGAACAGATACCCGTTAGTGGTAATCATAAGGCTGCATATGATCAATGCTGATCATGCAGCCACATATATACACTAGAGAACCTCAGTTCCTCAGCTTTGTCTATCAGCCACTTCTTATCTGGTATCACCTCTTGTAAACCATCCCCTCCCATTTATATTAAAAGCCAAAGTAGAAATACACACTTATACATGCATTTGGTAACAGTGGAGACTTCTCTTGCTTTAAATTGTAATGTATAGTTAGTCACTTGCACCTTCTACTACTGTTTTTCAGTCTCTCCCCCTACTCTTGTCATTCCTCTGTAGTCCATGATGGAGTGTGTTTGAGAAAAACTCATCCTAACAAAAATCACTGATTATAGGAATGCCAGTATTTTAATAACCTTCCTTTCTTACAACTATTTGGGGAGGCTTAGGAAAGTGACCTTAATTTGAATAGCTGACCTTCTCTCATGGGGTATAGGGGGGAGTCTTTTATCAACATCCACATAATTTCATAGTAATTACCAAGTGCACAACAAGATTTGTTTGTAGCAGAAATGTGGAACATGAATCCTAAACTTCTGTAGCTGGGAAGTTCCAAAAATGTGAGGTCCAAGAGAAAATTTCTAACAGAACTTATTTAAGACAAAAAGTATCACTATTACTTGAGTAAAACCTTTCAAATTAAGACAGAGGATTAAAATGGGAAAGAGATGAGATGCAAATACTTTTTAAAAGCAGATAAAACCACTTATATACGTTAATTGTTTACTCACCAACTCTACTCTAGTAGAGCTTTTCAATGCATATAATGCCCTACCAATCACACAGCAGTTAGAGGATCTCTTACAGAATACGCTGCAATGACTCCATAGACCCTTAGGCAATTCATTCGAGTTTTAGGGTTGTATAAGCCCTCTGGTTGTTCTGGTAAGACTAACAGAGAGCATTCCAAATTATGCTTTATTTGTTTAGTGATGAATATTATCATGAGAAGACTGTTTTTATAAGAAAAATGCAAAAGAGAAGCCAAAATAAAGCCAAAAAGAAACAAGTTAATTTTGTCACGCATTTATATATAAATACCAACAGTAATTTGAGCTAAATCTACGCAAAGACTTTCTCTTTCAAGCCAAATTATAACCCAAGCCAAATTATATCCCAAGCAATCTGTTCCCAAACAATGCACAAGTCCTCAAGTGTTTTTGCTTAAAAAAAAATGAGTTCATGTAGCAATTATCTAGGCACAAAGAGATGAGTAAAAGCTAGGATTTTTTTTCTCCATTGTTTTTCAGACCCTGCAAAAGTATGTCTCTTGCTTAGCTCACCACTAAAATACATTTTGATCCAGAGTATTTGATTTATCTCTGTATATTTTGTGACTTTTGTTAGTTTGATTTAAAAACAGTGTTACACAATGCAGGTTTTTACATGGTTTATGATTTGACTGTGAGACATTTATGATGCAATAAATACTGGTTGTATTGTTGGATAGAGGATTTAACAATTGAAAACAGAAAACTGATGGATATGGATAAAATCTAGCTAATAAAAGTAGTGTCTATGGTTACAGAATGTAGCACAGCTAAAGCTAAAATCAATGCAATATAAACTTTATGTTTAGCTGATAATGGGAACTTGGAGGGAACGCAGCAAGCAGTATTTAATAATGGTGGATTTTGTGTGTTCAGTGGAAGCATGTTATGGCATCAGGTAGGGAACACTGACAGTGTCATACAAAAAGCTGCCAATAAAAATATGGTGTATCAGGTTTAGAAGCAGCATGGGAGATGGCTGTTTGAGGAGAAGAGTGAACAGAGTCCCAGCTCCTTCCTTGCCTTGGTGGCGTATGTGGTGGTGAGAGGGAATTGGGACAGGGGTGTTTCCTCCTGTGCTTCTTTGGGCTTGTCTCCTGATGTACTGTAGAAAATAACTGGAGGGAACAGTGTTGTCAGGGCCCTTGAGTCAAGAGACTACCTGGTTAGATACAGGGGGGACACCTGCTTTGTTCCATGTCTAAAGCTTGTGTAAGGACAAAGTGGCTTTGGTTACATCTGATATGGAAGGAGACAAGCTTGCGTCATGCTCCTAGGGTCTTCAAAGTGGTGATCCTCAGCACAGCTTCTGGTGTCCCTCACGCTCTGGACCTCATAGCACTTTCCCACAAGCGCTGAGCTCCGGGCTGCTGCCCCACACAGCAAATACTACCAGATGCCGTGGGCTCCAGAAGGCCTCTGTGTGCCCTGACAACAGCTGGGAATGTCCCAGAACAAAGATCTGCACAGACACAGCTCAAGCGAATCAGGAGTCCTAATTATGAACACCCCTGACTTCTATCTCCTCTCCAAAGTCGCCACTTCCTTTGCATCCAAAGTCACAACAGGAGGATATCCTACCTTACTGTAGGATATCCCATCAAACACAGAGGTGATTTCAGCTGGAGATGACACATCGACTACAATTGGGTGGGAAGACAGCAAAGAATCATCCTTCAGTACAGGAAGCACATCATCAATTAAAACCTGTTCAAGCTGAGAAAGAGAAGACATTAGAATACAAACAAAGGCAGGAGTATATGTCTATTTCTCAAATAAATAGCTTGAACTGTACCTCTCTAGGCAATTTGAAATGGAACAAAATTTCACGCCCTTTAAAGAAGGACTTGCAAACTCTTACTTTACATCTGAGAGGGGAGGGATACAATTTTTCCTTAACTAAGATAAATTGCCTTTTGCAGATCCTGTTTTCCTGTGTGTATCATAACACAGACACACCCATCCCATCCTCCCTTGTCCCCAGTAGGCAAAAAGAGTAGCCTGTTGTTACCGTTTTCAGAAGCGTGACAATATTCACAAAGTGTTATGGTCTCCTCTTGCAAAAATGGAACTGGGTAGGAAGGGAGCGAGGGAAGCAGGAGGCAGGGTTCCCCATCCCAAGGCTTATAATGTTTTTTTTAAAGTGGTTTTAATTTTTTAAAAAAGATAAAGTAGCCAGCAGTCAAAATCCCCTTACTTCCTAATAAATATTGACCAAAGAAGACTAAAATTCAATTTAGCTTTCCTCTTCTAATACTCACTAGGATAACATTGAAATGTCTTAGATCTTAGATGAACATAGTATCTAGATACAAAAACATCTTTTAAATTTTAAACTCAGTAATCATATTTTTCCTTACATAGTTAGGACCACAGAGCTCCTACTTTAAAGTGTTAAAGTGACCCAGAAATGATTTTGTTCTCAGCCTCTCTGCAGGGAGAGAGGCAAGGAAAGCAGCAATTAGGCACTGCCTGCTTCTGAAGTCACCAGGCTCAGGGGATAGTAGATTTCAACAGGCTCAACCTATGCAAAACCTACTCTGCTCCCTTCCACTGGCATGTGTTGTATATGTCCCAGTACCCAGAACCTCATTACACCTGGATACCTGGGGGAAAATATGCACGCTATGTGTCATCACATCTATTTGGGAGGGGAGGAAGGAAGGAGCAAGAAAACTCCCTTTATTCACGGAGTATGATGCATATTAAAGGCTTACTCCTTTGCAACGCCCTTAAAGCGTCTGGAGTTGGCACAGTCAGCACCTTGGCCATCCACTGTCACTACCTATTCTTGCACTGCACAGAGTAGAGCTTGTCTGAGTTGGAGCATTTGAAATGACACTTACAATGCTGGCAGAAGCTGAATGGGAGTCCAGTATTTTCCTTGATAATAGCTCAAGATGTGGAGACAGGCCCAGGTTCCCAACCCTTACCGGATCAGATAACGATCCTAAGTCCCATGAAGAGAGTACAGCCCAACTAAATAAATACAGGAAAATCTCCATCTTTCAGAGTTAGACCTTTAAGCAACCCTGCAAAATTGTTAAGGCTCTGTCCAGAACCCACCTAGGTGTTATTTGCCATAATAACCAAACACTTGACTCACTTGTTAAAAAATAATAACTCTTCCCTGCAGACTAAAACTTCATAAAGTTTACTTTGACTAGTTCCAGACCATAATATAGGTAGGAGAAAAACTTAAACCAACTTCTTCTTTATGTTGCACTAGACTATGTTAGTTTTCTATAAATATACTTTAAGTTTTCATCATTTTTGTCTAAATTTGGCTCCCTCCCAAACTGTTCCTCCCAACCCCGCCAACCCTTCACAAGGCAGAAATAATTACCATTTGCCAATCTGGTTCTGCTGCATTTGCTCCCAGGAACTCAAAATAACTGGCAAATCCTTCATTTAACCACAAGTCATCCCACCAGTCCATGGTTACAATATTTCCAAACCACTACAATTATAAACATAAAGATGTAGGTTTAGATAAATACTACATGTACATTTCAGTATCTCACATCTCTATATAGAACATTCATTTGCTTACTTTTTTCCTGCTGCCAGATGAAAATTATCATAATTCTAGGGTTTGAATAGGAATTAAGGCCTTGCCTTGTGTTAAAACATCACTTTTATTATAAAATTACATATCACTGGGGAGATTGCTAATGATTCATGTGCCACTGAAAATATTTTTAGTTTCTTCCTCTTGATTTGATGATTTGCTTTTTTAAGGATATGTTTTCAGACAGCCTCCATAGTGTATACTTGTCCCTGTTTGCCTGCCCAAAAGAGACATCTGCACACGTAAATTAGTTGCTCTAAGACATTTTAGACCGATTTTCATAAGCTGGCAGACACTGGGCCCAAGCATCTAACTTCCTGAGAAAAATTCCAAGGCAGTAGTCATGGTATTTTTAAGCTCGGACAGGGATCAGTTTAAACATGGTATTTTGCAATCAGATTTTGAGCACATGTAGAAGATCCTGAGATGAAGTTAATGACAGTATTTTCAAGATTAAAATGTTGTGACTATATATTTGAAACACTGTAAAAGTGACTCATGTCCTAAAATATACCTGATGAACGAGCTCATGGGCTATCACAGCAGCTACTCTCTGCTTGTTGGATGTGGCTGACTCCTCAGGATCATACAGCAGGTTTGTTTCTCGATATGTGATCAGCCCCCAGTTCTCCATAGCACCTGTCCCAAAATCTGGAATAGCTATTTTATCTGCATTAAAAGAAAGAGACAATGATTACCACCGTATCCTTTAAATCAATTAGATTGTCCTCTCTCTGTATATTTACAGCCTGTTTTGCTTACCATTTGTGATTCTGGCTTACTACTGTGGACTGCAAGCTGTGATCTGTGTTTAAGAAGAGAACTGGCCTACAGCAGGTGATAGCAAGCACCCTGGCTCTGCTGAGATTAAGAGAGGTAGGATCAGTTGCACTAGCTGAGGATCTGTCCTGGGAGGTGATGCTGTGCCATCTCCTGGGAATGTGCGTATCATACATGACTTAATTTTGGCTCCAGAAATTAATACTGTTGTCTGGGGATGTGCTGTAGGCAGTAAACCTCCTGAAACTATTTGTAGCATAATGAGGCATGACATTGTTTGTCACACTGTTGTATTAAAAATATTTATTGACGTTAACTGAAGTAAATCCCCCATGCAGTGAACAACATCTGCTTCTACGCCTGGCAATTTGTGGGGGTCACTCATTTATGGTCAGTAATCAATACAGGTTTAAATGAGAATTGCAAACTCAATTGAACTGGCATTTTCTTCTGCAAATAATGACCACAGGCTTTCTATGTGGGTTAGTGAAAAAGTACAGATGGATTTAAAACTGAATAGAATGAAAACTCCTCACCCTACTCCAACAGAAGATAGGAATTACTTATTTTAAATTAAACAACTTGATTACCGAATCAAAGCTGATAGTTTGGCAAGGGCTTCACTGACAGTCAAAATGAGGATGTAAGAAGAAAGGTAATGCCAGAAGCCATAAATCAATGTGAAATACAATATTTAAATAAACCATTATGCAGAAACATATTTGATTCATCAGGTTTGACCTGGATAACTTCTAATAATGAGGGAACAACATGGTAAGTCAGGATTAGTGATCCAACAAATAAGACATTCTGGGAAAAACAGTATAGAATCTACAAAAGCATCTATCCTCTGATACTGCTGACCTGAAGATACTAGTCCACCCTGTCACACAGATAAGCCTTTATCCACATGCTGCCATGGCAAAGTCATCAGGCTTTCATGACAATGAATGTTTGAATATAAAGCACAGGTGAGATATAGTACCTATTATTACTGGGGACCAGTGTGTGAGAGAAAAACATATTGTACTGGTTTCCCTAATTCGGTTGTCATTGAAATGCAGATATTTACAGTAAACTCGGGTGCTGTTTTGAAAGGAGGAGGTAAAAATCTTTTGTTAAAGTAATGTAGGTTAGCCTGATAGGTACAGGTACAAATAGCCAACAAAAGGTTTGCACAGCATTATTGTCTTCAAAGTTTTGGGGATTTTTTTCCCCATTATATTGTCTTGACTTGTTTGCAGTTAGTATTTTCCATCTTTTTAAGTTCATGAACTTAACTGAATTACTTCTCTGAACATCTTAGGAAGGAGAATTTCCAAAATTCTGATTGCATTCCCTACTTGATTATTGTGCATTTTCAACTGCGTGAATGAGATCCAGAGTCCGGATATTCCAAGCTAAAGGATGCCTAAATGCACTACTTTCTCTTTGCTTGTTTTGTAACCATGGGCAAAATTTGAGAGTGTGCCTGCTCTTATTTAGTCCCAGATCTTTATTTAGCCCAGAAGTAGAAACTCCAAATTATATGCTGGACCACATTCATCTTTCTAAGAAGTGGATACACACCCACTTAGCACTAAGGTTAATAAATAATATGACATACTCTCTGGCAGTTTACATCTTCACTTATCTCACTGCTGACTTTTGTCCAGAAGTTCACATGGAAGTGGTACATATTTTTCTGAAACTTCTGGCTCTGTTTCAACTCATGATGGTCCTTTGCTGATGACACCAATGCTTCCCTTGATTTTCCACAAGACACTTTAAAATAAACATGCCAGGACCAGTTCTTCAGTTCAGCAAACTGAACTGTGAGAACTGGTAACTAAACAGTAACTGAGACCAGCTCATCCATCATAACATTTAGAAACATCTTGAACTACACTGATGCAGTTTTAAAACATCCTGATATAGAATCAGCAGTTAGCAACCAAATGCTTTCATGCTGTTTTCCACCAAAGGACAGGGATTTGTAGGAGCAACATAACCATGACACTTAATTAACAAAATGAAAAATATAAATGTTAATAATCACCTAGTTTTGGAAGAGAATAGCTCAAACCAAAATACTGTTCAAAGAAGTCGAATACAATTTTTGTTACATTTGCTGCATATTGTGCCGTGTGTATTTGCTGTGGCTGGGCGTAAACTCTCAGCTGTAAAATACAGAGAGACAATTAGAAAAGTTTTCAGTTAAAAGGAATCAGGTGTCAAACACTGAAAAGACATTTAGCATACATATCTATAACACTGCAGGTTTTCTCAGAGACTGGCCTGAACACTGAATTCTGTTCCCTATCACATTTATTAAACAAAGTTTTTCAAATGTTGTACGTAAGAGAGATCAAGTGAAAATAATCTGTGCACACTTTCCACTGTTTGTCTGAAGTGTAAAACTTCAGACAAGACCCATGTCCAGAAGCTCACAGTGGCCAAGCCTGGAGCAGGGCCTGAATGCGTACCAGCCCCTACTTCCCCATGGCCTGGTTTTCTCAAGAAGGAGACCTGAGCAAGCACAGTCAAAGGGGATCCACTTGTTCTGAGCAGCTCAATGATCTTGACTGATCCCATCAGATCAATCTTTAGGACCACATCTGTATTGAAATGTGTCAGAAGTCCATAGCACCTTATGTTATTCAACTTCTTCCTATCTTTCCTATGTGCTATCATCATAGTTTCCTCTTGTCCTTGTATGTTTGAAGATCTCAAACCTGCTGAAGACAGTGCATTTACCAGATCTGTGACTCTTCCCAGACATGCTGGCCCATGCAGGTTGAGTTGCTGTTTGACCAGGACCTTGGGCCACACAGCCACCCAGTCACAGCTTTGGTGCCTTCTGGGTTGCTGTGCCCTAGGAAATCATAGGCAAAAATCAGCTCTCTCTTTTATGGCCAAGCAAGTCTGGGAAAACTGGCACATTTGGTAGCCCTGTGTGTGATGAGTGGCCATTACTGTGCTCCTCTTGCATATCTGAATGCAAAAAATGATGTGTTGAATGCTGACCTTTATGTCCTTGAAATATAAAGTGCCTGGGACAGATTTGGCTATTGCTGTCACGCAGTAGGAAACAAGTTCTGGAGGACTGGAGTCCTTATGGCACCCATGCCCATGATGAGGAGGCCTGCAGCTTGAAAAAACCTTTTGAGAAGTTATCTTCACATTGTGAAGACAAAGTTTGAGTTCAGAATTCATGGAGTATTTTGGGGATCTTTCCCTCAATCTTTGTCCCACAGCCTGCTGGAGCTGTATGTGAGCTGTTCTCTTCCCTGTCCCCGAAAATCTCCAGTGTGGATGGGATTTCTATATGGAGTGAAGTTTCTGGTTTTAGGAAAACCAATCCATCTCATCTTGCCAGCTCCATGACTCTTATGAATGGGCCACATTCATCTGACTACACTGGTGTGGCTTGTTTACTCCTTCAGTGCTGTCTTACAGCCAGGAGTTTAGGGCCCAAGCTGAGCAAAGGAGCTGGTTTATTCCCGGAACTCTTTTGGAGCCGAAAACACATTGATTTCAATACCATAAAATTACACTTCCTCCAATGAGAGGGGAGGATGGGAAAGCAGTCAGAAATAAAGCTGGAACAAAAAAAAAAAAACAAAACCAAAAAAAGCTTATGAAATTCAATCGGGAATCCATTCAGCTAGGGGATTTCCCCCAGGGTCAGTTTGCAATTACAATCTGCAATTTCCACTTCTGTAAGCTCTTTACCCAATTTAGCAGTTTTCAGTCCCCTAGCTGATCCATTTTAATGGTTTCCAAAACCTTCAGCCTGCACTAGAACTGACTCTGGGTTTCATTTGTATAATCTCCTCCGTGATTTTCCAAACCAGACATTCGGAACCTGACAGGTAATCAGTTCAGGAGCATTGTTTCCAGCTGTAGGCACATTTCCCACCATTGATTCCATGAATGTCTTTGCTAGGGCTTTCAGAGTGAATGACATAGTTTTAAAATCATTTACTATGTCATGTTAACTGTATGCTCTTGCCGTAGTTTATGGAAGTAATTTATGGATCATGTGGATACTTTCTGCTGGATGAGGGATTTATCATTAGAAATTTACACAGCAAACTATGGAATGTTCTTTTCAGTAGTGGGTGAATCTAAATACCTCATTGCTCAGCTAGTCTACGAAGCTCTTGGACAGCAAGCCTTAGAAAGCTTAGAAGAATAACTTTCTATATATATGATTAAAAACCCTAAAGACAGTCTGGTTTTCCTGGGGAAAATGTAATTTTTAGTGATGGATCTTACACATGTATTTTATATTGGTACCACTATGTCCATGTTAAGAGAAAGGAAAAAGTTATGATTTTAACCTCACTTAAACCTCAAGTTTTCTTGTGCAGGCAAGTCCTCAGACATTGTTTAGTGAGCAGCGTTAATAAAATATGTAGTAACCAAGGCCTGAATTAGAAGATGTTTCTTCAGGCAACCTCTGTACTGACATGAATACCCCTGCTTCCACACACACACACACTTTAATTACCATGTTTCAGTGAACACTCCCTTCTATTTAGAAAAGCTACAACCAGTCAGGAACATTGTGGGCTGTACTGTTTTGCTTGGGGAAAAAAAAACAAATAGTGACCTCAGGGCCATACTCTGGAGCGTGGCATAGACAAGCAGTGAATGTTTAACTTCTGCATGTAGAAAACAATGCTACACACTTCTTCAGTACATTTTTTTCCCTACTGCACTATGTTCTGCACAAAAATCTAGACAAATTCTGATTCTTAAAGGAACTAAACTCTAGATAATAACTATTGAGACCAAATCGTCAAAGCCCTGTCCCCTGATAATGAGTGGATCAGCTATGCTGAAGAGCAATTGGTTAACAAAACTGTGTAAGTGGGTGGCCTAAAAAGGTACTCTTGTGAATTACTTAGCCAAACAGCAGGTAACTAAGAATCATACATCTCTACCTCAAACCAGGCTCCATTTGCTTGTCTAAGTGTAATTTAGCTTTAGTTATTTGTCAAGTAATAACATAAGCATACAGCATGACACTAGCGAGGGCACAGAGGGAGGCCTCAGCACAGTGCTATGACAGGAAGTCTTTGCTAAGAGCTGAATCAGAACTTTGGAGACTTCTACAAAACAGATTTTAACATCAGTGAACAGCCTTAAGCAGGGAAGGATTTGATGAGCTTTTTCAGTTAAAGAAACTAAGGAAGAGCTAACTTGCTAAGGGAACAGTAGCCTGGCTGGGGTTTTATTCTAGATTCCCTGTCCATTTGTGACACTGTCTCCAGAAAACGAGGAAACCACTGCCAGCTCATGTGAACAACAAGACCATGTTACATAAGGTGAAAGGAAGGGAAAAAGCAAGGGCATACAGCCCTAAGGATTACTCTCTGTATCAGATGAGAAAAAGATCTAAAGCAATAAACAATTAACAGCAGGTTGAGTGTCCTAAACTAGGTTTAGGCTAAAGGAGGAGTTTCTGTTGAGGGGCAAGTTGTATTTCAGATTTCAGTTTGTGATTCAATGTAATGTCTTGTGATCTCTTTACGCCTGTTCAGCTACACCTCCAGGAGATTTGAATCTAAGCAAGAAATGGATTGGCTTGCCTACTGCATCTAAATGAAGGAGCTATTTTAATTTAATGGATTCGGATTCAAACCTATTCACTTCATTAGGGCATCTACCAAACATCCATCTGTTTAGGCAGACACTATCACTTCTATACTTATTTTTACAGAACTCACACTGGGCAGTTGCCTATTGCTACTGTTGTAAAATAAAGCCAGTACATAATGGCACATAGCACTTCAGTCCTATGTCTCAACAGCTGTAATAACACCAAGTTCTTAGAGTCACACTTTTTAACCCACAGAAAACTACAGTATTTGTATTCATGGCCTGTGACTCTCCCATACCCCCTAACTTGTACATTCCTTCAGTCGCCGGGCTTTGAGTCAGGGATCAGTTCAGACAAAGAGTGCTCCTTCCACACCTGTGTGCTCATACAAGACGTACTGACTGGGATCTCATAAAGATGGGAGACTGGGAAGAACTGAAAAACACTGTATGTAGTCAAGGTCAGAGGGACCACTGTTAACAACAAATCTGATAAAATAGGCTGCATAAAATAAGCTATAGGAAAAGGAAAAATATGTCCCTGTTTGTATAAAAAGAGATTTAAAAAAAAATGCAAATCAAGACACATCTGTCATCTGAACCATGTTCAGGCTGCAGGAGGACTTACAGGTTTTCCACTGGCGGATATTCTCTCTACCCAGTCAAACTGGTGCACTGCAAAGCATACCAAGTAAGTGCTCATGGGGACTGACTTCTCAAAAGTTGTTAGATTCCAGCCATCGCCGAGCTGTACAGTTTGCTGCAGAAATGCAAGAATAATCAAATTGATTTTTGAAATTGCAAACACATGCATAAGAGTACAATATTTGTATGAAGGCTGCAGCTGCATAGGAAAAACAAATCACCTCTCCAGGTCTGCCTCTTCTGGCATTTCATTTCTGAAGGCATGAGAACAGACATTTTTCTTCTGCAATATGTGAAATGGTACTTTGCTTTTTTGGCACTTAATAGGTTTACCTTGTTCTAATTTTCATCAGGGATTTGAAATCGTTCACATGAACAGGAATTTTGCCAACAGGTATTTTCTGGTGTATGCCGTGTTTTGTTCTTGCAATAGTTGCATAAAATAACATCACTTTGGACAAAGCAGAGAAGAGACTGAATTCTCTCCTCTCTTAAACACACGCATCACATATTTAAGTCATGAAGCAGGGATGCTACCTGGGATAAAGACCAGTCTAATGAATCTATCCTGAACTCATTCAAATACAAATGAGCACTGCTAATTGGTGGGTTGCTTAAATGTACATAAAATTTAGTGCTTATCATAGTTTTAATTTTGCAAATCAATTAAGAAACATTCCTGATTTTCCCAGATGGTTTTTCCTCTCAGTTTGCTGACAACACTAAATAGGAAGGGGCGGACACTGACCTCTTCTTTCCCATGGCCAGTGACAGAACTCAAGGAAATGGTGTGAAGTTTAGTAACGGCAGGTTTAGGTTCGATTTTAGGAAAAGGGTTTTCACCCAGAGGGTGAAAACTGGAACGGGTTCCCCAGGGAAGTGGTCACAGCACCAAGCCTGACAGAGGTCCAGAAGCACTTGGACAATGCTCTCAGGCGGATGGTGTGACTCTGGGGGTGTCCTGTGCAGGGCCAGGAGTTGGACTTGATGATCTTGATGGGTCCCTTCTAAGTCAGCTTATTCCATGATTCTATTCAAAATATATATTTCTTCTATTCCTTTTCTGCTATAGTCTGGTAATTTTTGTGCTTCTGACTGGATGACTAACTTAAATAGAACAAAAGCCAAAAGCATATTAAAGACATTAGCCTTCTAGAGATACAGGGGTTCATGAGATTTGTTTGTTATAAACTCAATAAAGCACAGACAGTTAATGTTACAGGTAATATGATTCCATGAGCAAAAAAACCTTTTCACAGATATATTAATAACCCCTTTTCACAAAGGTATTCACAATCCACCTTTCCATTATTTTACCCATTTTGACTCTATTTTGATATCTTTTGTTGTTTCAACAAAGTCAGTACTTGAGTGGGAAAAAAAATTGAGAAAACTCAACTCCAGTGAAAAATGCAAATGAAATGTACAAGATTCTGATTTTGCTGATCTGATTTTGCCATGTGCTGATTATAAAGCTCCACATCACCCAAACTACTACAGGACACATAACATACAGTGTGCCTTGCATTTAGAAACTGTTCCATGTCCATCTGTGGAAAAGATTTTTCCCAAAGTTCTTTCACTCCAAAGACCAGAGCTACTGACCTTGACCAGATGAAAAAGTACTCTGCTATAATCCCTTAGTCAAACCTCAATATTAATTCAGCATAATCTACATCTTCTTATCTGTACTTGCTTTTTAGAAAATCAATTAAGAAGCAGTAGTTAGCCCTTTGCAAGCTTATTGTAGGTCCATACTAGAGGCAAGGTCCACATGTCAAGGTGTAAAGTAAATCTCAAAATGCAATAAATCTTGATAGCATACAGTGTTATCCCCTTACTTCCTTGCTCATACCCTCACTTATCTGAGGTCTGTGAGGAAAGGTACAGCACTCTCATGTGTTTTTCATCGAAGTGCCTGGTACTCTTCTAGGTATCACAGAAAAATTTTTAACAACAGTGGGTCAGAGCTTTAAATGTGCAAAGGGTATGGATGCATCTGTATCAGCCTGGTAATAGATATCTCAGCTGCATTGCTAGGAGAATAAGTTTGGGGAACTCTAAATAAGACAGTACACAGTAAAGAAGACCTTTTTTTCCTGAGTGGGGGAGTGATTGGAAAAATGCAAATGCCAGTAGCCTGGAGGCTGGAAGCTCTTTTTTCTATCTTTCTTTCTTCTTTTTTTTAAACTTGGCACTTTATCTCCCACTTCAGAACTTATTAGTAGAATCACACAATAGACTACACATTCAGTTGAACTATTCAGTAGAAACTATCATCTGAAAGCCATTCAGTCGTCTTCCAGAAGGCCCAGAGGTAGCTAATTGATGCCATTGAATTTCATACAAAACTTGGAATTTGACACACTAGGTCTAGACATGGATTATTTAGGAAATTACAGACATGGTGGAATGACAAATGTCCACACCCATGAGCTGACAGATGCAGTTTCAGATCCTCCATTATTAAAAATAATAATCCTAGTCTTTCTAGCTCGCAGGATTCTTTGCCATTAAATTGTGATCAGCCGATCCTCATTTTGGACCATTATTCAGTTTTAATGATTATTTTAGACTTTCCATCTGGGAAACAGCTGTCTTTCAGAGTACCCATTCTCCGAGCCTACCCATTTGACTGAAAAACCTGCCAAAATCTATTTATAGTTAGCAGAGGATACTCACCTAGGATATCTGAACAGAGGGTCAGCTGGCTAACGACAGAGGAGATGCTTCATTTTTGCTTTGGATTTGACTGTGTGGTGCCATATTGTGTGCTGGTGGACCACTTCGAATCCTAACCAGCCAACCAGTTCTGTTCATGCAATATTTATTACCCGTGAGTTTTACAGTGCCTGAGTGGTAGAGTCTGTGAACCTGCAAGAAACTGGCAACCCAGACTACCTTTCAGTGGCTCTACAGAACCATTCCACTTAGGCAGCAGTTGGGAAAGACATACCTGTACTGGCATGTTTGAAAGTGCTTGGTATGCTTCTTGATGGATGATGGATATGTTGTAAGTTGCCTTTTTGTTTGGCTCGTCAAAGCAGGGAAATGATTTCCGTGCATCTGTTGGCTCATGATCAGTAGCTGCAATGCTCCTGAAACAAACAACACATTGGCAAGGTTTCATTATATAGCTTTGAAATCTTGTCTGTAATTTCTAAGCATATTTTTTTAATAATTTCACAAATTAAATTCAAATATTCGTGTGTATTTTTCCATTCATAAAAGCAGATGACATTAGAAATGCATGAGCTGACATTGCACAGTCAATCTGTCATCAACATCCTCTAGGTTTCAGAGCAAAAGCTAATGCAAATTGCTTATCATCAAATACTTTTAGGAGCCAGGCAATAAAATAGGAATGAACCCTCATGGATAGTGAAAATTCTGCTCTCCCTCCTGCTGAGCTTTCCCATTGATTTATGCACCTAAAATAAAGATCTGATTATATTGCCTGAAAGGAGTAAGTCACTCCAAGAGTATTTTACCCACTACAGCATATTTTGGGATTAGGGTCTTGAACATCTCCTGAAGCGACACCCTGAAGTTGTGTAAATGCCAATAAATCTCATCCTGCTTGTGTGTTTCTTTTTCTGCGTTTACCACATACAGTTTTCTCCTGGTGCTGTTATGCTCCCCTGACTCCATTAGTGAAACTGCTGCAGAAAGCATGGAAAGCTCAGGTGAACATCCCAGTACATAACTGATGGTATGCAAGCTGTGTTGAGGGGGCTAGAAAGTCATCTCAGTTACGTAAAACCAGCTGGAAGAGCTAGACAATAGGGGTCATGTAAAAACATAAGGTGAAGGTTGTGAGTGTTCATACTGTGCTTGCTTCTCTCAGTGACACTGGGCTCTCCCATTAATGACCCACACAGTGGCAGAGCATATTCTCCAGTGATTGATGGTGAAAGGGATCACAGATGCTCCTTCAATTAATGTGGAATGTTGAGCATTTTCTGACAGCACTTCTACAGCTGCTCCAACCATATTAAGGTAGTTTTTCTTTCCAGAAAGTAATTTAAAAGTGTACATCATAAATTACAGATATGCAGCAATCCTACAAGCTCACTTGACAACCAATTTTTCAATGCTTCTGTTGCCCTTGGCATTTCCCTGTGACAATTAAATACTAAACTGGTCATTAGGAACTTGTAGCAGCAAGGATCATTTAGAAGCCCGACGGAAGTAATATGTCTGGGTTCTTTCCATTCATGTTCCTTGGAATAGTAGCTCAAAGGTTCATGGGCAGAAAGCATAGCAACATTCACCTTAACATAATTTCAGACTCAATATTGAGTTTCTTTTGCTTGGTGCATTCTTTGCTGTCACTCTCTACTTTTCATAGGATTTGAGAGCTATTTCACAATTAAGTTAACTCCAAGCCTCCAGGGCAATACTTCACAGCTATTAGTTAAAAACTTGGCTATATATTTTGACACATTTATGTCTTGTTCCTACAGACTGATAACATTGTGATATATCTGTTGATTTATAAGGTGATAATCCATCTATCCTCATATGTTTGTGGAGGCAGACAGCCATTAGGAGTGAAAAACCTTAGCACTACCCTTCCTATAGGCTAGATGATGAGAACTCCAGACTACGGCATGCATAGAAGTGGCAGTAGAAACATGAAATGTTGTAATTCACTTTCAAACTGCTTTATGTAGTTTTTAGATAAGATTTTCTTCACTTCTTGGTGGCTTCTGCTCTTGATGTCCAGACCTTTAAACGTGAACTGGAGATGGCAGTTGTAAACATCATAGTACTAAGAAGTGAAGATCTGGCTGAGATTACATCCAGCTGTTTTCAAAATAAAACAGTGATGCATTTAGAACCATGATGACTTTTCGGTTTTTTTCCCCTCCCCCAAAGTACAAGGTGTTAGTGTCAAATGCTTCCTCCCCACAAAGTACAAGGTGTTAGTGTCAAATGCTTCCTCCCTGCACTAATTAAAGCATTTTTCTCCTACTCTTTCTTAAAATTCCGATTCATTGCTTCTTCTGAGAAAACTTTCTCTTTGAGGAAGAAAATCAGGAGTGTTACTTTTGTACACAGAAGAAAATTTTGCCCTTCTGTATGCAACAAAATCCCAAATACATCCCTGTTAGACATGTCCCAGCCTCTTGTTCTCTTACGGACAACAGAGAGAATTCCTACAAAAGAAAAGCCATACCTTGTCACTAACAGTAGTGCAAAATCCAAGCCAGCTACTGTGACACGTTTGTATTATTTGTAATATTAAGGAAAAAATACAAGGGGGCTTTAGCACATTCCTTGGGAGAAACTAATGACTTGAATAACCCATTACACCAGGCAAGGACTCTTCTTTTGCTCCTTTCCAAAATATCTGAAAACAATACAAGTGTAATGTAGTTATGCTCACTGCATCATGCAAAGCAGGGAAGGACTGTCATTCCTTTTTCATCAATGGGGAAATGAAATGCACAGACAGAGGAATAGTTTTACCAAAGGACTTAAGTGCTTACAGCTAGATTTGGGAACCCACAGGAGCATCTAGGCAGGTCTATGCTCAAAATCTACATTTTCAATGTTTCTGCTTTCCTGTTCCCTACCTGCATGTGCACATCAATTTAAATAGTCATGATTCCAAGGTATCTCAAGACCTGCTTCAGGGCATGTCCAAAAGTACCTTTTTCCTGATGGGGACTGTGTGATCTGTCTGAACAGGATCCCCAAATGAGGCGCTCTTCTCTCTAAGCCTCGCAAGGATCCCAGACTTAGAAGCCTGTTCATCTACCTGTTTTCTGCAAAGTGTGGGGGGAGATTTGAATCTAAGCAACAGCAGAGCCTGGACATGTGCCCAGTTTGTAAACAAAAGGCCGTACAGCAATGCTTTGGCAAACCTTTGCCTTTACAGATAAACACCTGGGGAGCAGCTCAGCCCTAGGAGCTGACTTTCCAGCATTATTAAGTCTCTCAAAAGGTCCTGCTGCTTCTAACACTGCACAGAAGGGATAGTAGAGTAGGTTAATTACATGTTGGATCTGCTTTTCACCTCAGCCCCCTTCTCTTTAACATCCACTATTAATAGACTTGTTTGATCATTGCTATTACCTGATCTGATTTGTATTTACTTGCAATATGACAAGAACAGAACTATTTGGGTTGAAATTTTCCAAGGGTGGTGTCTACCTCAGGCAAAGGCAAAATAAAAAAAGCTATTTCCAGTCAGCATTGTTTTTGAGTAGAAAGCCTGGGGAAAATGCATTTTTAATAAGTACTGAAACCCTCCCCTCACTGTCCTTCCTCACCCCATCCTATCCCCTATCCTCTGCTGCACAGCAGCAACTTGGCTGGTGGTTGCTTTACTTTCAAAGCTGTAATTACCACTACCACGTACATCACCTCTGCCGCTCCCACAAACAATCTGCTCAAACTCAATCACATGAAAAATATTTCAGAATTTACCATTCACTCATTCTTACTAAAGCCATTCTCAAGCCTAACAAACACACCCTCAAGTTCCTTTCTGCATTGAGAGTTTTCAGACTGCTGGCTAGGATCATCCTTGCAACTGCAGCTTCCATCATCCAATTCAAGAAGTAGGAGCAGTCAAAGCGAGCTCACATTTTATGCTTTCTTTAGTTTTAAAGCTCTCCTTTCTTCCTGGCATCAGATGCTTGGCTCTTATCTACCTATGCTGTCTGGATTTGAGGGAAAGGCACTCACCTCTCCTTCTCTGCAACTCAGAAGACCTGTGTTCTGGTCCTGCTGTTCTGGTGTTGTGATAGACCTGGGGCTATAAATTTAATATCTAGAAATCCTTCACCAATGAAAAAGAAGTAACATACCTCAACTTAGAAGGATGCTAAGAGGTTGAACATTAAAACTGCTGTGGAGATGTCAGATGCTCTAAGTGTGAAATCGAAGCTGCACAAAGTGTAGAACCAAAGCACCTTTCAAGTCAGAGCAATGCTGAGGTCATAGACAAAGGAAAACAAGAGGAAAAGAGCTGCCTGGTGTTCGAGCTGTTCCCTGCATGACTTGTCCACAGGAAAAATCAATGTATGCTTTATCATCTACCTCTTGGATTTGCTGCTGCTGGTGCCTGTCACTGCTGCTACTCTTGGCATTGCCCGTCAGTGGTTGAATGGAGCTGATGAGACTCTCGCTCATTACACCATTGTCCCATGAGGGCAAAGAAATGCCATGAAAACACATCAATGTTTCTCCATGTTCCTGCTACAGGGCCTTGTAAAAGTCTAGCCAATTTTATGTCCCAGCTGTAAAGGCTGGAATGAGTCACTTCAGAAATGTAAATATCAGAAAATGGGTGAATGTCCTCTTCATATATTAACTGAAAAGAAAAGCCTTTCAGCAGTGGGCAATGGCTTTTTCAAGCTTCCACCCTGAAATTGTGCAAACCTGGCAAGTGAAATGGGTTAGCTGAATTGGTAGAGGCTTTGTAATCTTTCAATAACTGTTGATGTATTAGCAAGAAAGAGATGGAGCACAAAAAAAAAGTAAAAGGTAACCTTGGTTGTTTGGACTTTCCTACATATAATTTAAACCAGCTGCAAAAGAGACAGGGAAGTTCTGGTTTGAATATTCCTCAGGCTTACAACATCAAGGAGTTATGTTATCAGGAAAACTATCAGAAGAACATTTTTCACCAAAACTGTTACCTTGGAGATAACAGGAGAGAGTGGTGATAGTTGTATGCTATTTATTGTACTATAGAGATTAAAACAGGCCTTGATCCCTCCAGCTCTTTGAGGGAGCCGTTCAGTTCAAAGGTAAGCTCATACCAGTAGAGTTTGAAAAGATTTTCCATAATAATAACAACAACAACAACAACAACAAACCCCTCATCTCTCCAGCCCACACTCACTAGTCAGCAGACAAAGGGTTTTGAACCCCTTTCATTTAGGGGAATGAGAAAACTAAAGAACAGCCCAGAAATGTCAGCAAGTTGGTGAGAGACAAGACTGAAAAGCTGAAACAGGAATAGAGCAGGCCTGAGCAAGTAAAAATAGAGAAGAAAGTTTAATAAATAAAACTGCTTTACTTGATCTGTCCGTTCTCAGTATAGGTGGTCCTATAAAACCCAACCAGTGAACCATTCAGCCAGCCTTGAAACTTCAGGGTGAGTACATAGGGATCATTTTCATCAGCAACAGGGAGCTCTGCTGCTGCCTTCATCACTACGTATTCTTGTGGCTTGTACTCAAAGCAGTCATTCAGAGCAATCTGCTGTCCTGAAGATTTCCGGAGTGTGGGTATTTCTGTAACCTTGGTCTCTCGCAGGTGAAGCCACAGGGAGCTGGTTGGTTTTTCCAAAGCAATAGATATACTGACTGTCCCAGTGTAAGTGTCTTTCTCCATTTCAGGCTTGATTTCCAGATCATAGTGGACAGGCTTGACATAAGTGGGCAGCCTAAAATCTCTCCAGTCTCCAGTCTCATCATTCTTGGAAGGACAGGGACCCAAATCCACTGGAGGAGGAGGCTGAGCTGTTGTCGTCTGATCTGTTGTTGGTTGCTCTGTTGCCGTTGGAGGTTTAGGTCTGCTCAGACCCACACCAAGCCCCACAGCAAGTCCTACAATGACCACGACTCCACAGATGATAGCCACATGCTTTGTCTTCATGCAGTACCTCTTGGACTTCTCATCCTCAAAATCCATGCCCTCCATCTCTGCTCCTGGGTCTGTTCTCAGAGCAAAACATTAACCACAAAAAAGGTTATTAGTCACTTCAGCACTTGCATTCAGTAAACTCAGCAGTTGTGGTTTATATTTTAATTGTGTAGCTATAGCTTTTCTCTGCCTGTCTCCTGCACCTCGCTTTCCACGAGACACTCTTTTAATTAAAAACAACATGCATTTGGAGGAAATGTGAATGATCAAAAGACGTGCAGCTGGGCTGGGAGACTGAGGGAACTGACACAGAAGAACATTGTTTCTGCCGTGCTCCCCTTATAAGCAGTGCAACCCCACCCCCCAGCCCCTCCTGTTCTGGCCTGAGTTAAATATAAAACAGTGCTATGTTAATCAGCAGTCAGGAGATGATCAGATGCCAAAGCTCTGTCAGCAGCTTTCAGAAGGAGTTTGCAGATAGAGGTGTAACTGCTCCAAACCCTCAACCTTCACCACTACCTCTTCCTTTTTCTCCTCTTCTGTGTCTTGTTTAGGGTTTTGAGGTTTGGGTTGGGTTTTTTTTTTTTTCCTCTTACTAACAAAGATTTCCTTGAACTTCCACACTATAGTCTGTGAAATGACATCTCAAAACTTGCAAAAATCACATATATCTTTCAGTTGTTTCCCTTCTTTTCTGGGTTCATTTACCTTTGCCGCGTAACTCAAGGCAGTCATAGACAGATGAATGCACAGTGGAACAATAAATTTTGATCACTGCTTCAAACTTTAAAAGTTGTCTAATTCCTCTCCCCCTCATAGGGCCAGTTTTCCAGGAGATTGACCATAACCATGCATGCAAGCTGGTAGCCTGGGTTAGCATTGCTTTGTTGGTCAGTACAATTACAGTGCTGCCTGAGAACCCTTGCTGTGAGGGACACTTCTAAGTATGATTTATGCACTACAGATCTAATTTAGCATTTATTGCTTGTCATCACAATGTGGCAATTCATTGAAGCAAATTAACTGAATAGAGCCTGATTCTGCTTGAGGGAACTTATTGTAAGTAAGGCCTTGCTAAGCCTGCAAGCAAGATGTTGCTAATGCAGTATGAAACTGAGCACAGCAGTAGTCTTGACCTTGTTTGATACTGGACCAAAGGAAAATAGTGTACAATAGAAATGTCAGTCCCTGCATCTCTTAACCCTCTTTCTCCACTTATGTAGTCCAGCTGAGTAGATTTTTTAATCAGGCTCATCAGTTTGCCTTCATGCCTCCTGATTTAGTTTATTAGGAGACAGATTATGACCACTCTTTACATCAGTTACAACTCTCTGACTACTTAGCCATGCCTCCTTTCTTTTCTTCTTTTTCCTTTTCCTTTTTCCCCTTCCCTTCCCTTCCCTTCCCTTCCCTTCCCTTCCCTTCCCTTCCCTTCTTTTCAGATGGATGAAGTTTCACCTGAATGGATTAACACACGCTTCGAGTGAAATGCACTAAACTGGGGAATTTCACGCAGTCTCTTTAGAAATGGATCTGTTCATAAGCCACACTTCAAAATACTGTCAGTCACCACAGGGAACTTTAGCCACCCAGTTTGCAACAGCACTCTTCCAGCACACTGCTATTTATATATAGTTTTGTTTTGAAGGCAAGGGTTTCCTATAGGAATGGAGAAATAAAAAGGTCTTTTTTTTTTTGTAGATCATCACATTAACTCTTACGTATTTTCGAAAGCGAGAAACTGATGCAAAAAAAAAGATCAAGCAGAAAGCTAAAAATCTGTTTCACATTATGCCTGTTTTTATTGTTTCCCATTTCTCTGCTGTGATCAAAACTAGATATGACATGGGAAACCAGTGCCCTTTAATGGATTGAGTAAGAATTCAACTTCTAGCAATAGAGCCAGCAGTGGAGATCATAGTCTTAACATTTAAAACTATTTCATCCTTTCTTTTGTTCTGATTGGGCAGGACAAGGAAAAAGAATTGCAATAGATTTTTAAAAATACATCTGTAGCTGAAGAAGGCTGTAAGTGATGAAATAGTAAATGTGTCTTGATTTCAGGTATTATTTTTACATCACTCCCATTTTCATTTTCCTTAGCTACGAGCTTTTCTGTTACATTTTTAATCTGAAGATGAAAAATGCTGTTTGAGCTTACAGTCTGCAGAGCAGGTTATTTACTGTAGTTTTGAAGAGACTTGGAAGATTTCTTCACTGGTAACAATTACCTCTTTCAGGAAGAGCTAGAAAACAAATGTGGATGAGCTAGTCCTAAGCAGCAAATGAATATGTATTTCTTATCTTAAGCCCTGAGGACAATACTAGTAGTAAAGTCCATTACAAGCTGTCAGTCAAGAGCAGTAGTGTAATTATACACAGGTTCTAGCATTGATCTTCTCTTTGTAATAACAGAGGTTACAACCTAGTTGCAGCCAAAAGGAGATCTATTTCAGGTATGGGTAACTACGAGCAGACTTACTCCTCCCACATCCGAAACGTGCTTGGTTACTGACACTCCTGCAGTCAGCCGGCGGTGCTAACAAGCCTCCCAGATGCCAGTGACCCAATATACATGTCCAAGGATAAACAGGGCCCAGACTATTAATTCCTCTACACAGGAGCAATGCAGGAGGGCAGAGCTCCCAAAAGCAATGCCAGCATTCCCCCCTGCTCGGCTGTCTCCAGGCAGAAAGGGGCAGGGAATAGGATCTACCTCCCCAGAGAGGAGAGCACCATGACCCTCAAGGGCATGGTATAGATACTTTGTTTATCCTCTCCCCACCCGCATAAGATGGTGGATACCCATCTGGAAGGTCAAAGAAACCCCCCCACCCCCAAGCTGCTCCAGCACAAACTACAAGCGTGACTGCAGGCAAGTGTTGGCCAAGCTTGGATTGGATTAGATTGCTTTAGATCAACTTCTAGAAAGAGATTTAAACAGTCTTTGCAGTCACCTGGGCAATGCTAACACCTGTTATAATTTGTTTGGTGTTGTTTTTTTTTATCCAATCAATTTCACCTCAAGCTAGGATTTAGTTCCCAGTTTGCACCAGAGTTAGCACAACTAGCTTAACCCTGCCCCTTTGGATACCTAAAATGCAGGGGGGTATGGAATCACCCTGCTCTGCCATGACACTGCTGATGTGGACATGTACATGCTTGTCGGAACAATATCCAGATAACTTTTCAGACAACTACCAGGAATGTAATGAATGCTAATTTTTATCCACAAATTGTCAGCCATTCATTTCCAGTGTAATTTCCAATCTTATGTATAGAAAGTGGAATAAAATTTCTGCAAGTGACAGCCAGGATCAACACTAGGAAAGGCCTGCTCCAGGCCTGCAGGGAGATGTTGCATACTCCCAGGATATCCTTAATTGAAGCTGACAATGAGAAAAGAGCTGCTCTGGAAAGCATCAAAATCATGAAAATAAACGAAGTACATTGAAAAAAAAAAAAAAGGAAAAAGCTCCACTGCCACTCACAACAAATGAAACTCCTCTGAGCCAAATCATCCTTGGAATAACATGAAACACTTACTGGGCCTATGCCAAGGAGCTCTTTGTCTCCCTGTGTCCAGGGACTTCAAGGCAACATGAGGGCAGCAGAGTCTAAGGACCTCTGATTCCCTTCTGCTCTCTGAGATGCCCTTGCTGCAAGATTTTGGAATAATAAATGGATCCTCTCTGCCTCCATGAGGAGGAATTTGTCTCTCTTTATGCTAAAATAACACTCCTTCGATTTTTCATTGCAAAATAAGAAGACATGAAGCAATCTGCTGTAGTGACTGCTTTCTGGCAGAGCTGCACTTGTAGATTTCTCCCCTGTGGCCCCCTACCAAAAAAATCTTTAGGACATTAATTTTAGAAATATGAAACCGCTTAGAGTGTTGTTCCACCAGATCAGAAACAAACGTTGTCAGAAATAATTCCCTTGTCCAGTGTTTTCCTGTGTCTGTAATGACTGATTTTTTCTCTATCTTTTGGCTTTGAATCCTCTAGTAATCATTAATCCTCTAGAGTTCACAAGTCTTAGTAATTACTGGCTTGCAGTGGTACTTGTTCCACTCATAATCTTTTCTATGACAGTTTTTAACTCCAAAACAAGTTCTTTTGGGTTTCTGTTGTTTGGAAGTGCAAATGTTTTGAACTGACCTGAGAAAGATTTGTTCAGCCATAATTGTATTCCCATTTAGATCTTTAAAATCTGGACTCAGTTTGTGGGATAATGTTGGATGCAGTGCCTTGGCAAGACTGCATTATTTCCTGCTGCAGACTGACAAGTTCTGTCCCTAATAACCCACCAGTTGAAGTGCAGTGCAGCCCCACAATTTATTCTGGGCTCTGCTGTATTCCCCCAGAAGGTCAGTGCTAGATGTTGTATTTATCACTAAGCTTGAGGCTGAGGGGAGTTACCTCAAAGCCTGTTCTCAGTGAAGTACTTTGAGTTACCCTTAGCAGAGGCTTCGTTTCCTTCCTTTCTTTTTTCATGTTTCAAATTCCTGGATGTAGATTCTGTGCCTTGAAATGTGAATGCCATCTGTTATATTATTTATGTAAACAAAGCATGTCAAACTGCATTCATTTGGTTTGCTCTATCATATCATGTCCATGATAAGATATCATATCATGTATCTTATCAAATGAACACTTATCATAGAATCATAGAATGGCTTGGGTTAGAAGGGACCTTAAGGATCATCTAGTCCCAACCCTTCTGCCATGACCATGCACATTTTCCACTAGATCAGGTTGCTCGAAGCCCCATCCAACCTGGCCTTGAACACTTCCAGGAATGGGGCATGTCTCACCACCCTCACAGTGAAGAATTTCTAATATCTAATCTAAGCCTACCCTGCCAGTTCAAAGCCATTACCCCTTATCCTATCCCTATATGCCCTTGTTAGAAGTTCCTCTGCAGCTCAATCATGATGATACAGTTTGATGTGATATCGTATCATATTCTATGGTATAACTTCATCTTCCACTGCATTGCTATGAAGATGAGATTCCTTGTATTCTTTCATTCTAATTATTAACCTTTAATACAAACCAGAATAGTCTGGATCCTGGTGAATACAGTTCCAACTTTCCAATTCTATCATGTTGTATTATTTTTACATTTTTGTACCCTTTTTCTTGGTACCCTTTTTGCTTTCAACACTGGTCATTAAAATAGTTACAGTTTATGGCTGTGCGTTCCTCACCTTCCAATGTCTTTAAAAACATGCCCAAGGAGAGTTCTACTGTATCAACAAAATATGATTTAACTTACACAGACACTTTTTCCAAATCACTCAACATGCGTCTTGTTTAACAAATTCCTAAACAAAAGTGAGAAACAAGCTCTTAGGGTGTAACTTCCAAGATATGTTGCCATACCAGCAGATCCACAGGAAAACCAAATATGGCATTCTAGAAATTCCATGTGAAATTCTTTGATGAACTTTTGGATGCATTTTATCCTCATAGAATGAAAAACTTGCTTTCCACTCTCTTCACTTTGTTTTGTGAGTGAGGATGATGTCTTACAAGACCTCCTCTCTCCACTTGCAATTCAGGACACTACTTTTAATCTACATGATATGAGTTGCAGTTCCTTGAGGTGCCACCTCTGCCCTCAAGCATGGCTGCGTCACTCAGTATGAACTTACATTGATCCGTTTCTATGTCTAGAAAGCAGAGCACAAGAAGGAGAATATTTTGATGGAGGAGACGTGTAAAATTTCCTTACTACCTTGACTGGCCCCAGCCTGAAACTGTTAACCTTCAGGGCAAGCTTATTTGTACTTGCTTTCTCCTTTGAAAGTCAGGGGAAGTTCAGAGGCCAAATGAGTGAAAACAAATCATCGGTCAGCCCAGCAGTGGCGTCTGCTCAGCATGGAGCACACAATACTAAATCCAAGTATGATACTGGCTTCATTGAGCAGGTAATGGAGATTACTCTGGAAAGAAGTATTTTCAGTTGAATGCATGTTTTCACTTACAGTAAATCGTGGGTTTCTCATCTTACTAGAAAAGATACAGTGGAGATAAAATAAGTCATCAAACTGACTGGCAAGGCAGAAAGGAAGGATCAATCATCCTTTTAATTACTAAAAGAGATTAAGACACTGAATCTTGCATTCTTAAAACTGTGTGGACTGGGGGTAATTCCATAACAGTCAATAGCAAAATGCTTGAAAATCTGAAAAAAGAGCAATAGTATATAATAATAGTGTAAAAATAATCTTTAGCTTAGGTTAAGATAGCTTGACTATGCCATAATATAATAGCAAGGAAACTTCTAGGACTTTCAGAGGTAGTAAATTTGGCACAAATTAGAAGGAAGCCTTTCGTGTTAATATCACATATATCTCATTCATGGTAGCATTCATAGTGAAGGGCCATAGATGCTGTTTATGAAGCATCTAATGCCAGCTACTGAGAAGCAGAACAGCAGACCAAGAAGATTTCTGATCTCTTCTGCTGTAAAAATTCATATGATCTTTTACTGCTGAAGCTGTAGCAAAAGTTATTCCAAGTTGCAGCTAAATAATTGCTTGTGTGATTTCCAGCACTAGAAAAGTCTCTTAAATGAAACCAAGTTAGTGGAAGAGGATGCAATAGTTTAACATTTTTGCTTGGTTGGAGATGTAATCTCAGGGCAATTGTCTGTCAACATGTATTTGGGTTACTTCCAAGTCTGTTACCTGTTTCATTTTCTTGGCCAGGGTGATGAAGCTGATGAAAAAGAAAACAATTGCAGTTGCATAAACTGTTTCATTTACTATTATATTAAAAACCCCTCTTTTCCCCCCTGTGTAAACAGGATTGTTGTTGTATTAAAGCATTTCAAAATTAATCAAGAGATTGGAGGATGAAAGAAAGTTAACAATTATAGATCTGGCTCTCTTCCCTTCCTCCCTCCCAGCTCAATCTCTTTGAGTGCAAAATGGAAATAGAACAAGCTTTGTCTTTGGGACTTTCACCACATTTGCTTCATCTGTTTTCCCCTGCATACAATATGTTGCACTCTCTTGGACTAGTTCTGTTTTCATCAGTCCTTACCTCCCCACACCCACTGGCAACAGGTGCTGCAGTGGTTGGGTAGAGCAGGAGATAGACAGAGATCAGTGGACTGATTGCCAGGCAAGTCCCTAAATCGCTCCTCACACACGCTTTCACAAAGAGGGGTGTATGTGAGGGGTGGCGAGGTGTATGCACTGGGGGTGCCAGATAGCATGTTTGCCTGAAAGAGGTTCACATTAGGAAGAGGGCTGTGAAATGAGTAATATTTATTTGATGTTATTTGGGAGTCACATCCTTCACTGCAGGCTGAGCAGACACCTTTACTGGGCAGACTAGCGCTTCCTTTTGATTTTTTTGCCTCTGAACTTCCCCCGGCTTTTAAAGGAGAAAACAGTCCTTCAGCGCAGGAATCAGCCAAATGCTTTCACACAGAAAGAATAGTATTCTTTTCTATTTTAGCAAACCCAAGCTGATCTGGGAGTACATTTTTTTTGGCCAACAGTAAGTCCTCATATCTAAATTAATTTTTATTACAACCAGCAGCATTCAAAATAATAAGTGTTCCCACCTAAAGATGATGACATCTTTACTTTCAGGTGTATAACAGGTTATTTTGAGCTTGTGTGCAGCAGAAAAGGTTGCCAAGGACATAAATGAACAGACCAAATTAGCAGAAATTAGCACTTGGTACAGACTGCATTGAAGAAAAAGTGGCACAAGCAAAATCAAAGAAACACAGGAATTTGGGATCTTACAGATGCTGCGTATTTCATCTTCCTTCTAAAACCAAATACGGAGTTGCATCCTTTATATCCAACACCAAATGGAGCCAAGGAGGCTTACCATTGGGGAAATAACAAAATAGTGTCTTAAGCTATCTGGATTCTGTTCAAGGTTTTAACCTCTTGTCCAAGACCTTCTCCACTGATAATCAGATGCCAAATGAGATTGGATCATATTCACCAATTCACTTTTAATTTTGTAGGATTGCTGCCTCTGCTGTCCATGGAGAAGTTTAAATACTGGTGTTTTACAGGATAAGATACAGGATGGGATACTGTACAGCCAGGTATTTCCTGCAGAGCCTTCTTTCCTTTCTTACTTTAATTCACTTTTTAATTTTTTCTTTTCCACAAATTCCAATTATAGACTTTAAGAGGAACCTACCTTTACTATAGAGAACTTCCTTCCAAGAGCTTCTAGCAATACAAACCACAAAAATACCAAGAAGCAGAAATTATACAGCAAAATAATATAAATTATGGATATATATCAATGATTTATATCCATGATACATATGAATAAAAAAGTCAGTTTTTCAGCCTCTGTCCTAATGTCTTTTACAAACACATACCACAGTTTGTACATGCTCTTTTTAGGGTATTTCTGGTTCTTTCTGAAGTCAATAATACCATTTCTATTCACTGCAGAGAGACCAAGAAGTAGAGCATAGAATTGCAGGCCTCCATATATTACTAGATCTAAAGGCAATGTTTAGATGTTGAATGTTTAAAGCTTCTTCCTCACAGAACTTTTTCCTATTTATGTGTGTACATTCAAGAGCAGCCTAATGGTTTTAGACAGAGCAGAAGGCTTGGTCCTTGGCCAGAGACTGTATCTGCTGGTTTTAGATACAGCAGAAAGGTAGGCGACTAAAAAATGAAAGGGGGAGTATGAAATGAAGCGTAAGGACACTTACAATGGCAGAGCCGTGTGAGCAGGTAGGCATGTGCTATTCACCGTGATTATTTGTGATCTGACATATGTAATTCGGATTACAATTCATATTACGTGACAGGCTCTCATTCTGTTGCCTTCCTTCTCATAATGACACGACTTCAAATGAAGTTCTTTTAAATTAAATAAATTAAAATGTCTGCTCAGGTGAGAAGAGCACTTCTTGGACTCTCGGACAAAGCAATCTCCAACTGAATTATGAGAACTCTTATCTATGCAGTCAATAGTATTTTTCAATACTGATGAATTGGTCTAAAGATTAAAAAGTCAAAGGACAAATTTTTCAGTGCAGGTTTACAATGTCCATATCGTACTTTTCAAAGATTAGAAGGTTGTTTCTGAAGCATATACTTAGGATAATAATAAAGCAAAGTGCAATCTATTGAAGTCCTTCTCACACCTTTAAGTTCAACGTGACTTTTAGAATGGAAATAACTTTTTTGAGGAAGATACACTACTACGGTGGTACACGCCAACAAAAAGCTAGCTCAGAGACAAAACTGTAATCATTTTCTTAATTTTATATAAAAATTTGTAAATCAGGTTGACTATAAGGGCATCTCTGTACAAGATCTGAGTCTGTCTACTCTAGCTGGAGGGTCAGCTGTTTTCCCTCTAAAGCTATGCCACCCTCTTCCTTTCATGTAGTTTGGTCTGTAATATCTGTTACTGACAAAGATGTTCAAACCTTCACACATGGACCACAGGAGAGAAAAACGGGAAAAGACACTAAAGCTAATCACAAGTTACAGAGTAGCTCAAAACAAAACTGTCTTTGTACTGTCTTTGTAACAAAGTTGTTAATGTAAAAGCACAGTGAAGTCTATTTCCATCCCCCAGTCCTTCCTTCTTAATTTTCCAATTGTCCATTGTCCCAGTACAGGACAGGTGTCTGAATTGCTGATATTCTGGGGATATTTCACCTAGATTGCAAAGGAATGCTTCTGACTATGTGGAACATTTTAGTAGTGCTCTTTTATCTATACCATGTAAAAACCTCCAAATGTTCTATACAGAGAAATAGCAAGGCCTTTTTCTGCTTTGCCAAGATGGAGTTTGGTTTTCTTATCTTCCTCTAAGAGACAGCTGCACATTTAGTACTGGAGAGAAAGCAGAGTTCAGAGCCTTGTCTTCAGGCAGACTCACTGGAGTTTAACATGCTGCATAAGCTGTTCCCTATTGTCCTGTGGCACTATTTTGGCACACACTCATCTGAGACTCCCAGATTCACATGAGCCATTTTAACAAGCAGCCCAGTTTTTCAAGGGCTTCCTAATGAACTCAAGCATCCAATTCAGCATTAAATCTCCAGAAAAAAAAATTAAATAATAACCCCACCCCCAACAAACAAAAAACCAAACAAAAACAAATAAACCCCAACCAAAACATCCAACCACCAAAACTGTAAAATTGTAATTTAATTTGCAAGAAGATGTAAGTAGTAGAAAGAAAAATCAGTATGTTATTTTCAGGGTTATCCTGAAAGCTTGTATGTATTACGTGCTGCAGCTCTGCGCTCCTGGAATCCTATGAAACACAGTGTTACACCCTCGACTAGATCTAGGCTTGCAGGCTTGAAGCCTCATTTTAACAGAAATACTCTGGTTATGCTTCTCTGATCATTTGGATTATTGCCATTGCCACACTGAGCTAGGTGTCTGCATTCACCTTGTGTCAGCCCTTTCCTGCAGCATAGTAAGACTCAGGACTTTTTGTCTCCTGAAATATACTGAAAAAGTCCTGAAGAAAAGGGGAGTTGTTATGTTGCTCCAGGTCATGCACATGGCCAGCAGTGGTGTCCAGAAAATTCTCTCTGTGGCCTAGTGCCTTTTCTCTGATGACTGCAAATGCAGGGCTCCGTCATTCCACTAGAAAGTAAAATTTAGCACTAATCCCACAGCCTCACCCAGGGCAGATCACCCAGTGTAGCAGGGATTAGAGTGGTTCTTCCAAGCAGTGCTGATCCCACATTCAGCCATATATCCCAGGCCCACTGAGTAGCTAAATGGGGTCCTGTCTGTCCCGGTAACGGATACTCTTGTCATACTCTTTGCTAATCAAGTCCTTGGGAACTAACTCAATTCAGACAGATCATCATTTCTACTCTGATTTGCTTCCACAACACTAAATATAATGTCTTCTCGAAGCATTTGCATTCCTCTTTTGTGGTCAATAAAGCCACTCACACATCAGTGCCTTTTAGCAGGGGAAAATTTATAAAATTCACCTTCTCAGGTGTTTTCCAGCACAGGTTCACAGCTTTAGTAGTGTCAGAAATCATTGTAGCAAGGGACAGAAAGTGCTTTTATTCAGCAAATCGCTAAAGCCGCCTTCCGCCTGGGAACAGCATGAACTAGTCCCTTAAATACAGTTCTAAATCCCTTGATCTGCTGGGATTTACGACCTCACCCAGAAGGAAAGAGGTGAAGCCAGGCAATGACCAGAGAGAGGAGGAAATGGCCTCAACTGCTCTGAATAAAAGCGCTGGGAAGAGAGTGGTCAAAAGAGGTGATAACTAAAGGAACTTGCTTTCTAAGGTGAGGCCTGATAACTATGATTTCTATATATATGCTGTGGAGGATGGATATATGTAAAAATATTTCCCTGTTTGGGCAGTTAATGAAGAATTCTGGTTGGCTTTGGTTAGTTTATTTTTGGCACCTGCATGACTCGATGACAGATGTATAACACTTCTGATTCAATTTCCTCTTCCATGTGCGGCCTCTGGTGTCCATCTCCCATCAATGTAAGAGCAGCTAGGACCAGACCTGTGTTTATGCCTGTCCCCAGAGCTGTGTGATTATTTTTATGCCTCATATAATTAAATTCCAAAAGTTGTGAGTTAAGTAACCCAGCAGTGTTGGAAATATGGCTCTGAGGGATTTTTGTATCAGATTATGATTTACCTTCCTGTTCCAGAATGTGGAGACCCATGCTGTTTTCCCAAGCTGCCTATCTTGAAAAGGTACTTTTGCTATTCTCATGAGGACAAGCTTCCATTGTCTTACTCTGTGGCAGCTTCACTGCTCATTTATAAATAGGAACAGATGTTTCACTTTCATACCAATGAAGAACAGGTGTGGAGAATAAAATTATTTCCTCCAGATTTGGTATTGTTTCTCTTTCTTCACACTAGCTTCACTGTGAAGATAATCTGCTCCACTCTTGGCCAGTCACTCAGACTGAAGTGGGAAAGCCAGGCTGTGCTCCCTCCCACCCATGTTGCCCTGAGGACCTCTGGATTTAACTCCCCCGTTCTCCTGCCCAGAAGCACAGAACAGATGAGTTTGCAGCTGTATGAAGGTGGCAGTGAGGGAGCCCTAATCAATGTATGAAGGTTGGTTACACAAAGAGTGTCAAGGTATTGTCCTGTTTTAGACTTGGGCTGATAGATTTACAGTATTTTGAGTATAGGTAGCCACAGCTGCTGGCTCTAAGTGCAGCACATTGCTTGAATGGGAGCTGGGCATTCACTGTACTATACTATTGCAATTAGTCTTCCAGTTAAAGAGGTTAATAGTTTACTCAGGATTCAGCAGTACATTTTGAAATGCTAGAAATGGTTCTATTATATTGCATCTAGTTGGACTTTATTCTTTCATCAGGAGTGGCTTTAATGGTTGTCAAATTGCACAGAAATAGCATTAGTGTTCTCACATATGGAAAAATGAGCTAGTATAAAAAATAGACTGATATGAATGTTTATTACCACAGAAAGATTTTGAAAAATGACCTTCAGCTAAATAACCTTAAAGTTGCAGGAGCAAGGCCCAAGTTTCAAATGCTGTTTTGTTTGGGAGATTGCCCAGCACGTGCCTGATGACTTCTGTGCTTCAGGTACATCCTTCAGGGGTTGCTTTTTCTAAAAAAAACCCCAACAGGCTAAAAGGACAGGCTCTTACTGCATCTGTGTGACCTCTCCTGTAACTCGTGTTCTCATATAAACAGCAGAATGATAAAGTTTCCCTGCCGTCCCATTCTGAATTTAGGTGTTTAATCATGCTAATACTTAAGGTGCACTCAGTCATTCTGGCTCCCAAATGAACTTTTTATGAAGTGAACTATGGTAGTTCTTTTTACCTAGCTGTTTTTAGAGCCAGACTCCAATGTTTCATTACTACATAACTTGAAATGTACCACTGTTTGTGCCTGAGACCTGTAAGTTACTTTGCTGTAATGAAGAAGGAACCTATTCCATTAAAATTCTCAAAAACCTGATGTACACAGGAATCACTTACAAGACAATATATAGGCACCCAAAGTTTAGCTGTTCAGAGCCTCAGTACTTATTCTGGTGCTATCTAAGAGAAGTGCTGCACTTTCTAGCATAGTACTGTGAGGTTCCAGTTCACGCTTTGCTGACACTGTTCCTGTTGTGATCAGTTTTACAAAGCAGTGAGAAGCACACTTACTCAGTTGCTTTCTTATGTCATCTGAAGCTGTTTTCCTCAATTCTGTTATACCATGACTGCCTTTGTTCAATCTCTGAGTCCCGGTCAGCAATATACCTGTACAGTACTTATTGTCAAGGTCTTAATTTTTTTTTTCTGTGTGTTTTCCAGTGGGCAATGTTAATGCTTCTTGCATGAGCTTTCAGGAGGGAGCACTTGCAGAAGCGAGTTGTTTAGTGGAGATGCTTAGAAGCCTTTGTCCATGCCCGGGGCTAAAGTATTGTCTTTAGTGGCAGTTTCTGACTGGTGGGCAGTACAATGATTAAATTCTCATTCGTTAGGGAGCAGTTAATAGGAAGAGCCTGCAGGTTTTTTGTATCAGACAATACAGCAGGTAGTACAGCTTGCCCTGACATGAAATGCTGGGTTCCAAGCTGGCAAAGCATGCTGTTCCTCTGGGTTAGCAAATCAGAAATACCATAAGTAGATTAATTTTCTACTGGCAGAAGAAGGATGTCAGATCAAGAAAGACTCATGTTCATATTGACCAGCTAATAGGATACTGAATGAGAGTATAGGCTGAGCAATGAGCAGAAGGAAAGAGTGCCATGAACAGAGGCAATAGAAGCGACATGTCAAGAGACTGCTTTAAAGAAATAATGAAACAGCTTGACATGCAATTTTTTTCTAAAGTCATGCTAATGGTGATTAGAACTGTGCTTATTTTTCATATTCTGCAAGTTTCAGTGCAAAAAGAATCAGTTTGCCATAAGTATATTGACAGTTGTTAGAAAAACATTCACAATTCAGGAGACCTGAATACCGTAACCTCTTAACAAAAAATCAAATGCAGTGCTCCCATAAGATATTCTCCTGTTATTACTATGCCTGGGGTACAAGACAGATATTACAAGACTTCCATTTCCATGACCAGAAAGTTACTGGATTAGTATTTAACCTCATCCCAGTATCCTTCAGGGGATAACTTACTGTCAAAAAGAAGGGTATAAGAGCTCCCATTAACACTATAAACAGAGGAGCCAACATCCTTTGAGCCGTTTGTGAAATTGGTGAAGCGACGTGACTTTCGAATTCCTGTGTCTTTCCATAGTGTATCTGTGGCAGCATCATGAGATGTCACACCACTACTGGCATCTTACAGCTCAGAATATGGAAGCTTGTGCTGAGATTAGACACTTTTATGCAAGGTACTTAAAAACAAGCAAGCCAATGACAGCTCCAAATTCTTTAGTAGTGTCAACCGAAGACAAAGCAATGTTAGATTGTACAATAAACCAGAGCATAGCCTTGGAGTTTGACTACATGTTAAGTATTCCTGGAAACATTTCTTCATCCTGGAAGCATCTTAGATTTAATATTGAAATCTCTGTCCCTACCCCATCTCTAATGGAAGGTTCGCAGAACTCTGCATGGCCACAGAACAGATATTTAGCACGTGTCAGGACTAGCAGTTTTTCCTCAAACCGTAATTATTTCCTTTGCTACAGTTTTGGACTTCAGAGTAGGCTGGTTTTGATGTCAAGGAAGAAGCTGTCATTCCTTGAAGGGAAAGTCATAGACTTCCTGGTTGTAGGACCAAAAACCTATCATCCCTTGAAGAAAGTCCCCATCCTTAAAAGGGTGATTTCTAACACAGCACCAGAATACCACATGGGTGCTAACAATGGTAAGGCAGGGCTGGGGTCCAGCTGGGAAGTCAGTCCAGAGTTTGAGAGTCCTTGGCCAGGCACAGACTATGACAGAGCTTGAATAAGGGAAAAGCCCAACCTGACCCTAAAAAGGTCCCCAACAGGTAGGGGTGTGGATGGGGATCTGAAGTGAGGCTGGTCAGGGCCTTAAAGGCCAGATAATGCACTCAAGACCTGACACAGAGGTGAAAAAAGGGCTTTTGTTTCTTGCAGAGTATTGAAATGGCTAGTGTGTCTTATAGCATGATATGGCAAAGCAGATGAGATTCAACATTTCTAACAGTGTTGAGAGGTCTTGAACGAGGAGGACTTTATTTGAGGAAGAATAAAAAGAGAAGCTTTGCCAAAATGCTAATTACTGTGATCAGCAGCAATGACTTCAAAACAAGGAAGGTAAAAAGTTGCAAATAGGAGTATGCTTAGCAAGAGATCCACTTAAGAAACTCAAAGTACCTTTAGCCAGGCAGCGCCTGCCAAGATCTAAATTACAGATGAGACGTGCACCAAAGATAACAAAAAGAAAGGATAGTAAAAGACATGATATGCAAATTACTTAGATAACGGCTTGAAAAATATATGATAGTTATAGCATGGTTATTGTATATATGGAACAGCATTGCAAAAGGATTCAGCTCCCTAATGACACTGTGACTTGGGAACCTAGCACTCCCGCTTTAGTGATAATTTGTGGTGGGTTGGACACAGCTGAATAGGGACGCTCAAGCCAGTTCTGAATAATGTAGTGGTCAGAGTCACCTACCTAATATGCTGTATTAGTTAACCATTGCTGTATTTATTATTTATTTATTATTATTATTAATATTATTATTACATGTGTTGTATTAGTTAAAACAGCAATATGTTTCAAATTAACTACTTGATTAAGGCATAACAATGCAGCCAGGAGAGATGTGTCAGAGTGAAAATAAGAATTCAGGATTCCTTCTTTGTAGCCTTGTGATCTTTGTAGATCTAGAAATCACCATGAAGTGTGGTTTGGCTTTGACTCTGTAGGGAAGTAAAAAGAGTTGGATACAGCAGCTGAGAAACTGACTTCCCAGCTTTGGTACCAACTCTGCTTTTCCTATCAGTGAAGCTGAAAGAGTGTGTGAATTCACAGCACAATTTCTGTTGGGCTGCAGAAGTGGCTGGATTGGCTCACAGGAATAGCTGCTCATCAGGGAGCCTTGGAAGTTGCGAGGATGTTGAAAGCATGTGGAAGACATAGCTACTGCAGAGCTTCTGTGAGTACACCACATAACTAGAGACATCTGTTCTGGGGAGAAGAACACTTTTTAATCTCTAGAGTATGTTAAGACTTCAGGGCCACAGAAAAAAAAAGCTGCACAGGTGCAGTAGGACCTGTTGAATTCTATATGTGGGGGACACCTTTGAGGGGACTATACTGCACACACTGTATTAGCAACATGACCTGGAGAGGAGGGATTTGTTCAGCTCTTGCTACATGCAGGAAGAAAGGACTACATGGATAATTTCTTTCAAAGGAGCTCTCTGGGGGCTGTGATTTCTGACACCCAAAGGCAGTAGATGGGGGAAGAAGAGGAAAACAAGTTCTGCATGATCCTAACGGTCCTTATTTGACCTCTACTGCCTGCCTATTGGGTGCTTCACTGAAAATCTGAGCAGCAGAAGATGAGTGCTGAGTTTGTTTGTGTGGCTGAGAAGGGGCTGAGATGACTCTTTGCTGGTGGAGGTCACTAGCCAAAGGGGAGGATGATCTCTGAAGAGAGGTGAATGCCACAGAGTTACAGGGGCTCTTTTCTTCTTGCCAGCAAAACTGAGTTGCTGATTATTTATATGGCTGTGGAGTAGCACTGAATGTGCTACTTTGGAAAAGGTAAAACAGGGGCTCCCTCAAGAGATCAGAATGACCCATTGCCCTTGTCTGTATGTTGTGTTCCTCTTGAACACTACCCTCCCTCTTACACTAGACCAGCTGAAGGACATGTTAACCCTGAATCCAAGTGGGTAGCAAGAAAATCTTCTGGAGGCAGAGTTTTGAAATTGTACGGTGGTTGCCATGCTAAGGTTTACTGTTAGATTCTTTAGACACTCTTACAGCACAATAAATACAGAGATATTTGCAGATGCAGAAGGATATTTTTTGTACAGTATGAGGTAAGATATATACTCATAGCATCAAGTCAATTTTTCTGCACTCTCTAAACCAAGATGTATTTTAGGCTGAAAGGATGCAGTGATGTTTAATTCAGTCAGAGTATGTCCTGTTTCTTAGATATCCTTGTGTTAAAGATCATTATTATTGGTAATACAGGTTAGTCTTACAAAATTTAAATGCAGATATAAAAACTTTAACAGAAGTGCAGGAAGTTCATCTCAGGAATAGCCTGTACTATTGTAACACTGTGAAATAGAGGGAATGGTGAAATCAGATCAGAAATTAGAGATTTGATCTGTACTGTAATTTGCTGCTGACATCAGCTGGCAGGGAGATAATCATTAACAGGATGAATGCAATAAAGATTATACCATTTATATGATATTTTATTACTCCCCCCCAATGGATAAAATAGATATTTTATTACTCACCCCTAAAGGTGAAAACCTTTAACCGAATTCCCCCGGTGAAGACCAATTTAGATAAAAGAGGAGGATTGCAAGAAACATTCTGAGGCAAGGGTCTATTTCTCTGTCAATCCCATTTCTTCTTCCCAATCTCTTATTTTGCAGTTTAAGGGCTTGCACAAGTTTCATTCACATCACTCATTTTATAGCCACTTTCTTTGTGGTCATGGCCTGGTGTAGAGGCCAGCCTTCATATCATCAATCGTGGGTTAATCTAAAAACCTGGAATCCTGATCATAGTGGTATGAAAGAGTCAGAAAAGGAATTACAGGTATATTTTTGTTTGTGTTTCAACAGACCTCAGTGAAAAATATTCTCCTTATCTTCAAAGGGGTTATTAGCACCTCCTAGGCTTCCATATCTTTAGTAGGTATTCCAGATGGACTCATAGTGGGATCTCACTGAAATAAGCAGCACTGTGACCTTGTTAGGAAAGATCCAGGTCTTTTAAACACTGAAGAGGAGCCAACAACTGGTGGTTCGTTGTCAAGAAGCTACTTTTTTAATTGTCGGAATGCCAGGAATGCATTCTGCCAAGGGTTGCTTGTCACGAAGGATTGAGCAGAGTCCTTGTATATCCCCAGATACTGCCAGTTGAAGACACTGGGTTCCCCGATAGTGCAGAGGCAGAAGTGGTTAATGCTGTGCCCAGCACCAGTCTAGACCTGGTGGTCATGTAAGATACAAACTTCTACGAGATCGAGTCTAAAGGCCTACTGTTACAATAGCAAAGATGTTACAATTCTAATACTGGACTGAGTCGATTTCATCACCCTCCACAGTGAAACATTATATATGGATCTCCCTTGTAGATAGCAATTGCTGCTAATCTGCAGACACACAAATGAGGTGAGAATTTTCCCGAGAACTCTGAAAGGCCCAGTAAAAAAAGATGCTTTTGTCACAGGTAATGCCTCTTCCTTCAGATGACAGTGAGCATGTCCTCAAGCAGCCCTCTATGGCATACAGTGGTGGTGACATAGTGGCACATTCTGGCACTCTACGTGGCAGTGCATACTTAGCTGTTGGATCTCTTGTGGGTGGACTACACAGCCAGACTACTGGAGGCAGATTAACAAGAATGATTTGTAATAATTATTGTGACTGCAAGTATGAAGGATGGCACTGAGTATTCCTTACTGTTCATGCACAATAGAGCTGTCATAGACATTATTTGGTCAGTACACTTTGAATATTATGTATCTTGCTATAATCACAAATATTCCCACATGAATATTTAAGAAACTGTTTTCCTTTGGTACTGTATGACATTTGCATAATTATCACTGAAATTTGTGGCAGATTCAAGCTGTCAAGCCTATTTACATTGCAGTGGAAAAGTATTTACTGATCCATACAAATGTTACATTTGCATCTGTAACAGAAAATGCATACCTTTTCAGTTTGCTAATGAGAAGAATTATACATCTGGTTAAAACTTTGTCAAAGGCAGAACCGGCATTTTCCATATCCATTAATGTATGGAAACACATTTTTCCCCCTTGGAATTTCAGATAACTCTGAGAACATAAGGAAACTGAGTGGTGCCAGAATTTATATGAAGTATTAAACCCCAGGCTTCCGAGCTGTTGACTTATAATATTCGTGGCCTTATTTGGCTGGCCATGTAACAAGTCCAGCCTTAATACAGGATTTAAAACTAAAGGAACAAAATAAGTGGGACATTGTCCTGTTCTTTAAGGAGCTAAACATTTGAGGCCTCAAAAACAGTGTCCGAGAGAGGAGACGCTGAGCCCCTGACCGGATTTGGTACCGGGACACTCAGCTCTCCATTGCAGTTGTTAAACCCCTGACTGATAAATGAGATGCAAACCTGTGCAGAGCAGCTCGGGTCCTGTCAGGCGTGTTAGCTGAGCCTCAACAGAGACCGAATGAAGCAGCATTGGTCCAAAGCTGGCTTTGAGGGACCATAATCTCAAACCTGCAGGAGCATGGTGGAGCTGTACCCAAAAGGTTCTTCAGAAGTCAGAACAAGTCCAGATGGATTCGATACATCTGGGTTGGAGCTGGCCATGCCAGCTGTCAGCTGGTTTGGTACAGAGAGATTCAGTCTTTGGCCTGTGCTCTTGTGCTAACTGCACAGGAGAAGAAATCAGAGGACTTGGTTCCCTGTCAGGCCAAAGAGAGAAGCAGTGGGGCACTGGCTGCAAATGAGTCTTCTCATCCTGCTGGATGCAGAATGAAAATAATGCACTCTATAATTACAAAAAGAAACTTAATTACAAGAATTAGCCTGAAGAGGCTCTTGCAAGACTTTTAAAAAAATAATTTAATAAATTTATTCCAATTAGACGTCAAGTTTGTGTTTGTTCTGGAAAGTCTAATGGTAGAAAATTATGAAGAGCCCAAATATAGAATATTAATACATTGTTAGTTTTCCTAGGATGCTGCTGTACTTGTTCTAATATAGACTTGCCAAAATTTGACATTTAAATACTGTACTACAGTCATAATAAACAAACAAAATAAATCCGGAAATACACAATGCTTTGAATCCCCAAGTTAATGTCATATGCATGTACATATAGCACATTTTATTTTTTTTAATAATTTAGGTTCTGACCTTTTCAGCAGAGTTTTAACTCATATTATAAATTAGCAAATTTCTATCAAAATTTATCATGGAGAATCCTATACAAATGTATAGGATATGTATATTTATAACTGCTCTAGAATGCTTAAAACAAAATACTTAATTACAAAGATTGCAAAAATGTAAAGATCTGAAAACAGTAAGTAATGACTTTGAGCTGAGGTTCTATGATTATTATCTCTCAGTCAATGTTTATAATCTATTATTAAAAGAGAGCAATTAACTTTTACTTCAAGGAGTATGTTGCATTAATTCCACCGCATTTTTCTTACTTCCACTTAATTTAGTGAATACCATTATTTAATCTTCCCAGCTTCTCATCTATTCATAATACTTCATGGAAACAGTTCAATAAACTGACCTTGCACCTAAAAGCCAGAACCAGGAAGGTTCAGTCACCTTTTCAACAAGATCAAAAAATTCTCTTTCCCACTTGTCTGAGTGGGTCAGAGTCCAGCAGCATATGAGCCAAAGCACAAATCCCAGGTTGTCTTCTCTCGCTGAAGTGCTCCATCACCCTACTGATTGGAAAGTAATTAGCACTTTTATAATCTCTCACTTCTTACTGCTTTTACTTTTTACATCAGCCTGAGTTGTGGCTAGGGTATTATTGTGATGATATCATGCAGGCACAATATGGATGTGCCAGAATATGATATTTAGGGTATGATTCAAGTGCCATTGACAAGTTACTAATTTTAAATGTCAGCAGGAATGTATCTCTGTTGCAAGATGAGGGCCACCTCTTACATATGTGTTGAACTCATTTTTCTTCACTCCCTGCCTCCTCCAAACTCAACAGAAAGTCCGTGAATTCCCTTCCCTTCAAATATAAATTGGGATGTAGACCCAGAGGCCAGCATTCCTGTATTTCATTTTTCAAACATTGCAGAACACAGGAGCCCTGGGGGAGGTGCTGCTCAAATGCAGCCAGCAGCTTTTAAAGTGCCACCTGAGGTGGAATTCTACTGGACCTCAGCCTGGGGAATGTGCCAAGTGGAACACACTGAACTAGTGTCACTGTGGCTGCACTGCCTTCCAGCCCTTCTGCCTGCTTCTGAGGCTTCAGGAACCATGGCGTGCAGGGAATGGTAGGTCTACTGCCCTCCTTCCTCTCCTGACTATTGCTTCTCCCTTGATTCCTCTGTACGTGGTGTCTGGAGAATTCTGCAGCCTGAACTGCTTTTTTTTTCTCCAGGTGAGGAGTCAAGCTCTCGGCATGAGTAGCCTCACAGACATCTCTTTTTAGAGAAAAGTAGCTCATGGCAGACAGAAACCTAAATGGTCAAATCTACACGTCTCCCTCAGCAAAGGGGAAAGAGCAGGGCACAACCCCTTGCCAGCAGAGCCACCCCAGAGGGAATCCTGCTGTCAGTGCAGTGTCGACCTGTCCCAAGGCAGCATGGACTGGCACCAAGAGCCAGAGAAACCCTGAGGAGTGATTAAGATGGTTTAAAAGTACATGTGCCTTTCCCCAAGCCCAGGACTCACCCTGGTACAGTCCCAAGCTGACCACATGCTGTGTCGTTGGTTGTTTCTGTCATCCAAGAGCATTTACTCAACATGCTGATGTTTCTGTACGCTTATGTCAGTGTTGGGAAAACCGGGACATCCTGCAGTGCTGCCAATCACCTGAACATGCAACTCCAGTTACTCTCAGATACATGATTTCTGCTAAGAACTTCTTCCGTGGTGACAAAGATAACTGTGTTCAAACTTGCCCTCTCTCGAGGATGTCAAATAAATTCTTCCAGAGTGCCTCTACCCAATCTCTCACTGAAGCCTGTATTACACGGCTATGGATTTGTGTGCTTCTATCCTTGCCTTGTGTAGCTGTCATGGACTCTGTTTGACCTGCAAGTGGCAGTATGTGGCTTAAAATGCTTCCTTCTTCTATGGCTCTTTTGCATCCAGCTCAATGACTTTCAGAGGGAGGGATAATTGGAGGGCTGACTGGATTCCCCTGACTAGGAGCTTACTTAAACAGTCTGCTTGTCTGAATGGTGTCACACTGCTTGCTGTTATTCCTAATACTGCTCAAGCACAGGAAAAGATTTCGAATTGGTTTCTTTTCTCAAGCTTTTAAAGCTGCTTTTTATAGTAGTCAAAAGATTTCTTTCCCTGGATGTTTTGAAAGCTTTTATTTCCTATGTGAATTTTGGAACGGCACTGTGTGACTCATTTCTACATAATGCTTGGGTGTCATCATAAATATATGTAGAGAAATAAGTACATTCAGTCAACAAAAGAAACTAACTTGTACACATGATTTCCTTTGCAAAGCTGGTGTTAAAATTCTCAGCAGGGATAAATTCTGATAAAGGTTTCCGGGGTTTTATACCAACAAAGTGGTTCACGCTTACCTATCAAGAACAGAAAAATAGTCTCCTCTGCTTTCTTTTGAGAGACTTCAGCCTAATTTGTTTATGTTTTGGTTGTCACCAAAACTGAATATAACTCGAGTGACACCTTGCAAACCTCTATTGTGCAGATGGCATAAGAAAGCAGAGTTTATACATACTGGGTTTTATTCTGCAGTCTCACCCATGAGTCAGCCCTCCTGAGGACTGAATGATAATCATAAATGTTGCTCTTCTCTCTGCTTCCCATCCTCCCTCTGCTTTATGTGTAAAGGTGCTATGCTTCTGCCTTGTCAGCTGCAAGTCTGGTGCTTTTTCACAGGCTTTAAAAATAAATCTTAAAAGAAACTATTCTGTTCTGTTTGGCTATAAAGGACACTGGAAGTTTCATATCTAGCATATCATGCATAAAAATAATTGCTGGAACTGCAATGTACAAGTACTTATTGTTCTAAAGTAAAATCAAGAAATGTCACAAGTAAAAAATATTACCCTGAAAAAAAGTCCTTGCTTTAAGAAGTAGAGAAAAACAGCTATATCAGGAAAATGCAGAACACAGAGAGGGTTTTATTTGTACGTCAGCCTTTTTATGGTACTCATCAGAATCCTTTTAGTACCTCATAAATATGAATTAATTTATGCTCATAACTCTTCCATGAAGCATGGAAATATTCTTTTCTTCAGTTTAGAGAAGGGAAAATGGCCCAAGGAACGATCAAATGAATAGCCCAACATCATAAGGATCACCCGTAGTAGAGCAGAATACAAATGGAAATGCATGTTTCCAGAGTCCTGGGCCACACTTTTAACCACAGAACAATCTTTCTCTCAAAGATAATTGTTGGTATCTATCACAGGGAAAAAATATCGGCCCTACTTTCAGGAAAATAAAAATATGGTGACATAGATGAAGTGTTTCATCTGGAAGTCTCTTGAGATTCAGAAGCATTTAGATGCTAGTAAAGTTTCCAAAGACTGACTTTAGATTCAGCTATGTTCATAAGGTTGCAAGATTTAAAAAAAATAATTGAAATAGTCCATAAACAATGGGAATTACAGATGAAGAGGGGAAATCGTGAGCTTAGCTATTTTTTGGCTTTTCAAATGTTCACAAATATTCTATTTTTAACACCATGGATTTCCCTCTCCCGTCAGTTTCACAATCCTCCATTTCAGAGATGATGTAAAATACACTCTTCAGTCAGTACACTGATGGTTTCATTCCCCTGCTAGGGCTGCCTTAACCCCAGTGTTCTGAACCCAGAAAAACCAGCCCTGAAATCTGGAGATTTTCAGAATTATAAATTTTTCTGGTTCAATTTTCTCCAGGAATACCAGGAGTTCTCAAGTAAGAGATAGCCTACATTGTGCTAGATAGAAAGCAGCTGATGTGAGACGAGGTCATGGATCCTCCTTTTCCTCAGTGCTCTCTGGCTGCACGTAGACAGTTGTGACATTACAAAAGGTACAGCGAAGCCTCAGGAGTGACACTGTGACAACTGCAAAGCCATCAGAACATTCCAGAACCCTACCTCACTTAACAGATCATGACTGCATTGTATTGCAAATACAGCTGATGTGTTTTGATTGTCTTTAATGACAAGTGACCGGCTAGCAACAGGATGCAAAGAGTTTGGAAGGAGTTAGGTGTGCATCCATCTGCATGACGCTGTATGAAGTTGCATATATCTCAGTATGCCTAAGGTGGGAATGACTTTAAAATAAGAATATGTATTTGCTGGCCTGTGCCCTGAGCTCTTCTTCCACTTTTGGCTTTTCTTGCCCTTTCCCACCACAGTAATGTTTTCCACTCTCGGTCTTTTGAAGTTTTCTACTGACTTGAAAGTTTGGTTTGAGATGCTACATAGGACTTTTGGACTGGTTACTTTCATCTCAGTGGTTTAATCTTGAGCATAACAAAGTTTTAGCTTTAAGACTTCTTCTGGACCTGGAATATAAATACTGATGAATAAGAAGTCTCCAGCTTGATATTAGTGGGGAAATTAAGTAGGAGGCAGAGTGGGAGAGAGCACCTCTCTCTATGTTAAAGCAGCCAGTGATGTATTTCATTGAAGCAGAGGGGGAGAATGTTATACCAGAAGAGTTGCACTGTCACTGTAACAAAATGCTTCCTGCTATGCATTGCACGAGATGTGGTGGCTGTCCCTCACTGAGTGCTGCAGGAATCTGCCTGACTGACCAGTCACAGGGGTCACAAGTAATCTCTGCAGCTACATCCAACTGCACTGCTCTGCTGATCTCTCTGCTCTGCCACTTCAACTGAAACAAGTTTCAATAGGAAAATGTTCCTTGCTCTAAACTCTTCTCCCAGGCACGTGTATGGTGTCACGTTGCATAACACACTGTCCAGCAGTCCAAGTATAAATACATTCGCCTTGTGTTGCCAGGAGTGATGGCAGCCTGCAGGTATTTCTCATGTGTGTCTGTGTGTGGCGAGAGAGACTAATAGATCAGGAAGTCTGTTCGAAAAAAGCTGTTTGTTCTTTCACAATGGTGCAGTATAAAGCCACTCAATGTCTGCTTCTTTTGCTTGTTTCTGCACCTACCTCTGCAAAATGCTGTTACCTGACAGTCTAGGAGGCAGAAAGGAGACTTTGAAAGTATTTTATTCCTCTGAAACCTGACAGGTCAGACTCTTGCTTGAAGATGAAGTTGTGCTCAGCACTCAAGCGGAAACTCTTTTGGAATCAAGAGGCTCTTTTGGAGGCAAGAGGTCATGTGGCTGATTTCTTGCAGCACCAACTGCTCAAATCTTAAAATAATTAAGTAAGAAGCAGTAGATTTAATCCTACTGCGGTTTGTTTTTTTTTCTCTGACCATCTGTGAACAGAAGTGTTACTTCCCTCAGTGCTGAAACAAGGGAAGATTTACCAGCGGTAGAGACTACAACAGAAATGGCAAGGACTTGGGGCCTGCTGAGATGCTCATTGCTGCAGGAGAAGGAGAGGTATCTGAAGAAACATGAGCACTGCCTGTTAGCTCTCTCTCCCTCTTTCCAAAAAAAAAAAAAAAAGCACCCTGTTTTGCATCTTCTCTGAAGGGGAATAAGAAAAGACACACAATGTTCTGCATCTGTGGGGAAGTTGGGAAGATAAGAAAAGACATCTTGTCTCAGAGAAGGATGATCACAAGCACATTGAACTGTCAGGTCTAACATTTCAGGGTATGAGCAGCCTGGAAAAATAAACCTTCAAGAAATCCTAAGGACATTTAAAAATGCAAGCACAAAGTGGAAATAAAAGAATAAAAACTAGGTAAATTATAAGGGAAATTATGTTGAATAATTGGGGGAAATTATATCAAATAATCTGGAGCTTAGCAATAAACTGAATGATGGAAAGAGGTAATTACTGAAGGACATGCAAATAAGCAAGAAAGAAGAGATTCACGATAGCCTTGAAAGAAGATTAGGAACAGAAAGTCAGTGTCTCCCACAAATATTTTTGGAAGCTTTTTTCTTAATTCAGTTCCATATGCTAAGACTTGATCCCATCTTTAGAGCTGATGGGTTATGCTTTTTTATCAAGCATGTTTTCTCAGCTGTGCTAACAAGTTTTTGAGCAGGAATGCAGTGCTGTGTTTAAGATGGAAAATAGAAAAGCTTGCTTTAAAAGACTTTTAAGCTTCCTGAAACTCCTGCTTTTTGAAAAGCCATTTGTTCCCAGATACAATCATTGAAGAATAAACTATGGCCAACTACTTGCTGTTCATGGCTGTTTTTATAGTCAGGAGTGGTGTATGGGCCTATTTGCTGAGAAGAATTCGCTGTTGCTCAGGCTCTTTTTGGACAAAAATAGGATTTCTTACAGTTTGTGCATTAGCACTTCTATGCCAAAAGCATAAATAAAAACCAGGTAGTAATAAATAAACTCAATATGTTTTAAAGCAGCGATCTTAGACTCTGCATTAAAGCAGCTCTGAGAAGCCATTATGGCAAAGCAGATTTCTGCAAATTGGTACCTCTCTCACCACAGGTAATATTCTTTAATAAGGTCTTCAGCAAGTTATTCACAGTGCATTTGCAATAGAGAATTTGCAGTTCACATCCACTGCTGTTCAGAGAACTTTGAGGTCAGGAGGTGTACAGGGATGATAAGCAGCATTAGCTGCCACCAGAAAACTGACTATAAGAAAGCCAAGATTTCAGCTTTATCGTGGATATGGATGTGGGTATTTTTGCAAGTGATAGGATGGATATTGAATCACTGCAGCGAGCTCTGTTCCCAGTTAGCAGGTGTTGAAGCTGACAGTGTGTGCCTTGCTCGCTCCCATGCTCAGGGAGCAGGAGCTCTGCCAGCTGCAGTATCCTGCCAGCTCCCCAGATCACAGCCTGCAGGGACTGGAGGGATGGCACAACACAGGAACTCATTTACAAATGCCTGAATTTCAGCTGCCCGGCTGAGGAATCAAGAATTTATCTCCTCAAGATATTTCAAGATCTTTTCTGATCTGGGGACTCAGACAACCTTTACAAATACAAGGGAAGCATTTTAAATGCAGCGTACTGAAGTGAGCTGCAACTAAGGCTGACAACAGATTTCCAGGAAGTCAAGTTGGTACCTTCTAACTCAAGATATTTTATGACTTTAAAATATATGTTTACTGTGTGTGCATACCTGCTGCTAATTTTGCATGTGCTGACGTATTTTTCTCTGATTTTTCTCTTCTTATTATGAGCTCGCAGCCATTTTTCCTCCACAATGCAAGTGACAACTTCAACGAACACGGAGGATTCTGTCTGTGCTACTCAGCAAGCAAAGGCCTCTTTCATAGAATCATGAAGTATTATAGAATATCCTGAGATAGAAGAGTCATCAGTTGAGCTCCAGGCCCTGAACAGGACAACCCCAAAAATCACACTATGTCTGAGAGCATTTCCAAAAGCTTCTTGAACTCTGTCAGATTCAGTGCTGTGACCACTTCTCTGGGGAATCTGTTCCAGTGCCCAATCCCCCTCTGGGTGAAGAGCTTTTTCCTAATATCCAACTTAAACCTCTCCCGACAGAGCTTCAGGCCATTCCCTCAGGTCCTGTCACTGGTCACCAGAGAAAAGAGATCAGTGCCTGCCCCTTCAGTACCTCCCAGAATATTCTCCATAATTTTACCAGTCACTGAAATGAGACCGACAGGCCTGCAGTTTCCAGGGCCATCCATCTTGGCCTTCTTGAAAATTGGGAAAATGTTTGCCAGGTTCCAGTCAACTGGGACCTGTCCAGATTCCTAAGACTCTTCAAAAACCATTGAGAGAGATCTTGTGATGACATCAGCCTGCTCTTTGCATACCCTTGGATGAATCTGATCAGGTCCCGTAGACTTACAGAGATCCAACCAGAGTGGCAAATCCCACACAAGTTTGGGATTGACTAGGCATTTATAATTCTCAGATTGTAGTTCTTTCTGTATCATTGCTAAGTTCAGTGGGATGTATTTCAGAAGAGGATAGCTCTCACAGCTGCAGCCTGCAATCTGACTCCATGAAAAGCTTTGGTATCAAACCTGATCTCGGTGAACTATGAGCAACCTGAGTACCTGAGTTACCCAGTAACTTTGGCTGTCGAAGTGCAGGGTGGGATTATTGGCTGGTTGGATATAAGCATATGAGTTTTCAAAGAAGCAGATGGAAATGTGATGTAAAAGAACCCAAACAAACAGTTTGGAAATAGTCATCTATTTTGCAGTGTTTAGGGTTAAATCCTCCCATCCTTGCTTCTGCTGAATACCATTAATTAGCTTCCCTAATATGCTTCCAGGAGTATTTAGGTAATAGGAGAAAATAAAGATGTCAGAATCCCTTCTCTACATTGTCTTGCACCAGGAGTGTTCATTCAAAGGTAATAGCAAGTTATAAAATCTTGTATCCTTTCGGATGCTGGGAACCTCAAGACAAATGTGGCTCCAGACTGACCTATGGTCAGGGCATGGCACACGGTGCAGACTTCGCATCAGGGGTGAGATTCACTGGCATGGAGGTCTTCAAATTTTGATAGGACTTTCTTAGAAGTAAAATAAGCTGCTTCCTTTCAAGATAAGGACGTTGTGTGGCACCATCACCGGTGCCAGATGATAGTAACCATCAAGCTTTTCAATTATGATTAACTAGCTGAGTTTAGGTTTAAGGCGTATGTAGAGCACAGCACAATCCAGAAGGCCAAGAAGTATGTGTAGTACAGTGTGGCACAGCACAGCATGTGCCTGTGCCTGCCCTGGATAACCAGCACATGGATCACAAGCTCCTCAATGCAAAATAGCTAGCTAGAATAACTACCTGTGTTCTATAGTGATAAGTCAATGTCAGATGTCCCAGGAGGAAAACACACAGAGTTCTGGACAAAATTTGTAAATGGCTTAGTTTTCATGGCTGACTTTTCCTGGGGGTTATTTCTAAGTAATACCAGCTTTTCCGGTGCTTTTTATGTGGAAGTGCTTGTACCACAGTCATTAAAAGGGCTGCAATTGCATGGGGAGGAGCATTTCCACATCATTTACACTAGTTGTGTGTTGGTGAGAAATCACAACAGGCACAGGACTCAGGCAGGTGTGTTGGTAATTCCCAAAAGAAACTACATGAGATCCATCTTCTCTGCATTGCTTAACCCTAGCGGAGCAGAAACTGCTTTCAGGGATGAGAGGACCGTTTTCCCTGTTCGCTTCAGTGATCTTAATCAGTATGGACACTGCCAGGGAACAACACTCAATTGGTGCCAAATCTGGGCTGTGAGAAACAGACCTCAGCCCGCTTGGAAAGCTCCACAGCCTGCCACTTCCAGGATTGCAGATGCCTGGGATGAATGGTCTGGTCTGGCAATGCCTCCTTTCTCCCTCTTTTGGTAGTGTGCGCTGAGCTCTTCACAGCCTGAAGGGGCCCTTGCAGCAGCTGCTCCCAGGAGGGCAGTGCTTTTCCTATGCTGCTGGAGTTCCCTGCGCCACAGAGGATCTCCCTTTGTAGCCAAAGCCACAGGGGACCAAACTAGACCTCCTGACCAAACTTAAAAAATAGCAGTGTCTAATAGAGGCTCCTTCTTCAAGCTCTGATGATTTCAGCCAAGAGCATGAAACAAAAAATGTTATGGATATCTTTTTTGTCTCTTTCCCTCTGCTGTGCAAGCTCACATCATAAGGATAAAATCTGGGCTGTGCTGAAGCAGGTGGTAAAATTCCTATTGATTTCAAGAGAGCCTGGGTTTTACTTCAGAAGTAAACTGCAGAGCTATGCAATAAATTAATTCAGCATCCCAGACGCAACTCATACATTTTACTGTTTAAATTGTGCTACTCTGAGTGTATAGCGGTGCTATGGGAGCATAAATTATTCCAGTGTTTCCTACATGTTATTAAAAATCAGATGCCAGACGTAATCTGCCTAAACTCCCAAACTAGTGACACATACTTTCAACTGTAAATTGTGTGCAAAAATGTGCAAGCTGACTGAAAGTAGCTTCAGTCAAATACATGCCCCGGGGGCTCAGTAATGGATACCACGTTATGCTTGCCAGTTCATTGCTGTCTGTGCTTTCCTCATGCATACATCCTTGACTAACATTTTTACCTAATGGTAGGCCCATTCCTTTTTTCCAAAAATACTGAGAAGGGAACTGAAATGAAAAATTAAAATCATTGTCTAATTTTGTACAAGCAGAAGGTTCTTTGGCACAGATTTGCAGTGAAACAGGCATTATTGACAGCTTTGTCAGGCCTCCCATATGGACAGTTTATGCTGATTTCCAGGCAGTTACAAATAATTGAAGTTAAAGATCTCTGTAGCTTGTCTGACAAGGCTGAAACAAGAAACATGTATATGTTTGACTTCGGGAAGTTTATCATTTATGGTGCTGCTGGCTTGCTTCTCCAAGGAACTAGCAGGTTGTCTTCCATCACCTAACAGCAGAGACTAATTTGTGACTGCCAGAAATGATCACAAAGTGAGTTTCATAAAAGATCACACAATGCAGCCTGAAGAAAGCAGGTAATGTCAGGAAAAATGGAGCAAACCCTTATGTTCTGTATGCGTTGAGCAAGAGTCCATTTCACCTGTCTTTGCTGTCCTACGATCTCATTTTCAATATGCAATAAAAACAGTTGTAAGGAAAGAGAAGCTTGCCAGCCTGACAGCTAGACATCTTTTTTTACGGTGAAGACGGCTGTGGCAGTAAAAATCTGTTTATTAAAGTCTCTGAATATGTGTAATTATAGGGTACTGTGTGATGAATAAAGATGAAGTTAGGCATGAAATAAATGGTATTTTAGACACTTGCAATAGTTGTTAGATACCTTGAAAGCATCCTAGCTCACACTGGTAATGTATGAACAAAATAGACTTTCCCTGATACCAAAAATTGGCAAAATTACCGATGATCAAATCCAACAAGCAGAACCACCACAGTGATTATTCCTAAATTTTTGTGTGTATGACAAGATTTGCATTGTATATTTTCTATGTTTGCACCTCTAAGAAAGTCAATAGGGGCAGGACCAAGAATCTACTGATAACTGATGTGTGTTGTAATTATGTTGGGTCTGGTTTATGTCTAGTGATAAGATTCCTGTGTTTATATAACTTGGACACCTGAAAAGAAAAATGGGAGTTTGGAACCTCAAGAACTGAGGGAGTTTCTCTTTCTGCTGATTCATGGAAAATAATAGGGCTGAAGGTTGAGAGGTTATCTAGTCCATCCTCCTAAATCAGTGTAAGCCCAGTGCCTTTTGTGCAGCCTCTGAGGAACTGGGAGCAGATGAAGAGCATTTACATATTCCAAGGCTACTCTCATGCCCATTCTTCAGTCCTCTTTTTTTAGATTGCTGCAGTAGTCTTTCCTACACCAGGGCTCCTGACCTTTTCTTCTTCCTCCATAAGGTTTATTAGGGCAGAAAGAAAACTTCAGAAGCACCCACTGTTCTTGAAAAAAAAACCCTCATGGTTGACCTTTTCAGTGAAATTGAACTCAGAATCTTGGGTTTATGCACCTTCAGTCAGTAGATTTACCCACACGTCAGAACAGTGCATTTATGGAATGTCACAACTTGTTCCTCCTGTTAGAGGCGTTTAGGATTAGCTGGCTTTCTACAAGAAACAGGAACTTTTTGTCTTCATTGGCATATAAGCGCTCAGTGAAGCTCAGGCTCATACCTCACTAGAAAATTTTAATGGAAGTCTATACTAGAAAAGTCCATCTCCCAGTTATACCAGTATGGTGCATCTGCTGACTGTTGGGAATATTCTATCTAAAAGGAAATCTCAGAAGTATCTATGGTTGCTGCTTAACTTTGGGAAGATATAATGCAGTTTGTAGGTCGGGTATGGAAAAATGTGCTGGGATATTCTCCTGCATTTCTGTCTGGCTAGAGATACGTTACCTTTTGCTTGTTCTGATAGAAACACTGAAAATCATGAAACTGAGAGAAATATTATCTCATTTGCCAGGTTTCTGTTTCCCTTCTCAAACCATTACAGTTGTATTGACTCAATTGAGCGGATGTAATTAAGAAGTTGAAATTACCTCTGAGTTTTGATACTGCTCAGTACTTTGCTTCATCTTACAAAAGATGATGGAGTGTAATTCATGTCTTATAGATGTATGGTACCTTCAGTAGCAATTGCTTCAACTAGCGCTATGTAGGATTTATTTTGAAAAGGAAATTCTAGGAGATTCTATAAAATCTAAGACTAGGTGTAGTAAATAGTAGCAATATTTCTTTTTATGCCTACAGTCAAGATCTCCCCTTCTCCTTGCAAACCTTGTCCTGGAGCATTTCTTCCAGTAAATTTTGATTGTGACTTACTGAAACCAGTGCAAATTTTTTTCATTGACACAGGAAAGATGTGGTACAATTGTCTTTAAACTACTCTTGTTTGGTGTGTCCTCATTGTTGTGCTTAGCATTCTCAGTGTCAACTCCTAAGCTTACATAGAGTTCTCTCTTGGCAATTATAGTATTGGCTTCCACTAGGATTCCCAGGGCTGAATTTGTCCCATAGCCTCAGAGTGCTCTCAGAGTGCATGTGATTTCTTTCTGAAGTCACTTTGATTGTCCTAAAAATCTCATTCAAATATCTAAAAACCTACTTGTCAGACTCTCAAAAGGTAAGCAGTGATTGTAGATCTCCAGAGTTCATCCACTGGTTGTTGCCAGAGTTCAACACCCAAACATCCTGATTAGCTGTACCAGATCACTGTTTGTATGTGGAACTAGTGAACATTTATAGCACCAGCAAATAAAATACCACACTGCATCTTTTCCTCTTCCTCACAAGTACAAATAGTTTAGAATATCTTAAAAGTCATTAAAGATGCAGAGAACTAACCAACCTAGTTTTAATTTAAAAAATAATGGTCATTTTAAAAAAGTTGCCTTTGCAAATCTATTAGACCAAATCCTCCAGTCTCACACTTCTGCATCCCAACATTTCATCTTAGTGTCATCACTTTCCACATAAATAGCAACAACCAAGTGTGTAATCTTTAATGGTTATGAGGAATTTCTCCCTTTCTGAGTCTGTATTTTACTTGCAAGGAGCTGGAATTAAATTCTCATCCACCAAGTATTCTGTCTTTCAAAATATCTAAGTTTTCATTTACGCACAGATTAACTCCATGAGTGTACCATCCTCAGGACAGATAAGGCTTTAATGTCAAAGAATTAAATCATTAATCTCTCTTACAAAGTCAGTGTGCATTTTGAGAACTCTTCGGGGTTTTCTTAATTTCTATCAATTTATGTCTGCATTTTACATTTATTGTGTCCTTTTTTTTCTCTTCCCTAAAACTTTGTACAACTTTGTCTGCTGATTGTAATTTCTTTCTAGTCTTTTCTTCACTTTTTCCTTCTTTGAGGAAATCAATTCTCAAATTTTTAATTAATTATCCTAGCACACTCTTTATCTTGGGCATGACCTCTGGGATTTTACACTTTTGGCTGATTAAACTGGCCAAGTGACACCCTCCTCCTGTTTACTGAATTCCTCTCCCGACTGTAGAACCCCATTTGTTACATCTGGGTGACAGAGTTCTCTCAGCTGCAATAGTTGAAATCATTTCAGAAGAGTTTTTTCTTTCTTATCACTCTCTCCTTTCTTTTAAAATAAATTGTATTAATTAGTTTTTTAAATCATAAGTTTGAGGATCTCTGTGTAGTCTCATTCTTATCTCTCAGTCCTTTACACTGAGGCTGTCCTCAATTAGGTTGTGATGGCTATTTATATCGCTCTGGAATGTTCATCTCCAATTATAAATCTGTACAAAAGGCCAAGTCTGAATTTACACGGAGCATACTTCATCAGTTCTCATAATATAACTGACTGAAGTGTGATCAAAGAAACTAAGAGAGACTTGTGAAAACAATTTAAGGTTCTGTTGAAGTCATTTAAGTTACTGAGGCTCTGTTAAAGCGGCGAAATCAGGATTTGATGCCAGAATGGGGATTTTACATTAGATTCGGTATCCTATCTGTCAGGCTGTGAATTTCTTTTCTATTATACAGAATAGAAATAGAAACAGATCTCTTAATATAATTGCAACAAGTTTACAAAAAGATTTTTGATCATCTACACAGATATGAATTTTAATATTTGTCTTGGGAATGTTTTTTTTCTAGCTACCTAAGCTGGAAAAAAACCCCACGTGTCTCGTTTCTCCCAGGTGAGTATCCATTAACTACAGGTGAATTTCATATGGTCAGTGTTTGCCATAAAACATTTCTTTTTAATTGTAAATCTTGTTTTTAAATGCAGTACAAGGGAATGGCATGCTACTTTTAATGTAATAAGCCTCTGGGTAAAAGGTAGATGCAATCAATAGATTGAACACAAGTGAAATTAAGGTAAAGGTATATCAATGGAGGGCACTACATTGCCCCTTGGGTTTAATTCCTTTTTTTGTATGAAGGATTCACATGGTAGCCATTATTCAGATTGTATAAATAATACATATTTACATATTTACGACTCCCAAAAATGTCTCTGCAAAAAATATCTTCTCTCCTCCATAAATAACGTGTAGATTGCCCATAGGTGTGTGAGAGACTGATATGTTAATGGTTAATGGCTCAAACAATTGGCCTTTTGCAAGAGGCATGGTCACTTTGCTGAGGATGAGCATGGGAACAGCCCGGGTGCAGAGGGCTGAGCACCACAGGAGGACCACGACAAACTTTTGTCTAGTAGGAAACTGGGGTTTGAGACAGGTAAGGGAAGAGGGCTGATAAGAAGCAGATCCTGTGGGGTATCTCACAGTGCTTTTTATCGTGCCAATGTCCTCCCCTACACAACTGACTAAGTGTAAAACTTCCTCCCATCCCTGGGTAGATATTGGGACATTCACATTATTCATCCCTTCGGGTGGGGCATAACTGGCTCAACTGCACTGATGTGAGAGGTCACTTTCATGTCTTAGAAGGGATCATAAACCACCAAAGACCCCCAGAATGCCCCCAGACTCAATTTCTGGGGCCTTCCACCAAAGGTCTGGGTATGATCCACAGTGTTGTAACAGATCCACAGTGTTGTAACAGACAGTGTAAAACTCCCTGCTCTGGGGGAGGTACCCGGACATTTCGCCTGAAACTAAATGTATTTTAACCCATTGGACTTCGTGTTTTGTGGGCTTTCCCCTCCTCCGACAGAACAAGACTGTGACCATCATTTCAACCAACAGACAGCTAAATTGCCATGGTCTAGTCTTGTGGCTGAATCCATGGGTGGGGATATTTTTCTGTGCTTATAATTTCTTTCTCTTTCTTTCTTTCTCTCTGTCTTCTTCTAACTTCTTCTCCAAATATACTGTAAGCCAGACTAAAAAATTCCAGTCAATGCCTCAGTAAGTGCCTTATGTCTGGATAAGTTAAAGTTGGATAAGTTTACATTTGCTAAGTTAAAGTTTATGAAGTACCTTACTTTATCTAGATGTTGTTTTAAAATTTGCCAAGTACCTTATTCTACCTTAGTGTTCTAAAGTTTGCAAGTAAAAAGTTTGTCACTGAAGCTCCTGAGAATATTGTTGTTTCTCCCATACACCACCCAGAGTGAATCAAACAACATTCCCCTAAGCCCACTGAGCAGACCAGGGCATAACAGGGTGTTCAAACCCTGTCATTCACCAATATGATCCACCCACTGATGCTTTTTTTTCCTGCTGTTTTAATGGGATGGAATATATTCTTCAGTCAGATTCTGTTATGGAGGCTGATTTCAGGATTTCTACAGCAATCTAGAAATATCTACTGCACTGAATTTTAGTCAAAAAACTGCTTATTTCTAGACCCTGATTTCACTTGGGCATTCTGTAGAGCTGATTTGCTCAGCTGTGTCAAGACCAGGGGTGAAATATCTGTGGAAAAACAGTGCCTCCAACATTAAGACCTAACTGCAAGTCCAGGGCTTTAATTTGGATGTAGACATCTAAATGACACTTCACTCTTTACTCAATTTTATCCATTCTTTTCCCTCTTTGAGACCTGTGTGCTTCCTTGATTAGTCTCAGGGTGAGGAAATTATTCTAACTGAAGTTGTAGTAACTGGATTGCCCCAACCAGTGGTTGATTTCAGTGCCTAATGTCATTGGGATTACACCAGTGATGAATTTAATGCAAGTTTAACAAACACAGTCCAACTATAAAAATGTGTTGTATAAAGCTGAAAATCCCTTCACTCACTTCATTAAACAACCTCCATATTGGAGAGTAGTTCAGTGACACTTTTTTCCCCCGTTTGTAAACATTTGCTTCTAGCTTTAAAATTCCCAGTTATAATGTATCCAATTGTAGATCTTATCTACAGTCTAAGGTGAACTGTACAATAACACCCTTTAAACACTGCAGTGTCTTCCCTCTAAGCACTACTCTCTGGACTGATTCTATAGTGAAAACTTCTGCAAGGGCTAGGACTGTTTTCTTTAATACTTCTCACTAGGTCACAGGATCTCTCTCCTGCTTTCCTGCTAAACAGGACCATATCTGGGCTAGCATTGGCCTTGAAGATAATTGCCTCCTGCTAATGAGGCACCATAAATTTGTGTAGAATTCTTCAAACAGCAGAACTGTCTGGGAGTTCAGGTTTGTTCACAGTAGTCCCAAAGATATTTGACTTTCTATAGGGTCATAGTTGTGATTTATATTTTCTTTATAGTTATCTTGAGATGATGGACTTCATGTGAAAAATGTTGTTCTATGAATGGCAGAAAAAACCAGCAGCTGCACTAATAACCCTCTTATTTCATATGTTCCAAGTCAATGTTTCTCAGACAGTATGTTGTGGTCACTGGGGATCGAAGAGGAAGAGTCAGAAATATTCACAGTTGAGTCTAATATCCACCTTGGTGTGACTGATGTCCTGTCAGCAGTTAAAAGTAGCTCTTATCCTGGCTTGTGTAAACTGCAAAAGGAGATGCATCTGCAAAAGTTTTAAGGAATACTGCTTTAGAGTTTGTATAGAAAATGACAGTTTCCTGAAAACTGGTGAAGTGTTCACAGTTTAAACTTGAAGTCTCGGACAGGATTCACGGAGATGAAGAATTTGATGTTAATTATGAATTTATTGAAGGAGAATAAAAAGTAAATCCTCAGGATCTGTCTGAAACATCCTGTTTGAAAATGTCTTTTTTGAAGGCACTAGTCATATATTTTCCTTTTCTCTGTGAAAACCTACAATGTTTTGATTCAGTATAGTTGACTAGATCAACACACTCTTGCAAGTTGTCTCACAAGCTTCGCAGGACATTTCATCCTTTCACTAGTTCATAAATCAAGCAGGAAACTTTCATCAATAGTTGCCAGCATTTTAATTCTGATTCCCACATCAAAACTAACCAATCCCCTTTTTAAGTCTACCCACACCCTTTGTTTTCCTGTCAGCATATAGCACAACAGAGCTGAGGAAAATAAATTTAAACAGACCTGAGAGAAAGAAGTTCAGTGTGAGTGATTATTGTGTCTGTCTTTCCATTGTCCTTGTTTCTGTCCTTAATATGGAAAAGCAAAAGGATTGTGAGACTGGGAGGAACTGAGAAGAAAAGCTGTCCCTTTTTGCTTGGTGAAGGTCAGAGAAGCAGGTGTGAAGCAATATATATTCAGCCTACTGTTAGCAGTTCCCATTTACCAGCACACTTTAGCTTGGAATACACTATGTACATTTTGTACTTTTATCTGCAGTTGATGCACAGATCCTGTAGAGCACTGCCTTGAGAAAATAAATCCTCTACTATTCCTCTAATGGTGCGTTTGATTCCCTTTATTTGGGCTCAGTTTATTTAAAGCTTTCTGAGAACTGAATCTCTAGTATGTGAATAACCTCAGGCAGTCCAATCGAATGGGAAGAACATCTCCAGTTATTTATTGTGTTTCTAAAATGGCACATATGCAAAAGCAGACTATGAAAAATATCACTGTGTAATAACATTATATAATTGTGTTTATCATAAAGAGGGCAATGTGCTATCTACTCTTAATTGCCACTTCCACTGTAGTATCTTGAGGCACAGGTCTCTTTGTTCAGTAGTATACTAGTTTATGGAAACAGTAACTCCCTGCCAGATAAATGGTGCTATCATCATTATTACAACCTCATAGTCACGTCCTATGGGCAGTATTGGGGCAGGATTTCAAACTGCTTTGCTTATCCACGTGTTTCCCTTGTTGTGGATAGCTGTGTTTCTGGAAATAGCTAATACACAGTGACTGGCAGCATTTTGATAGTTTTTTGCACTAAAAAACCTATGTCTTCAGTTTTGCAGGGCTCTGCCTATGGGTGGCTCAGTGCAAAGCAAAAGCGGACCGTAGGTGTTAAGTATTACTTACTCTGTATTTTCAGTAGTATGTGCACAGTATGATCATCTGTCTGAAACAGGAAAAAGCAAAATGAATTCCAAGGAAGCAAAGAGCAAACTGTGCCATGTAGGAGGCCATTCCAAATCAATTTTCTCTAAAGACAAACACAGCAAAATTCTTCTTTTTGTGTTTGCATGAAGCAGAAGGTGAGCCTGCACACTGCTGAGCTTTTTGCTTTTCCACATCCAACTCTCTAGTGGCAAATGTAGTCTAAGTGCTTGGTGCACTGGGCTAAGCTCTGTCAGTACCTCTCTATAGAATCATAGAATCATTAAGGTTGGAAGAGACCTCTGAGATCATCTGGTCCAACCATTAATCTGGCACCACCGTGTTCATCACTAAACCGTATCCAGTGCCACACTGAGCCAAGCTGCCCTGTCCCAAGGGCAACAAACATCAAGCATATCTAGAGTTTCTAAGAGTCACAGGGAGTGCTGATATTGTGTTGCCTTCCCTCTGTAGACATTACCTTTACAGGGAAGTTTGATTTTCTTTGCCTACTTAGCTGCTTTGGAGCACCTACTGCAATGTAATGGGAGGCTGAAACAAGACCCCAGAAACAAATCATTCTGTTAGCTGAACTCCCTAGTTCTGTTGAGGAGGAAAAGATGCTTTGAATGAAGATTTCCCACATGAGACAGGTCAGAAGCAAAGAAGATAGAAGATCAGATAGAACCTGCAGGATGGGCAGCTATAGCCCTGAACACTGAGATCTTAGTTTGCCTGACCTGTATTGCATTAAGAGAAGTTTTGAGGCATTTCTGAGTTTGTAGCTGGTCTTAGCCATGGGGACAACTGAGAGAGGGAGGAGGTCGCTGCTGTTGTGCTGAAGGATCTTGGCAGGGATAGCTCCTGCTTATTTGGCAAAAACATCTGTCTCTGCTTCAACTCCCTCAGCCTGTCTTTATAGGAGAGGTGCTTCAGCCCTCTGATCAGCTTTGTGGCCCTCCTCAGGACTCACTCCACCAGGTCTATGTCCTTCCTGTGCTGGGGACCCCAGAGCTGGATGCAGCAGTGTAGGTGGGGCCTGAGCAGAGCAGAGCAGAGGGGCAGAATCCCCTCCCTGTCCCTGATGGCTGCTGCTCTGGACGCAGCCCAGGACACGTTTGGCTCTCTGGGCTGTGAGTGCACATTGCTGGGTCATGTCCAGCCTCTCACCCACCAGCACCCACAAGTCCTTCTCGGCAGAGCTGGTCCCAATCCCATCATTCCCCAGACTGTGTTGGTACTGGGGGTTGCCCTGACCCAGGTGCAGCACCTTGCACTTGGCCCTGTTGAACCTCACAAAGTTCATAGGGGTTCAGATCCCTCTGGATGACATCTCATCCCTCAGGCATGTCAATCATACCACTAACCTTGGTGTTGGGAATCTCAATTTAATTCAGTTTCTTGAACACTAATTTATTCAGCTGGGACTAGATCTCATTAAAGTACCTAAAAGGTATTAGCTGTACTTCTGTCCATAAAGAACTGTTACATTTCTCTTAAAATATGACAGTACAGTGCATTTTTGCAAATGGAATTAAGCTCCTTTTTGAGCTGAATTCTTTTGGACAGACATAGAGAGATTTGGGATTTCTTCAAATGGAATAAAACTCTACCTGAAAATACCGTTTCATGATAGAACACAAGCTGAGTTAGAAAAATAGTATTTTTTACAACTAATGGGAATTCAATTAAATAAAACAAAGAAGGAATTGCCAAGTGTAATATACAACATTGAATTAGCAACACATCTGGCAAGGATACAGAATATTCTGGAATATCTTTGCAATTGTCAACTATTTAAATTGTGGTTTTGTTATCAAGAAGGCTCAGCAAGGTAAAGAAAAGTGACATAGGACCAGAAAGTTGAAAGAAAAAAGAGTAAGGGTGAAAAGGGATAGGAAAGTGACTTATGCAGCAGCAAAAGAAGGGAAGGAGGCTTCCACCCATTCAGCTGACTACACAGCAGCTTGAAAAAATAAATTCAAGCTGTGAAAGGCAGCCTGTTACTGGCATCATCAGTGGCCTTTAAAGACATGAGGGAGAAAGCAGAAAAGCTGTCGTGCATCAACCCATGCTGTACCAATTCATTGCTGCTGCTGAGGACAGCCCAGCTGGCAGAGGCAGCTGCCTTGGTGGCTAAGAGGTGCTGCTGTGCCTTGTGCCTCTGCCCCTCAAGTCTGGCAAAAGGAGCTGTGCAACAGTGACCGTGTGACCCTGGGGGTGCTGGAACAAGAGACTTCCTGTTCATTGAGTGCAAAGTTACTTTCTCCTATGTTAAACCAGCCTCGTGCAAGTGGGGGTTTCTTGAAGCTTGCGGTGAAAATAGGTCATTGCAGGAAACAGCTACTATGTCAACTCTGAGATACTATTTTTGGATACCCAAACTCTCAGAGTTACTTTTCAAAAAGTAGATGAGAGGGGAAGGAGAACATCCTGCTCCTGCAGGATATGATCAACTTTGTCATCACACAACTCTTTTCTTATTAATGTCTTTGATAGACTTATTTACAAAGTAGTAGTAAAAGTGAATGTTCAGTGTACGGTTTGAATTGCAATACAGTCAAAACACTACTTTTTTTAGCAGACTTGCAGCTACTTTTCAAGTGTTAGCGTCAAAGATTCAAGTCTAGTGCCAGAAAGCAGATATTCAAACCACATATTGAGGTCTTTTGTAGGCTCTGTGAAGGCAGATGTAGCAGTATCAGGCAGAGGTGACCAGAGAAGCTCGTGCTACCATGCTCTGAAGCCTTCCTTGAGCAAGTCTGCCAGCTCCTCCTCCCATCCATCCTGTTCTGCCTCCTTTGGGGTAGTGGCTGTCCATTATCATGTGCTTCTGGTGTCCTGTGGCATGCCAGAATCACAGAACCCCAGAATATCCTGAGTTGGAAGGGACCCACAAGGATCATCAAGTCCAACTCCTGGCCCTGCACAGGACATGCCAAGAGTCACACCAAATGTCTGAGTGCTTTGTCCAAAAGCCTCTTGAAGTCTCTCAGCCTTGGTGCTGTGACCACTTCCCTGGGGAGTCTGTTCCAGTGCCCAACCACCCTCTGGGTGAAGAACCTTTTTCTGATATCAAATAACTTTTTTCTAATTTTCTAATTTTCAGTTTCAATTTTCTAAGATCAAATAACCTAAACCTCTCCTGACACAACTTCAGGCCATTCCCTCAGGTCCTGTCACTGGGCGCCACAGGGAGGAGATCAGTGCCTGCCCCTCCTCTTCCCCTCTCGAGAAAGTTGTAACTGCAACGAGGTCTCCCCTCAGTCTCCTCCAGGATGAATGGACCAAGTGACCTCAGTCTCCTCACACAGCTTCCCCTCAAGGCCCTTCACCATCTTCATTGCCCTCCTTTGGACACTCTCTAACACCTTAATGCCATTTTTATATTGTGGTGCCCAAACTGCACAAAGGACTCGAGGTGAGGCTGCCCCAGTGCAGAGCAGAGCGGGACAATCCCCTCCTTTGCCCGGCTGGCGATGCTGTGCCCAGGACACGCTTGGCCCTCCTGGCTGCCAGGGCACTGCTGACTCACATTCAACTTGCCATCAACTCAGACCCCCAGATCCCTTTCCATGGCATTGCTTTCCAGCCTCTCATTCCCAGTCTGCCCGTACACCCAGGGTTGCCGCATCCCAGCCGCAGGACCCGGCACTTTCCCTTGTTGAACTTCATATCATGGGACTGTGAGAGATATAACTGTACATCTGGAGTTTTGGAGGAAGTCGGGGTAGGTAAGCAAACTTCAACTCCAGCCCTTTCATTTAAGGGTATTATCACCTCTTATCTCTAAGCTATATTAAATCTAAGGGCCTCTCTGCCTTATCTGCTGCCAAATAAAAAGAGAGTCCAGATATTCCGGCAAGGTTTATAGGCAGGCTGTCAGGTAAAATCTGAAGAAATACAGGCATGAAAAGACTACAGACATCATATTGTGACTAGCCCTTCTTTTTATTAAGTCGCTTTACTGGAGAAAATGGTTTATTTTAGGTAATTCCATCTTTTCTCTGTCTCTGTGTGTTGCAGGCAGACAGTGGTAGTTGTAAATCCCATCCTCTTCCTTTTAGTGATTTAGCAGAAAGGCAGCGTGTCTGCCAGGCAAGTACAATAGAAGAAATTGCTAAGATGGCTTTGAAACATTGAGCAAGGTCGCAGAACCTGGAATGGCAATGCGTCTGCAGATCCTTCAGCACTACCTTCCTGCTTCGCTCAAATAAATTCATGCATTTAAGTCTGCTCCTGTATATTGTGCCCAGTGATTGTACCAGAAGGAGTTTGCTACCTGCCTACATCCGTTTTTAGCAGCTGAGCAGTACCTTTCTATTCTGAGTTGGATTTTCGAGTGGGAAACAGTCTCATGAGAAGCTACAGCAATCTGAAGGAGCAGTAAGTTAGTTAGTAGTCATGAGATGCTGCTGGGAAGAAATGTAATCCCCACAATTTAAAAATGCAGAACACAGCTCTGCCGTTGTGATCAGAAAATGATCTTTTAATTCTGATTGTGCCTCCATTCAGACAGTGATACAATTTTGGTCGCCAGGCAGGGCTGCAGTTTTGTGTTAGCAGAAGGCAGAAAGAAACAAAGCCAAATATTTTACCACACTATTTCCCATTGCTTTTTTAATAGGTCTCCATAGGTTTGATATAGTATGGTTGCTGGAATAACCCATGCATTTAAGCCAGTCCTATAAACCTGTTCAAGGAAACAGAGTAGAACAGATGTAACTTTTCATACCTTTTACACTTAGTTGCCTAATAGTAAATAGGATTTGCCACCTATTTTTATCTGATTATATAAACCAAGCTTGGTAGTACTGCTAGGCACTGATTTAAAGCTGAGATAGTCAAGGTCACAAATCCACCATTTACTTGTGAGGTCTGTCAAGTGTTGAGGCATATTTATGGGAAAGTGTGGGAGGAAGTTTGTGCATTTCCAGTGACTCGCTCAGACTGTCGGTCAAGGTGCTTTGAACACAAAATTAATTTAATGTAACTTTTAATCCCATTCATTTCTGCCATGGCAGAAGTGTTTGTTTCTCAGATAAGGTTTTGAAACAAGCAGTTGTACCGAGGAGAAGACATGTGAGGTGCTTGTATTTTTGTGAGACCATTGACCTCCCAGGCTCCCTGTCAGTCACACTGATGGAAGTGTGCAAGGAATTAACCCTGGTTTAAATTTCCATCACACTTTGCAGACTTTTTTTTTAATGAAGCCTGGAAGTTGCTTAGCCTCAAATATCTTGATGACCTGGAAAAAGCAAATGCACCTTCTAACTGATTATGGATAAAATGTTATGATAAGCATCTCTGGGAGTTTTTTTAAAAGAATAAGATTAATAGTCAACTTTTAAATGGGAAGATCTGGCTGAGTCAGACCAACTTTGATGCCAAGTTCTATAATGGAAGGAGAAGATACTATCAGTTCCAAAGTATTACTGCTTTATTCCTAAATTGACAACACCATGCACATGGTGAAATCCATGTTCCTCATCAGGACTATATAATAGGAGTCAAGATGTGGTTTTTTCAGGACAGTGGAGTAGGAATTATAGGAGCAAAAGGGCTCTTCACATACTTGAATAAATAATAAATATCCAACTGACCTAAAGCAAAGAAGGTACTCGCTCATACCACAGAGAATGTTCACTCTGGGAAAAGAAGAAAAGTGTAATTGATTTCATTTCAATTAAAAATGTTTAACTAACCAATAGTTAATAGTCAATTACAGCCCACTTAGAACACTATAGGACACATTGGCATGAAACAGCATTTAGCTATACCTGATAGACAGTGATCTAACATAATATCCTTCAGCTGTATACAGCATCCAGCCACAAATTGGGATTTTTTAATTTCGGTGTTCAGTTTCGTAGGAGAAAAGTGGTCAACAATTCTAGCAATGTAATTTCCCTTTCATTACGTGAAAGGGAGTCAGGCATAACCAGTATTAGCACTCTCAGAGACAGCTATGGGCCCTGTCCTACAAGACCAGCTAATTCAGTTCCAGCCCCAGTTCTGACTGTTAAATTCAGCTGTCAGCATTAAGTGGGAAAAACCCCATAATTTTTGAGTGGAAGTTGGAGCACAATATCTACCCTGTGATATTCACTTTAAATTTTTTTCTGGAAATTGGAATGGAGCTGGGCCAATAACAGCAAAAATCAGCTTTTTGTTTAAGACAATGCTATAAATGGAGGTGTGAAGTGCTGGGCACATACATTTCTAAATAGCTAAGGAACTGTGCTTGAAAGAGCATGTAAGAAGGGGCTGGGATCTCCCTTGGCATACTGCTCTTGGCAAAGCACAGATGGAGCTCCATGACTCAGCTTCCTTGTTCTGCTGGAAAGATAGGACAAGTCCTTGGTAGATCCAAAGTGTTATTCTCCCTGTGCCTAGACAGCTCCAAAGACAAATTTAGTTTGGTGGTACATGCAGTCTTCAGCCCGGACCACAGTCCTCTCTCCCTACGTGCTTACACAGGAGATGGAGTGCTGTCAGCATTATGTTGTAGAACTGTCAACATATTTTTCCCGCACAGCTACTGCCAAGGTAAAATTGCTACTTATCCATAGGCTAAAACTGTAACTCCTACAGCTTCATCCGCCTTAGACTCCTTAAACTGCTTGCTGAAAATGAAATATGTAGTCTGTATGGACACAGGCATTTATGACTGACTGGTGATACCAAGTCTTCAGAGAGAAACATTATGCAAGCAGATGGTAGCTGCTTTCAGCTGCCTTTAACCGGGAGACGAAGGGACCAGCTGGAGTCTTACTAGTGCTTGAAAAGCAAAGGCAGCCACTCATTGACATTTCCCTGAGCCACCCAGTTTCCAGAGAAATGATTTTTAATGTCTGTTCTGCAGTGCAGAGTTCCAGCCAGGAGCTACAGCCCAGCATGTAGAAAGGGAAGAAGAGGTTTTGTCAGCTGGGACTGATGTTGTCACTGGCTGTGAGAACAGAAGTTGATTGCCATATAGGCATATGAGAGGGAGCCATCTAAATCAGGAATTAATTCTTAGCCAGGCAACCCACTGACAATGATAAAATACTGATGGGGTTTCTACACTGAAATGTGAAGTAGTTTAAAAGTAGACAGCATGTGCACCATGAAATCCAGATTTCCCTGTTGTAAGGTAGCTTGCTTGTTTTTCTCAGACTGAAAACTGGAAATCAGTCTGTTTATTTTATGTGTTACTCATGAGTGTCAAAATTTCTCTGATAGTTTAGTGCTGTTTGAAAACTATGTAATGCTGCATATAAATGGCTAGTTACAATATGAAAAAAAAAATGTGGAAACTGGGATTGCTTGGAATTAAACCACACAGCTTATTTCAATTCTAATTTTTGTTTTCCCAGAAGCTTTCACCTTTGAATTTGGACAGTCCTCTCTCTTATCCAAGCATCATGTATGGCAGGGCCAGCCTAGAAGAAAATCCCAGGCCCTTTCTTTTCTGCTTGCAATCCTTCTAATGACTGCAGGCAGTAATTTGGCTTCCGTTGAAGTACAAATTTTAAAGTAATAGAACAGATAATTTTGGAAAATGGCTGGCTGAAGCTCATATGTATGCATGCAAGGGCACTGAGCAGATATCGCTGGTTGGGAAATACTGCCAGCATCCACTTGACTGCTGTCTGGGGAGCAGACTTCTGCTCTACTCCCTCGGAAGCTGTGAAGCAGGAGCTGGAGGAGCTCTGCTGCAGTGCTGTGCTCTTCTGTAAAGCCTCTCTGTAGTGTGTGCACATCATCACTTGCATAACCAATGCCCAATTGACCACCAGATGGCCTTTGCAGAAGAAAGAAGTTAAGGTCAAGATTTTTATTTCCAATTTGCAGGTGGACACTGTTTCCAGTCCTGCATAATCAGATTCTCTGTGCGCCAGCTAAGTTCCTAAGGCATAATGTATTTAGATGGGTAGAAAATTGCTTACGTTGTTCCCAAAGCACTACAAAGGTAAGCAACAATCCTCAGTATCCTTCTTGCAGAGAGGTGGGATAGAGACATGAATAGTTAATTGCACAGGTTCTCCATTCGCTCCCAACAGATTGCAGGGTTGTGGTGCCTCCAGCTGGCTCAGGAGGGCTTAGTTTGCAACAGAGTGGGTAACATCTGTCTGTTGTACCCACAAAATCAGGGACTGCAGAAAATGCTGCAAAATGGCTTAGAGAAACTGAATGAACAGCAGGATGGGTATTTCAACACTGAGTTTTACAGCTGCAGCGGTAACTAAAGAGTTTTTAGCTTAGGTACATCTGCTGTATTCTGTCATTGTGGCAGTGGAGTCACTGTCAGGATGCTAAACACTGAGGTGTGCAACTTTCAGCATTGGTAATGGTAATGATGCTGCCCCTCAACCCTTACCTCTGGTGTACCTGGAAAATAGGAGTGTATACAGGACTGCACTGGAAGGAGTTACATCTGTTTTCAGGGAACTGGACACTGAAAAGCATTTCCAAGGGATTCCAGTCCCAGTTAAAAATTGCCTTTCCTATGCCAAACTAACACAAAGCTCCCACTCCTCTTTCCACAGGTCCCCTCAGGTCTACAGAATCCCAAATCATTCTCTGCTCCCATCTCACTTTTGCTTCTGCTGCAGCTCTCAGCCATCGGTCTGTGTGTGCATATGGTATGTGAGTGTGCAGTATTGCCTATTGGACAGACAGCAGTCCCAGGCAGTCTAAAAGAATAGGTGTGCTGTTTCATCATTCAGTTTTCTCAAGGACTGTTTTCTTCTTTCCAGGTGAGGCAAAGGATGCTTGTGACTGTGTATTTGTATTGCACGGGGTGATGCTGAGGGAGGAACATGGCATTTCTGATTATGAAAAAGTGAGGATGCCTGGAGTTCCCAGGACTATCTCCCCTTTGTTTGTCTTTTTCCTCAATGCTGACTGGTTAACAGTCACCTTAAAGCCTTCAGAGATTCATAGCAAAAGGTGGACTTGAAAACACACTAAAGAATTAGATTCAGTTGTTGTTTCTAAATTAAATGGCTGGAATAGTCTTGATGCCCTCTTCCAGGTTCAAGGAAAAGTCCGACTAAAATACTGATGAGTTTTGCCTTTCACCATCAATAGAGATTTATGAAATGCTGTTGTAAGTCCCATGACTGGGAGTTGATTAAAGTAAATTACCACCTATTTCTTGTCACTGCCAGACATATGCCACAAAGTGTGAATGAGTAGGACTGCTTGTGAACTTCTACATCTAGAATCATGGAAGCATGGGGGCTGGAAAAGATCTCCAAGACCGAGTCTTGGACTGAACACCACCATGTCAATTAGACCATAGCACTAAGTGCCATGTCCAGATGTTTCTTGAACACTTCCAGGGATGATCAGTCCCCATTTCCCTGGGCATCTTCTGTTCCAACACTTAACAACCCTTTCAGGGAAAAAATTCTTTCTGATGTCCAATATGAACCTCCCCTGGTGCAGCTTGAGGCCATTTCCTCTCATCCCACCACTGGTTGCCTGAGAGAAGAGACCAACACCTGGCCACAACATCCTCTCAGGTGGTTATAGAGAGCAATGAGGTCTCCCCTGAGCCTCCTTTTCTCCAGGCTGGACAACTCCAACTCCCTCAGCTGCTCGACTCACATAAGTTACTCTCTAGACCCTTCAGCAGCTCCACTGCCCTTCTCTGGACACACTCCAGCCCTTCAATGTCCTTCTTGTTGTGAGGGGCCCAGAACCGGACACAGGAGCTGAGGTGTGGCCTCACCAGTGCCCAGTACAATCACTGCCCTGGTCCTGCTGGATGCACTGTTGCTGATACCAGCCAGGATGCCGTTGGCCTTCTTGGACACCTGGGCAAACCCTGGATCATGTTCAGCTGCTGTCAGCCAGAACTCCCAGACCCTTTTCCTCTGGGCAGATTTCCAGCCACTCCATTCCCAGCCTGTAGTGCTGCCTGGGGTTGTTGTAACTCAAGTGTAGGACAGGGCACTTTGCCTTATTGAACCACAAGCTGTTGGACTCAGCCCATGGATCCAGCCTGTCCAGATCCCCCTGCAGAGCCTTACTAACATCCCTTACTACAGATCAACACTCCCACACAACTAGGTGTTGTCTGTGAACTGACTGAGGGTGCCCTCGATCCCCTTGTCCAAATCATTGATAAATATTTTAAACAAAACTGGCCCCAACACTGAGACCTGGGGAAGCCCCCTAGTCACCAGCCAGCAACTGGATGTAATCCATTCACCCCCACTGTCTGATTCCAGCCATTTGGCCAGTTTTTAACGCAGAAAAGAGCGCACCTGTGTAAGCCATGGGCTGCTGGTTCCTACAGGACAATGCCATGGGAGACAGTATCAAAAGCTTTTCTGATGTCCAGCTAGACACATCCACACATGAGCCTTCCCTTATCCATTAGGCAGGTCACATGGTCACAAAAGGAGATCAGGTTGGCCAAGCAGGACTTGCCTTTCCTAAATCCATGCTGGCTGAGCCCAGTCCCCCTGTTGTCCGGTACATGCTGCATGATCACACTCAAGAGGATCTGTTCCATAACTTCTCCTGGCACTGAGGTCAGGCTGACAGGCCTGTAGTTCCCTAGATGCTCCACTAACCATTCTTGCAGCTGGGTGTCACATGGCCAACCTCCAGTCATCTGGGACCCCAGCAGTTAACCAGGACTGATGATAAATGATGGAGAGTGGCTTGATGAGCTCTTCCACCAGCTCCCTTGGTACCTTCATGTGAATCCCATCCGGCCCCAGAGACTTGTGAGTTTCTAAGTGGCACAGCAGGTCGAGCAAGGAAGTCATGGGTGCTGTTCTCATTGAATATACCCTCCAAAAAAAGTGGGGGCAGAAGGCTATGGAGGAGTTGCCAGTGGACTCCCACAGAACCAGAAAGAGTGCAAGAAATTCTTCTCCCAGAAATACCACTGTCACAGCAAAAGAGAGGGTTGTGGTGCATCTTATGAGAGTAAGTGTTTTTACAGTATTCCATACCACAGAGGTTAAGATGTCAAACCAAAATCACAACTATTAAGTGGATAAAAGTGGGAATCCTGAGCAGAAGCTATTACAATGGCTGAATTCACAGATCAAATCTGCTTCATTCTGTGCCATCACTAATTGTTGCCTCAGAGGGTGCAGTCAAGCTTTGGATGAACAAAGCCAAGAACAGGGGTCTTACTTGCATGAGCCAATCATGCACTTTTGCTGGGTGGCAGACCAAAACAGCGGGAGACGTTTACATTTTTTTCCAGCTCAACTCGGAGCCCTGTTTTGGCACAAAATCAGGACATTCCTCATTCAGCCAGAAAAATTCACCTTTGGTTTCTGACCTGCCACAGTTCTCCTCATTTCGTTTCCTTCCCAAAGCCAAGTTTCAATTAGCGCATTAAGGGCAAAGACTCGGGCCCCACATGACAGTGTTTACCTCGGTGTGGAAACCACAGGAGATTGCTGAGCAACCAGGACTGCTAAATAGTTCTTGGGAACTAGTGCAGAAAGAATAATTGAGGAGCAAATGAGGAGTTTATGTGGAGCCCGTTCACACAGGCATACCCAAGCCTGCTCTCAGTTGCAGTAGCTGAAGTTGTGCCTACTAACAAGTCTCAGCTGAAACCATCAGTTTTATACTTGACAAAGGGTGTTTGTGCCGTGTCAAAGAGTTAAAACATAACAGATTTGGGGGGTTTTTTCCTCATTTTTAGTGTATGATATTTTTTGTGAAAGCAATCACTTATAAATCTCCATTATGTAATGCTGTTTTCAGACATTCTTAAGCTCCATGAAAGAAATCTCTTTTAATTACATGATCAATTTCTTCCTTTAGTGTGCTTTTTTTGCATGCTACATGCCTTTCTTTCTACCACATTATCTTCATGGGAGGATAAAGAGCAGCACTATTTACTGTTCTAGGATTACAGTTTCATAAATAAAACATATAGTGAGAATCATCACGTCTAAATAGGATTAGCATTATTTTTCTCCTTATTTTTTAGGTGGATTGTTTTTATATAATTTATTCACACCCATCTTTTGTGTAGCAGCAGAACAGCTTTAAGCTTTTAGCCCTCTTCTCCCCTTCCCCAGTCTGCTGAATATTTTCTTAACACAGAAGTTGCTGAATAAAGCTAGAAGCCAGGTCATGTATGAAACAGGATCTGAACCTTTTTTTTCTTAACTGGAGATATAAACTTAAAAGTCTATATCTCTCTTTCATCCTTCGCTTCCCACCAGAAAACATGTGCTAAATGGGGCAGTTCAGGTGGGGAAACGTGCCTTCCCTGAGGCTGAATTTCTAAGAGGCATTTTACGGGCTCTGTCTAGAGGGTGCTGCTGGTGGGGCTTCACACACCCTTGGCTGTGGGGACAGCTGGGCCATAAGCAACTCCTGGAATAGTGTCCTTGCTAGACCTTGGCCCCAGCTGTGTGGACAAATGCTTTAGGAAGTGCAGCTTGAAGCCTTCACCTCATTTTAAATCCAGGCTGGTGGTAATCCGCTAGGGACACTCCAAGTAGGAATGTCCTCTGAGGATAAGGGCAACAGCTAGCTCCCATCTCACCAAATCAAACTGAAAAGCCCCAAGGAGCAGGTGCCTCTGCCTTTCACACTGTAGGTCACCTCCTGGAAAGGGCATATGGGGCCTCAGACTCCTCACTGAGCTTTGTGCAAGGACCAGGCTCAAGGAGTTCTTGGGAGATGCCTGGAGTATTTGCTTGGGTGACACCTGTGAGAGCTGCTTTTGCAAGTATGACACACGAGCAAAAATACCAGTTTGACTGTTCAGGGGGGATTCGTTTCAGAGAGAGAAATACAGATGCAATTGGGATACTACTGCTTCCAGGAGTAGGTGGCAACTGAGAGGAATCTTGAGGGCACCTACCAGAAACATGGAGCCATCTCTGACAGTTTGTTAGACAGTCTCACTGTGTTCTCAGAGAAGTCTGGGACACATTAGACAAAAACTTTGTTAAAATATCCATTAAAATGAGAGAAAGAAACTATTTTGCTTTCTCAATGGGCAGGAGTTTTAAATGAGCTGGTTGAGGACCTCAATATTTGTAGGATGAATTTTAAATAACTATTTAGAGACAGAGGCATCTTCAGCTCTATGCCAATGTTTACAATCAGAAGATGGCATGATTCAGATGCTTTCCACTGCTATTTCTCATTCTGACATTTATTCTGGGTAAAATATTTTAAATGGGATTCAATAATAAAATAGAGGAGAGAATTAATGAGCTTATAATTATTACTTGCTATTTATTAAAGAGCTTAAATGGGTGCTTTCATATTTGAAATAGATTGCTAGATAAAGATAGGATAAATTTGGCTAGCATTGGGAGATATAATGTGCTCAGACATCCGGTAAGAGTTTGATTAGGTCTTACGTAATATTTTGGTAATAAATAAGAATGCCACAAAATTAGTGTGGCACATATTAAAAAATAAGATGGGTGACAAGTCTTCTGTGCATATAAGCAGGTAACCATGAGCAAGCATATGTGCTTCTAGAGTGGTCAGCTGGTGGCTGCTTCTTGATCATTGGCTAACTGCCAGAAACCAAAGGAGTTTACAATGACAGCAGTGTTGGGCTTAAAAGCCAGACAGGACAACGTGGTTCTCTGAATAAACTGAGAATAAGCTAAACAATGTCGGTCTTAAACTGATGTTTATTACTCAAATACATGGTCTGGGTGCAATTTATAATAAAAATGAGGGGAGGAAATCCTCCTGCATCCCAAAAAGCAGCATCTCTGTAAGGATGGGAAGAGTAATTTGAGTTGCTGGGATAATAAGCTTCTCCTTGACAGGGTAGCGTCTAATGCAGTCCTTGGATGTATAAACAGAGGTATCTCAAATAGCAGTGGAGCGATGATATTTGTGTTTGGCACTGGAGAGGGCACTAATGGAATCTGTGTCCAGTTCTGTCATCTGAGAAGGACATTAGCAAACTGAAATGGGTTCAGAGAAGAGCTAGAGAACAATTAAGAAGCTGGAAAATACTTACTATGGGCAGAAAACCCACGACCTAGGAGCTAGTGTGTATTTTATAAAAAGAAAGTTAAAGGGTGGCTAATTTGCAATCCATGAGTTTACAAGGGAGGAAAGCTTTGGTGATGGCTTCCTGCAGCCTTGAAGCCAGAAAAAGGGGACTAGAAACATGGCACAGGATTTAACAGTAAGGCTCTCATGAAAGTTATGGTAGCAATTGAAAGACTTTTTTTTTCTTTTTTTCTTACAGCTACACTTTAATGAGAGTCAACACACAGGAATGCTGCTCAAGAGTCACCTGCATTGGCCTTGGGAGCTACAAATCTAAGAAAACTACTGAGAGTGTCTCAAACAGTAAGTGAGTTAAAATTGCGTGATCATCCACAGAGCCATCAGTACAAGCATGAGGTCGGGGTCTTACCTAAAACCAAATGCTCTGAAAATTGAGAAAGTTGTTCTAGGCTGTTTGCATGTACATAGAAAACAGGCACCTTACAGCACACTGGCTGTCAAGAGAGATGTAGGAAAGTTCCTGTGTTTGAGACTGAAATGAAAAAGGAATCCAATATTGCAAGTGAAAAGGGTTGGTTGGGCAAATAACATGTGTAAGGCATGTGGCAATGAGAGCAGCAGAGAAGCCAAGTAACTTCCTGCCATGCAAGGAGGTCTGAGAAGAGTGGGGTTTTATACAAACACGAGGGTGAAATTAATCCTGAAAGGAAAATGGATGAGGTAGGGATTTGTGTTAGGCTCAATTTTTATGCAGGTGTTCCCATTAAGGTGAGAGTAAGGGAAACTGCAGATGATGTGAAAGTATAAGTAACTGTCCTGGAGGAAATATAAAAGAAGATACAAAAAAAAGCTGTAAAGGATAATAACACAGGCACAGAATAACAGTGTGAGATTCGGAGTGAAAATATGCAAATTAACTCATTGAGGCAGAGGAAAAGATGGAATTAATCCAAAGGAAGGGAAAATTGTACAGAGCAGCTATGCTGAGAGATAAGAAATGTGCAAAGATGGGAATACAGAGCCAGTGAAACGAGCCTGCAGTGTGATATGGTAGCTTAAAAGATGGCATTAGTTCTGGATTTCACATGTAAAAACACAAGCTCAGAGTCTAGACCTGTAAGAAGGTCTGCTGCCAGACCTCAAGCACAGCATGAGGTAAAGATGTTCTCCTAATATTCTGTTTTCTTGGGAAGAAAAATACCATGCTGTGAGTTGAAATATCAATAATAGAAGGCAATTTTGGAGTCACTGAAATTAGTTCAAGCAGGATCCAGATATGGGTCAAAGTATATTTGGATCAGAATTTAGCTGAGGTATTCTGATATTTGACTCCCGTTTGGCTCATTGAAAAGTGATGCAGATTGGATTGAGGCATGTTGCCTGGGAAGCTACAGACTGAAACTTGGAGAAAATTAGTTCTGAAACTGATCTGGAAATCTGAGTCTTCCTTGGTTGTCAGACAGGGGATTTCCCTAGAAAACGTCTAACAACATTTTCACCATCATAGATACAGCAGTTTTACAACTGTACCATAAAGAAAAATGTTTCAGAGGCAAGGAGATGGATTAGATGACCCACTGGGTTTTTTCCACCTTTGTGATGACTTTATGAAAGCACTTTGTCAGGTCTTCACTAACTACTGTGTACTTAGCTCTGATCTGTCCTGTCAGACTATGGTTTGGGAAGTTAGATTTAGCTATAAATTCCAATCTGTATCTCTCTGAAATCTAAAAATAGAATAGTTGAGAACGTATGGGCTGAATTATGGATCAAATGTGTCACTTCAGAAACCAAGGACAAAATGTGTGACATTAAACTGATGTAAAAGAAAAACTCTTTACTTGACTATTTCTGTACTCATGGAGTACATTTTTCATGCACAGAGCTCTGTGAAGACATTAGCTAATTAATCTTCACAGGATGTCAGGGGACCATTACTCACACTTCCATTTTTTAAGCAGAAGAGAAAGTTTACAGAATCTTTCCATCTTACAGCTGGAATCAGGGATATGAATATCTTGCCCATTGCCCCATGCTGAAGTCTCCAGTCCATACTGCCACCTAATGCCTAATACATGTGAGAAAATGCAGCTTTGAAAAAACAAATTAGGTAGATATTTTCAAACTATTCACAATGTTTAATAATTTAAAAAATTATGTGATACATAAATTTCCTACTCAAGGGAGGGAAAAGCAGGAGAAGGTGTGATATGAGGCTGATGGTAACTGCAGCATTGTTTCCTCCTGTGAGAGGCTGCAGGCAGCCTTCCTGTGCTGGTTTGGTACAAATGTGATCCGTAGCAGCACAGGCACAGCTTCCGAACACCACTGATGTGTCACTCTGGAAACTCCTGGCTGGGGCCAGCAGTGACTGGAAGGAGTTTCCTCATCCCTTAGGGGGCTTCAGGATTGATATTCCCCACCATTGCTGAGGCAAGCATTGGTGTATGAGCTCCACCTTTCTGGTATACGGGGAAACTAGGCCATCCTGTGATTGCAAGTCTTCTCAGAGACCTCAGGAGCCCAGGAATCCCAGGCCGTCATTTGTGATTACAGCAGCTGCTTTGCCCTACATAGTGATGAGGCCAAAACTTGTCATGGGACCACAATGCCGAATAGCTGCTCCCTCCATGGCAGTAACTTCTACCACATCATCAGTCACAATTTCATCAGTTTTCAGATCTGCCACAAACAGTTACAGTAGCTATTATTCACAGATCCTTCCCTAGCATGGCAATATTCACAGCCACACAGGCCTCTGTGTGCTGCCCCTGGATTGTCTGCAGCTGCTGAGGCACACTCAGACACGTCCGCACTGGCGCTGGACCAGGGGCACACAGTTTACACAGCCATCGACTGCGAGATGCAAGTGTCCTTAAAACAGAAAGAGGTGGCCCACTTGTTGCACTCAGTTAACATTCCTGATGTACCTACACTCTAGACTTGCTAGCAAAACACGCTTGTAACAGCAGCATGCAATTAGCCATTGCCCAGAGGCAGTATAAAGGAATTGTAACTCTTTTTTCTCAAATTCTCTAACAGAATATTCCATTAACAGTAATATTTGCATGGTCCTGCTACTCATTGAGCAATTTTCCTGTAACTATTAGGTTTAGTACTGGTTTAATAAACCCTGATATTTTATTGTCCCAGCTGTGCTGACAGCATTGCCACTGGAAGAAAATAACAAGGGAGAATGAACTTATATTGTCATCTTGTTGCCATTGTTATAGAGGTGAAATTCTGTTTTGCTGTGGTTGAATAACCTTTAAATTGGGGAAAAAATCAGGCCTATACAAGTACTCTGTGTTTTGATATACAATATGCTGAATGTAGAGGGTTGCTGGCAAGCAAGGGAAGCATTCACAGTGAAAGCCAAGCTTTTTCCATTGGAGAACATTTCTGTCTTTCTGACCATCATTCAGAAATTCCTTATTAATGTAATGAGTGACTTGTCCAAAGCTACAAACCTATGCATGGAAATGTAATTCTATGCCTTTGAGGATTTGGAGATTACACAGTTTGGTTTTGCCCTTATTCAAGCAGAAAATCAAAGTGGTTTGAATCATCTGTATCAGGACTTGAAGGCATCCTTACCCTTGACTAATGCTGACTGCATAGCAGACATTGCTAGAGCTTTCAGTCCTAAAAGTATCCAAAATTTTTGCCTGCCAGGGATCTGTACACCAGGCAGACTAGCTTACCTGGCATCTTTTCCTTTTGAAGAGAGCTGCCAACTGACTGGGAAATAGGACAGGCAAGAAACCTGCTGAAGAGACCTTGTTTGTTTTCTTTCTTTCTAAATTTCACTGGCACAGACACACATTTGCAAAGCATTTCAAGTTCAGTTAATTCAGCAACTTGTAGTGAAAAGAGAGTTTTCTCTGTTCTGCCCTCCCCACAGTGGTTCTAATCTTACCAGAAGATGGCTAAAATTACTGAGTATTAACTTTCATTAGAAACTGTCAAAGAGAAAAATTCATAGCCTAATTTTTAAAAGGTAATGACTGCTAACTTTCCCACTGGAGTGCACATACTTGAGGAAATTAGGTTGTTTTCCTGTTTCAGTATCTTTCAAAATAGGCCAAATTCAGCTTGGGAGGAAGCAATTGTACTTATTACAGGAGAACTCAGTTTTCTGGGAAGTCAGTGGTTGTTTTTCCAGGAAAGCTTCTGTTGTTATTGTTATTATTGGTGGTGGTGTTGTTTCTGTTACTTCTATATGGCCGTCCTACTATGCTATGTAATGGAGAAGAAAAAATACCCCCTACCTCAGAGAAGGTAGATCCCAGGAAGACAAGAGCAAAGCAAGGAAAAGAAAGGAAAGGAGAGAAGGAAATTGCATTTTCCCTACAGGATCGCATGCACAGGCCTTATTGTTTCTTATCAGCCATCTTCTAACTTTCCCCCACTGCCACTCAAGTTTAAAAAGCAAATGTTTTTGGTGGCACCCACCCCCATCTCAGAGCACCACAGCATCAGTGCTCTGTGCCGGGTTTCCAAGTGCATTCCCAAGCAGCCAATTAAAGCAGACAAGATAGGTACCAAAGGAAAAAATAAATATTCGTCAGCTGCCACCTCGTTATGGAATGCAAGAGCCTGTCTTCTGTCAGAATCACTGGAAGGTTTTTGCAAATGCATAACTGCATAAATTGTGTCTGGGAGTTTGCAGCTACCATTGCTCCCAGAGAAGTGCATCTTGTTAGATTGCTTTTCAGATGTAATAATTAAAGGCATAAGAGAGTATTGTGCAAAATTTAGACATACTGAATCTAGAACATGGGCTTTTGCAGTATTAATTCTCCACATTTCTTGGCAGATATCCTCCTTTGCCAAACATTTCCATTCTGCTGTTTACTAGACATGGGACAGGCTGAATTCAGGAAGAAGCAAAATCCTGGTTTTGCCTAAAAGTGCAGACACAATTTCTTGCCTGCACAGTCCGATACATGTAGTAGCCACTCAAACGTTGAGACTTAGTATGTTAAGAAACACAGATTTGTCCTTCAGAAGAATAATATCTTATGCTTATGAGGCAGCAGACATCAATTAGACTATTTATCAGGGATCATCCATAATTAGCATGAGGGGCACATGGTAGGCTTGAGCATTTTATCGCCAGTTATGTGGATGCTGTATTTGTATAACAGGAATGCTATGCTTTTTGTTTTGTTGTTGTTGTTGCCAAAACCAGCACATTACAGTGTTATTTGTACTGAAAAGGCAACTGTGGGGAGTAAACCTCCCCTCTTCCCTTTGAGCAGATGGTGAGACAGAGGACATTTTGGACCGCGATTTCTACCTTTAATTGCTACTCTTTTGTCCTTAGAGGTAGGTTAGATAGAACGTGTATTTCTGAGCCTGATAAAAGAAGCTGAGATCAAAGGGTTGATCTTTTTCTTCTTAGTGGCATTGCTGTAACTAACTAAATTACTTGGGAATGCAAAGATAATGAATACAGAAAATGGATTGGAAATGTTACCGGAATACCGTAATGAAATTAAAATTTTAAAAAAGCATTTCAGCAACACACTGATTGTCCCTTACAAAGTCACACATAACAGTTAATGCACAGTGCAAAGTACAGGAGGAGGAAGGGCCTGCCCCAGTAACCAGCTGCCATTAAGTAACAAAACCGAATGACTGAAGGTTTTGTCCCTGACCTCACCTTTGATGAGCCTTGATATTCTCCGTGAAGTTACTTATGAAACTTTAGGTTTCTCAGGTCATTTTAGGGGACAACAGGAGTGAAAATCTTGCCACTGTAAGTTGTTGGTTTAAATACAATCCCAGTTGCTAGCGGACAGAATTCATCATTGTGTGACAGCTGCTTGCCGGCACACATGGCCACTGCTGGCGTCCAGGCTATGGGGAGATAAATGTCCAGGTCCCAGAGATCACCAGGACTGGCTTTACTTCCATTTGCAAGGAAGGGTTGTAGCTGGAAATTGATCTGCATTTCCACTTCTGAAGGCCAGCATGATCATGCATACCGCTTTTGATAATTCTTTTCCGGAGGCAGATGATTTGCCTTCAGTCCCATCTGAGGCTCTCAAAGACACCTTACTGCCTTGCTGAAGGGGAATGGCTCATGCAGTAGAAAAGCATGTTTTCCCACACACCCTTTTAACTCTTTGACTCCACACAAACATAACCCTTACAGACTGAGTACCCCATAGTAATGCAGTAGGAATAGAACAGTACCTCAACTCTGTCAGTTCCCAGGTGTGTTCATGAAGCTCTTAAAAGCCTGGCACCTTCGGCAGTAAAACCCTGCTTTGTAAAATCTGAGTTGCTGTTTTCCTGGCGGATCTGAGAAAGTTGTTGGCATCCAAGCCTCACAGAACACCTTATTGTTCTGCTTGTCAACTCCGATGCCGGGATCATCGCCTGCACGCTTCGGTGCACACCTCACAAATTATAGCTGTACCTGTATGCGGGTTCAATTAGGTTTGTTTGTGTACAGGGGAGCTGAGACATTTCAGTGCTGGCTCTGGCAGTGCCTATTCCCAACACTCTGACGTGAAAAGAAAGAATAAAAGGACTCCTTTTCACAAGAGAGAGCAGAAAAACCAGAAAGGAAACCTACGGTAACACTGGTCAGTGCTTCCCATTGTATTATCTACAGCGCAGGCTGAAAGATCCAGTGTAGTAGCAGGGGCCTGAGACGTGCACAGGCAACTGGGGAAGCAGGAAAGGAGCACCAGTGATGTCATGGGGAACCCAGGCCAGACCTTTAGGGCCAGAGAGAGGTTGGGAATAGAAGCAATAAGCTCGAAGCTGATTTATAATCGTCTGTCTGGGCTTTTTTTTTCCTTCTCCCCCCTCCCCCCATCAAATTAAAGAATGGGACAACAAATTAATATTTCTCTAGTTTTCTGGTAACTGAGGCCTTTAATTTTACTCATAAGCTGAAAAAGCAATTTAAAAAACCTTTTTCAGAAAGAAAATTTGAACCTTTGGGTTTCAAAGGCGTTGACACAAAATTTTGGCTTATCCTAAAATATGTTATCAAGGGCAGAGGGAAACATAGGATCCAACCTAATTCAGCTGAATTCATATGTGATCACTTGAGGCTGAATTCTCTATTATATTTAGTTGCATTTGCTAACAAAATGTAATGCAGTCTTGCTTTTTGTTTTTTGTTTAATAATTAAAGTTTATGGTACAACTATGCTCATGTTGTAACCTAGATAGTTCCCGCATGTGGATGTCTGGCTGCAATGCTATTTCTAACAAATTTGGATTCCTCTTTATTTTTTATTTCTTACTATTTAAATGAACATAATTTCTGATCTGAAATAGTTTAATAAGAAATAAGTTTAATAAGAAAAGGTGCTATAAAAATGATATATTACATGTTTGAAGATTTGATTTCAGTAAATACACATGGGTTTGGACAAATTAAACTCATCTTGCCAGAAGAGCCATGAAATATTTTTATCTAGGTGGTGAGAGATGCTTATAATTTATAGAGTAGGATTTGCCCTTAAAATGTCTTCTGCAGTTAAGGTCCTTATGTCACCTGTATTGATGAAATATTTGAATAAAGGAGATATCAACCAGTTCCTTAATATCTGACTGAGGTGACCATTTGTCAGCCAGGCTCTGAAAATGTGAAGATAGTGAAGAAACAGATGTTGGAGCAAGGAGATGATTATTATGGCCAGCAGGAGGACAGGGGCTGCAGATGTGCTATAAAAGCCTGAAATCTGCATTTTCATCACCATGCTTGCACTTTGATTCAGTCTTCCCTGCAGCTTGAGCTACAACACAGCTTTTTGTAGAGAGAGTTTGATCTGTTAGAAAAAGAGGGTGGTGACCTTCCAGGCTGGAATTACAGATGAATGCCTTTGAAAAGGCAGCAGGAAAACTGTCCTTAGTTTCAGCTGTCAAAAATGAAAGGCATGTCTATGTCACTCATGATACACACAGGCACAGTTCTGAACTGATCTCTGGTCCTACTTCAGTGTTACAAACAGGTTACAGTATACAAAATGCTATTTTGTTGCATGTTACATTGCATTTTACAAAATACCTAGGAGATATTTTACATTGAAGTTTAATGTTGTTTACCTTTAATAATGTGTATGGTAAAGAAAGGTGCACAGTAGTTTAAAACACAGACAAAAAAGAGAAATTTATTTTTTCATTATTTCTATGCAAAAAATCAGTGGTGAAAAAGTTGAATGAATATAATTATCTAACACTCCCCCAAAATAATTCCCCTTCTACTTCAGTTTCCTTTCTCTCCGCTCTTCGTAGACCCTCAGTAGTTTTTGTCCCTGCTATTTTTCTTCTAGTTCAAAGCATGGCTTTCCTGCAGAGAAAACAGATGAAAGGAGTTTTGCCATTGATTTGAAAAGAGACTTGATTTGACTCCAGATCGTCTTCTCAGCCATCACAACAAAAGAGTAAGGGCTGAAACACGAAGTCTAGGAGCTTTTATGGAAATTCAGGGCTTTATTCTGAATGCACTCAGGTGCAGCATTTCACAGGAAATTTCCAAAGGTTCAGCCAGATGATAGAAATCAAAAGTACAGTCTCACAACCAGTCTGACCACTTCATCTGAGACTGAAAATCATGAGGATCTCCTTTGAGCAGTGCTGATCTCTACAAGTGCATTGGGTCTTTGAGGTTAAATGTAGCCCGCATGAAAGGCAGTCATTAATGTCACTGGAGTTATAGCAAGGAGGTATTTATGCTGAGAAAAATCTGTAGTGTAGAAGTACAAAATGCCAAGCTCAGTTGAAAGGTTTTGGGGCATGTGTGCAGATGGGTAGAAAGATGTGATTTCTTTCTGCTCTGTTTGGTATTTGGTTTTTTTTTTTAATTTTATTAAATTTTTGGAGTAGTAATTTATTCTATGCAGCATGTAGTGCTATTTGTCATCTTTATTCCCTCAACTATTCCAAAATCGAGGCTTACTAGTTCTGGGTGACATGTTTCAGGTCACTAAATCAGGAAATGAAATGAAACTGGAAAGCCTGTAGAAGTAAACCACCAGGAAAAACTCCTAAAGGACTGATATTATCAGACCTTACAAATACAGAAAAATACGGAAAAAAATATGCCTGTGTTTCCTATTTATCTGAGCAAAACAGTGACTGTGACCTACATAAGCTGTGGACAGGACAAGGTCTGTTTGTCTAGACCCCAACCACAACATGGACACTTTGTTCAGGGCTCCCGAGGGGACACTTGAGCCTGTCCACAGCAAGTCAGTCTGTGAGCTTTCATTTATAGATGCCAGAATGCCAGTAATATGGGAGGGTTTTCCAGTTTTGCTGTGCAACTGGATCGAAATCTCTCCCATCACTATGCATAGACCATAGTAATTGTGTGTGTGCTTGAATATTAGCTTTGTTGGAGTACAATCTCCCCAGCGAAGAGTGTCCCCTTGAAAATGTCTAACTATTCTAAGGTAAATTCAAGGTGAACCCACAACCCTTCTTGAATGTGAGAGCAGAAACTATCCCCAAAATGCAGATCACAGGTGTCAGTGAAGGTATCTCAGAAAAAGTAAGTCAGTTACAAAAGTTTTATTATTCATTTTGATCTCTCAGGGGTCTTTGCAAAACAACTTAATGAAAATGTGATTTGGGATGTTTGCACTGGATGTGGAGGTGATATAGAGTCCTTCTCTACATTGCTGTCGGCAGAGGAAAAAGCTGTAATGGAATTCATAGTAGACTTAAACTAGCTGATGTCAACTGCCCTACCTCTGCTGACTTCCACACAGCTAAAGTGGTTGACCCTCAGTAAAAATCTGCCCCCGTAATTCTAGTCCTTCCCCAAATCTGTCTTTTATCAGCAAATGAGTTTAATGAAGTACCTTCATCCATCTTGTGCCCCTCTTCCTATCTAATATTTTCCAGAGTAAGACATCCTTCACCGGAATACATTTCACTAGGTTAATTCCCCTAAGGTTTATAAATAATAAGTTGCATAAGCACAGCATCTTATTTGCTGTATCTGCTTCATTTAGCTCCATATGAGTTGTATTTCCCTGCATGGAAACAGCAGGAAACAGCCTGCAAGTGCCTAACAATACTCAGGACAGTACAAAAGATGGTACTGAGTAATGAACTCAGCACAGCTCAAACATCCAGTGAAGCCTCTCACAGACCACAGCTTACAGACCCAGCCTCCAAATTACCTCTCAGTGCAAGAGTCTTGATTCTCCCTGCCAAATAGAGGAGGAAGCAACACTAAAAGCTAGTTCAGCAGATGGACCCACTTATCGGGGTTTTTCAGTCCTAAAGCTAGTTCTTGCCATCCCTCTATTCAGTGGTGGGCACTGGGGAAGAAAACCTGCTAACAGGCTGGAGATTGCTGTATAGACGGTAGGAATTAATTAAACTCCCACCGGAGCAGAGAGGAACCAATGGTGAGAGCTCTTGTGCTCTGCACCTAAAATTTACCTGGGAGCAGAACACCAGAGCTCAGGTGCCTGGCCCTAGGGTTTATTCAGTGTCTATCCCAAACCCAACAGTGACATCGTTGCAACCAACGGGGCCTTAAAACCAGGGGGGGAGAACTGCTACTGCCCCCATCCCTTGAATCAGCAGCCTGGGGAAGACCTCAGGGGCACATGCTGCTGGGAAGGGGGCTGTGGAGGGCTTACTTGGGTTTTAGCACTGACTGGCCCCTTTGCCCAAGCCCGGTTTTGGGTCTGGTCGTTACCCAGCAGTGTCCAAACCGCAGGCTCCAGCAGAGGGCACAGGCACCCAGCAGAAGCGGGGAGCTGGGCCAGTGGCAGAGTCAGCAACAGCAGCAGGCGATGCTGTGCTTGGTGCCCCCCAGGACACGCTTGGCCCTCCTGGCTGCCAGGGCACTGCTGACTCATGTTCAACTTGCCATGGACCAGGACCTCCAGGTCCCTTTCTGCAGCGCTGCTCTCCAGCCTCTTGTTCCACAGTCTGTATGTACATCCCAGGTGCTGAATCCAGCACTTTCCCTTGTTGAACTTCACATGATTGGTAATGTCTCAACACTCAGCAGAACTGGCTCCTGCTGACCCCAGATGCACCCTAAGAGGAGCTGGGGTCCTCTTTCTTTTAGAAACACCCTGGGTCGCTGCTGCTTTCAAGGGAGGCACAGCATCTGCTTTTAGCACCAGAGCACATGAGCACCTGGCCTGGGCAGGTGAAAGGAAGGTAGCACAGCCAGAACATTGCTTCTTTTTTTTTTCAGTGTTATGCTTTATCTTATTTTGGATATGTGCATCAGGCAGGCTTCCTGAGCTGGCAGCTGAGGTTTTCCATTTCTTCCCACTAAACTCAGGTACTAGATTCAGGGGTAACTGATGCAAGGTCAGGATTTATGACTGAGAGGAGAATTTGACCCTCGTTCTCTATTTGTAAGAACCTTCCACTAGTTTGGGAGTTATCTGGTTAGCAAGGTGGTTGCCTTGCAAGAAACAGGAAACCCATCAGCTCTAGCCTGTAACTAACTTTTCTGCCTTATTCAACAGTGAGCCGTGGGCCTGAGGTGAAGTGGGGCATGGAGGCCCCTCCTCTCCAAGCTGGGACAGGTCTGCTTCCTTTTCCCTCTATTAGCCTGTGCAGAGGGGAAAAAAAAAGCATAGGGAGGGCATTCCTCCTTTTCAGCCAACATGTGCAGAGAAAGTGTTATACGTCCTTCAGGGACTTACAAATTAGGAGATGTGCCTTCCTTGTGTGAGAGAGAGCTCAGGGACCCCTTCTTCCTGTGATGCCTCCCAGTGTTCATTTTAGCTCTATGTTCTCCCCAGTCAGGGCTCTCCCTCTGCGGCATGATTAAAAGCACACTTGAGTTTTCTGTTTGTCTCAGTAGAGCATCATGGCAAGTGCAATTGTCATATTACACAACATGACAGCAATTAACACCCAGCTACAGCACTATGGCATCTAGGTCTGTCTTCACTGATGACCACAAATCACAGACAAGCATTTACATGATGAACAGTGTGAATAGGGTACTTTTTAACTATGTGGACAACGTACGAAGCAGATAAGCAACGTAACAATTATGCTTTGTATGTAAAATAACACTTTCCTTCTAAGGCTCCCCCTACTTATAAAACTCAGTAATGAATTTAGCCTTCTGTATCAGCTGTGATGGCAGAGTTTTGCTCTTTGGAGAGAAAATGAAGCAGAGCAGTGACTTGTCAGAAGCATCTTGGAAGCTCTGCCATTGACCCATTTAGGCTTAATGAATAAAACCCTTTAAGTTCACAGTTTTGGGGTATAACCATAAACTGTGCTTGCACATGCCTGCTTCTGGGGCCTGACTGAAGCCCAACAAATATTCTTTTGATTCCTGTAATAATGAATCAGCACTGTGACCTTCAGAGACCATGCTATAACACAGTTGTAAGAAGCAAGTGATGAAATTTCTTGTCTTCTGGGTGTTGGTTTGAACAGATGAGGTGCTCAGACAGGAAATACATTGATTTGCCATCCTTCCTAAGGAAGCTAGTGAAGAGCCCCAGATGGAAATGCAAAGAATCTTCCTCTGGTCAGTTCCTTGTGCTGATCAGTGCTCATATCTGACCTACGCATATTCAAACCTCCATCCAGTAGTCATATAATCATGCTGGAAAATTCATCTCTCTTCTTTGGACTGTCCTGGAAAAGGGAGAGAGAAATGACTGGAAAAAGGATCTTGGGATCAAAGACAGCAGTATATTTCTATATCTTCCTATGGGAAGACAATTCTTATCCCTGGAAAGATCTTTCCTGATACCTGTACTTTAAAAAATGCTGAAAAAAGCCCGCATAGTTCCAGATTTTATCACCCTTTTTTCATATTCATTATTACTTAAACTGATATATTAATGTCCTACCTTACGTCCATGTGACAACTTATGTATGGCCCTTGTACCGGAACTCTGAAACCCCTCATCTCCAATTGGGAGCCAAACTTTAAACAGAGCCCTTTCCCACACTGAGCACAAGTTAACTAAGCTGAGCAAACCTGAACCTACCCCTTTCTGATCAGAGCAGTTGGCCCAGGGCTAATCTATTTCAAGCACTGTGCTTCTCTGAGTGAGCAGTTGTTTCTGCTGTAAGCTTGCAATGCTGCGGGCTTATCCTTGGACAACACCTGGCTGTTGCAATATGCATTTCCCAGTTTACAGATTGGTAGATAGATGACCACTGAAGCAGTAAAACAAGATTAAAACAAGCAGATAACTGAAACTGAGAAACAACCAGTCTGCTCAGTAATATATGAAACCCAAAGAGAACTGACACGTCACACTTTAGTGCCCTTGCCATACTTAGCAAGTGGTCTTTCTTCCCTGCCCATCCCATGGCCCCTGGAGATGTTTGAAGAGTTGGCCACTACAACTTGCTGGCTCGCCTAGCCCCTTTGAGAGAGTGCAAGGGAGCATCCCAATTCCAGCTGCACCACCAACCACACTATTCACCCTTTCTATGAGCCAGGCCTGACCTTTCAGGGAGCCAACACAATTCACTGTACAAGCCAGTTACCTTGGTTTTTTTAGATGAGTTATCCACCCATTGTAGTGAGCTGCATAAGCTGATGGAGGGGCCAGGGGAGTGCCAGGGGTGCAGAAGCAGGGGGAATGCATGACCAATGGGAGAGCAAGGAGCAGAAAATCCCCTTCTTTAGCAACCAGGCTGGCTCAGCCCTTCCACCCAGGCAGTCTCTTCCTGCCAGTGTGGCAATCGGATGGAGTGCAGAGAGCAGGATGACCTGTTATTTTGGAACACTCCCCAAATAGCATTCATCCTCCAAACGACTGGAATTCCTGTGGCTCTTCTGTTGGAATGCAAACTGCTTGAGGCACACTGGCATGGTTATGTACCCAACTGCAGGTGACTGCTTCCATGGGTAGGTAGGCTGGGGTATCCAGCACATTTCTGGGGCTGGTACAGAGGACATGGGCTTTAGGGGAACAGCTGCTGGAGCCCAAGAAGAATACTGGAGGACATCTCAGACAGCAGAACCGGACACCCATCTCTCTGAAAATGAGTTGGGACTGAAGTGACTAATATTAAGGGTCCTCAGCCATGACATAACATAGCTCCAGCTACACTGATGAAACTGCTGGGATATAGGATAATCCAATGCTTGAGTAGCAGGGGCAGAGCCTGCCCACAGACTTCCCCATACCTCTGAAATAGTGACAGCAGATTTAACATACAGCTGGCTACAAAAACTTACCCTTGACCCCACCAACTTTCCACAAAAATCCTTGTAATTTTATTATCATCATAATTTGTTCTTCTTTCTTCATGTATTAAATCTAATGCTTATCATAGACCACTTTTTTATGCCAACAAAAAGCACTTATGAAGCCAAAAAATACATGTACAGAAGATGTTCAAAGATGTGCTTAGAAATTAAAAGCAGCCCTTTAAAAACAGCTTATCTGTGCAACTGTTTCTATAAAACATTTCTTTCTTGTACTTTAAAGTGCATGCATCTCTAAAATGCAATGTAAAGTTCTTTTATATACTATTTTTGCACAGATTCCAGATGGCACAGAGCAAGTGACTGCTATTGAGAACTAAAAGTTTTAAAGGAGGTGACTATAAAGATTTCTTCATCTTTTGCACCCCCTTTCTCATTGACTGCAAGGTTTAGTCCAACTGATGAAGTCAAAGAACAAGAGAAAAGCTCAGCAATCATTTCCCATTTTCAGTCTTGAAGAATCAGCCTAAGCATTATTTGAGGCACTGTTACTTTTTTGATAAATACCTAAAAGTGAATACAATCCAATATTTGTATGGTTAAATGTCTCATTATTACCTGGAAGAGTGAGACTTTCTTTTTTCTTCTTTCTAATCAGTGAGCCTTTGTGCATACCTGTATGATCTCATCAGCAGCAGGAAGATTATGCAGCATAACTATGACTTAGTCCTGTCCTTCATTTCAATAATCTCTACATGGCACTCGTGTAGCACACTCACATTTGATCTAATAACAGTAGTAAGTAATCATAAACCTAACAGTTAAGGAATTATTGACAGGAATTAATCCTGTTCCTGCTGTGAAGGAGCCCAAGTCATAATTTTTATCTTCACATAGGCAGCAAGTGGGCACCATTTCCAAATTCCACTGCTGACTCCATTACCTCAGACAGCAAGTGTGCCACCACATCTAGTCCCTGCTGAGACCAGGAGGTCTTTTCAGAGGCACTGCAAGATACAGCACAAAACCCTGCAGCAGAATCGCAATCTGTTTGTACTGCAAGCTGAAACAGTTGGGATAGAGCCTATAAGCCATTTGGCAACGCCACTGTTGCATTATCAGGGGTTTTTTTTATGGAAGGGAGTGAACTGATTTGTTCAGGAGTGATAGCAGTATCAGTTGTGTTGGCTCTGGAAGCAGTTAAACCTGCACAGAGCAGAAGCAGGTGAAGAGTCCAGGCCTGCTTGATGACACTTTCCTAATCACAGCTGGCAGGCAATCTCACTGCTAGAGGGTGAAATCATGAAGAAAAAAACCCAACCACAAGATTTTCAAGGTGCCCAGTATTTTGCTCTGTGGGCACTTTATCAAAGCATCCATCAGCTTTTTGCTCACTTTCCAAGATCATGGAATATGCAGAAACAGGCTTTCAAGAAATCCAAACTATAAGAAAGCATGTACAGTTAAAGTTGAAGTACACACACTTGTTGCTATGTTTATATCTTTCCACTCATCACCCAAAATATATGTATACCTACTCAAACACCTGTAATAACAGCACTAGGCATATGAAGCCGTGTTTTCTGCTTCTGTGCCTCTTTTGAACTGTAATGTAAAATTAAAATAGTCTTTAGAATGTGATTGCACACACCCCATTACTTCAACCATATTTTCCATTTTTAACTTAATTCAATTAAAAAGTAAATACATAGGAATGTCAAGAAAATATATGGATTAACATCAAATAACATAGTCAGTTCCTATTCCAATGCCTGCCACAGACCATTTACCGTGACCTCATCATGCAAACAGGTAGCTCAGCATAGACATCCAGCTCCAAAATTATGTGCCCTTATTTAACTTTTTCGCCTTTTGCTTCTGCATCTTGCCTCCTCGCCTTACAAAGCAGATTATTTTTGTTGAGCTCTGAGCAATAAAAGTCAATTTATTTTCTCTCACATTTACTGATATCATCCTACCCACAGTTGTAGGGGAGGAAGGACGCTGTTGGTGTTGTACTTTCCCCAGCTTGCATGGATGAAGCACTCCACAGGTCTGCAGATGTACTGGCAGATAATGCAGAAAAAGACTCGTGTCCTTTGCCTATGAATGAAAACCATCTGGGATATGCTTAGAACTGCTACTAGTGTGTGCAAGATAGCAAATACAAATTCGGTGATTTATATGGAAATGGCTGTAATGAGGGAGGTCTTGCTGTTGGATTGAGCTTTATATACAAGATGTCATGTGATCCAAACCCACAGATATTTCCCGCTTCTTGCCACAAACCATGGCCTAGAGCTTCAGCACGAATTGAAGAATGCTCCTGGCTCTTATGGCTGTGAAGGAAATACTGAGAGTGGCTGAGGAGGTGAACCATGTGAAGACAAAAATAAATTACCCCACTTACAACAGTAAGCTTTTATCGAGCCAATCTAAACCATAGCCCTGACAATGAGGAGGGGCAGATTTTCATCCGAGCTATCCACAAGGGCTGCACCCTGGAACTGCTGCCCAGCCCCAGCGTGCACTCTGCAGCTTGCTCCTGCCCATCATCTTTTCTGTGGTAGCTGGCATGAGCTGCACTAAGAATATTTCAGAAGAGCTCAGATCTAGGTGGTTTCAGGGCACACAGGTGATTTCTAAGCACGTGATTAAGCTGAAGTCCCTGGGTACTGTAGCATGACAGAAGGGAGTACATTGAGACATAGGCTATTTTACAGACCTTCAAGATGACACAATAATCCTTCTTTAAATTTCCTTGTAACATTGTAATTCAGATTAGTGTTTACTATTAATTTATTATGTGCTAACACTTCCTGTGTACAACAGTTGATTCATAGGGTTTGCTTAGACTTAGCATGGCTTCCATCCAAACAGCTTCCCAGCTGCCCATGGTTGAGACCAGGAGTAATGCATTGGCACAAACAATTTGCAGGCCCGAGTTGCCAGGTAGACTTGGGCTGGCCATAAACATCCTTTGGCCATTTTTTGTTTATTGGCTGGCACTTGATGAAATCTTTCTCTTTGTTAGGACCATTCATTCTTGATATTAACTCCCACTACCTTATCCAAGAGCATAACCGAATTGTTTCTAGATTATGGGGTATCTTATAGAAGAACCCAGTTTTCCATGGCTTCCACTGTTGCATGTCACTTTTGTTTCAAGTATGGCAAAATCACAGACAGAGATTAAATCCTTTGATGCATTAATTGATACAGCTGGAAATAAGCTCTCGAGCACACAGGCCTCCTTCAAGTCTTTGTGTGTTTTAGTAATTGATGTTATGTTTAAATCACAATGTCAACTCTCACTGCCACTTACTATACCTTATGTTGACTTGTCAGCAGTATAGCATCTCATTTCCCAGCAGCTGCTAGGAGTTTAAGTTGAGACCTAGCTACACATCAGCAAGACAAACTATTCAAAATTACTTCTTACAGCAATAGAAGCCTAATGGTTTTTACAATAAATTAACACTGTGACATGGAGGGAAAAGTATTTGCTTAGTAGCAGAAATGATAATGGTAAGGTGCCCAACCTGATTAGAAAGTTATCTGTAAATCCTGAATGAAGTTGCTTGCCTTATTCAACCAAAGGGTCTTTTGTAAACAGAAATCGCATAAACATATATCTGGCAGAAAATGTATCATTTACCTGCTACACCATCTACACAGCCTTAGGAGACTCGTTAAATAAAGGGAATAAAAAGTAATGCTCAGTAACTATCCACTTACTAAACAAGATGGGGACCCCATAAAGAACCACAACAATATAGAGGTATGCACATGAACAAGCACAGAGGGACTAACGTTGTACTCTCTGTCTCTTGAGACCACATCATTCTCCCCACATCCTTTCTCCTGAGAGGCATTTCCTACTTTCACTTCAAGTTTGTGCTTTTATGTGAGAACTAATTAAATTACTTCAAAAATGGTTACATAAAAGTTACTTCCCCTTAAAATAGACAGTATGTTTTTGTTTACTATTCTTGACTGCAATCAATATAATCAACTAGAAGCAGTTCTTACAAACTCCTCAAGGCCAAGAAGGTTTTATATGTTCTTCCATTGTTCACACAGTTTTTCCAAGTGACCCCAAGCTTCAGTATTAACTTGTAGATAGTCACATGCTGGAGGAAATTTTCAGGTAGAGCAGGACAGGAAAGGAAGCAAGATTCACTGCAGATTGTTTAACCTATGCAGAAGTCCTGTGAGCCACAGAAAACTTTGAAAAGTCCCCAGAGAGTGTTTGAGACTCAAATGAATCCCAGTAGGGTTTAGTCTTTCCAGGCTGTTAATGTATTTCCTGAATAAATACTACATTTTTTTCCTGATACTAGATTTTCAAGTGTTGCTGTGACTTAATCTCTAGCTGATGTCTTGCATTCCGGAATGAAGGCTGAATGCCACAGGGATGCTTTGCAAGTCTGGCTGGCAGCTGAGCTTCCAGGTAGACAGAAACCTTGCAGGCGATAGTCAACCTCATCTGAAGCCCCATGGCCATTCTAACCCTAAAGGAGCCCTTGTCTTAACATTTTATAACCTTCAGCTTCATCCTGTGCATCTCACCAGCTCTGACACCAACTTTAGGAAGCTGCCAGTGTAAGGGAGCAGCTCTTCAGACCTTCTGGCTAACGTGCTGAAAAACATGACTCTGAAGAACACGGTAGTCAAAATGCAAGCAGGATCATCAGACTGGTTAGTTGTTGATGTCTCAATACTTGAGGGCTCTCTTTCATTTTCTTAGTGCTTGGGTTTAATGACACTAAAGACTTCCATGTCAATGAGAACTGGAAGTCCAGGAGAGTTGAGAGCGGCTGACCTTGCTGGACCTGCTCACTTAGGCTGGCTTTCTTGATACCGTTTTCCTCCTGCCTTAAGACTGCAAGATCACTGCGGGCTGGGACCACTCTTTTAGGCTCGGCTCGTACTGCAGCGCACATCCAGGATTCTGCTGGAGTCAGAAGAGCTCAGCTGGAGACATCAGCAAGTGGCAGATGAGACGGAAAGGCAAAATTAATGCTACATAAAACACCGTGTGACCCAGCTGCGAGAGCAGCTCAGCAGGTGATGGTTAGACTTAGGGTCTCTGCCCTATGCTCCACCAGCCCCAATGCATACTCTAACATCCAAAAGCGTGTCTGTGCACAGCAGAGAGCTCGGGGCAGGTTGTCTGCAGGACGGTGCCCCCCGCATGGGGATACCCAGCTGCAACCCCGGTCCCCGCAAGCTGGACCCGGCCGGGCAGGGGGGCAGAGCCCACTCCCGCGGGATGGCGGCACCAGCAGCAGGTGCACTGGGATCTAAATGCAAAAGAGGACATGTCGGGGTGTGTGTAGGCTTCTTTTGGGGGAGTGTATGCGTCTGCCCTTCTGGCTAAATCTGAGCTTCTGCTTCTTTAGTTCCCGGCTGGCCGGCGAGGGCGCGCAGGGCGCTGCGGCATGGATTCAGCACAGGGGTGGGGGCTTCCTATTTTTGTAGTTATTTTTGACGGCCTGGGGTGCGTGGAGGAGTTCCCCCCTGCCGGGCGCGCAGCCGAGCGCCAGGGCTGTGCGAGGGGCGGCGGGGGGCGGCGGG